>OX246747.1:6483451-6742765 GCA_945910005.1 Isoperla grammatica | reverse complement strand
ACTCAAGAAGGCGCATTGCAAACATTTTTGTAATTGCTATAGCTATTACACTTTCTGACATTGATAACATAATGTAATCCAAGATGACTCCGCTCACCGCTCACTGGTTGGGGACTCGGTTCAAGGTCACACAGTGGCCAGTCAAGAGCCTCATGGTACCGGGCGGGGGGCGGCGGAGTGGTTCGATTTCAATGTATTTTACACAAAGTGGCAGTTTTGATAGGAAACTACAATTTGGCTTGGGTTCGTGGAGATTTGTATCAACATGCATGAAATGTGTGTTTTTTGAGCGTTTTCATGCTCGAATAAGCACAATGTGATGTTTTTTTAAGATTTCGATAAAAACTGAACAAATTGCCACATTCTGTTGGGAAACAAACAAAAATGAAACTTAGAATTGTACTGGTATTGGTGGAGATTCCAACCAAATTGCAAGAAATGATCGTTTTTAGCGATTCAGGCTCCAATAAGCAAAATATGACAAATAAATATGATAAATATGATATGGATTTTGTAAGATTTCGTTAGAAACTGAACAAGTTCCACATTCCGTTGAAAAACAAGAAATTAGCTTGCATTCGTCAAGATTTCAATCAAAATATATGAATTGAGTAATTTTGGTTTATTTGGGTATAGTTATAAGCAAAATTTATAGAAATGGTTCGATTTCAATGTATATTACCAAAGATTACTGCATGAGTGAGGTAAGATCCCGCCAGACGGCAACGAAGTTCAAACGTGCTAAGCTAGCGCTCCTTGCTGTGAGAGTTCGAACTAGTGGTGAGACTTGGACATTTTTTGACAAAACTCGCGCGGATATTTTAACACGGCAACGAAACATTTTCCCTCACTCGGTAATCTAATTGATATTACACTAAGTGGCAGTTTTGATAGGAAAGTAGAATTTTACTTGGATTCGTGGAGATTTGTACAAAAATGCATGAAATTTCCGTTTTTGTGCGATTCAGGCTCCAACAAGCACAATTTGCTGTTTTTGTAATATTTCGATAAAAAACTAAACAAGTTGTCACGTTCTGTTCGTAAACAATAAAATGGAACTTAGAATATTGCTGGTATTCGGGGAGATCGCAACCAAAATGCATGAAATTATCGTTTTTGAGTGATTCAGGCTCCAACAAGCATAATTTGACGTTTTTGTAAGATTTCGATAAGAACTGACAAGTTGGCACGTTCCGTTGGAAAACAAAAAATAAGCTTGCGTTCGTCAAGATTTCAATCAAAATACACGAATTGAGTAATTTTGGACTATTTATGCATAGATATAAGGAACATTTATAGAAATGGTTCAATTATAATGTATATTACACAAATTGGTAGTTTTGATAGGAAACTAGAATTTGGCTTGGATTCGTGGAGATTTGTACCAAAGTGTATGAAATGTGTGTTTTTGAACGTTTTAGGCTCCAATAGCCCAAGATTGCGATAAAAACTGAACAAGTTGCCACGTTTTGTTGTGAAACAAGATTTTGAAACTTAGAATGATGTGGGTATTTGTGCAGATTCCAACCAAAATGAATGAAATTTCCGTTTTTGTGCGATTCAGGCTCCAACAAGCACAATTTGACGTTCTTGTAAAATTTCGATAAGAATTGGAAAACAAAAAATAAGCTTGCATTCGTCAAGATTTCAATCAGAATTCACGAATTGAGTATGTTAGGTGTAGATATAAGCAAAATTTATAGAAATTGTTCGATTGGAATGTTTATTACACAAATTGGTAGTTTTGATAGGAAACTAGAACTTGGCTTGGATTTGTGGAGATTTGTACCAAAGTGTATGAAATGTGTGTTTTTGAACGTTTTAGGCTCCAATAAGCACAGTTTGATGTTTTTGTAAGATTTCGATAAAAACTTAACACGTCGTTGCCACGTTTTGTTGTGAAACAAGATATTGAAACTTAGAATGATGTGGGTATTTGTGCAGATTCCAACTAAAATGCATAAAATGATCGTTTTTGTGCGATTCAGGCTCCAACAAGCACAATTTGACGTTCTTGTAAGATTTCGATAAGAACTGACAAGTTGGCGCGTTCCGTTGGGAAACAATAAATTAGCTTGCATTCGTCAAGATTTCAATCAGAATTCACGAATTGAGTATGTTAGGTGTAGATAAAGCAAAATTTATGGAAATTGTTCGATTGGAATGTTTATTACACAAAATGGCAGTTGTGATAGGAAACTAGAACTTGTCTTGGATTCGTGGAGATTTGAACCAAAATGGATGAGATGTGTTTTTGTTTTTTGAACGTTCCATGATTAAATACAACCGTACAGGACATAACGCGCCAGCCTGTGTTATTTTGGACTATCTTACCGGAATGGATAATCAGATTAATCAGATTCACGTTAATAACAGCGTAAGGAAGTGGATTATTATTAAATAAATCGTTCAGGTGAAAACGATAAGGTCAAATTCCTATATCATGTTTTATACGATGTATGGTAAACTCCTTGGTGAAAATTAATAGTGTTTTGAGTGTGTTTTATGTTCAATGCATACTCGTGTCGTGTCGTGTCGTTCAACAATGTGACTATATGCCAAAAGTTGTCTCGGGAAGCGTGCTCGCTATCACTTGGGGTTGCATATCACGTTAAAAGCTTCCTGTTACATGATGTATGGCATATACGCTCTTTAAGGTTTTCAAAATATTTAACATTGAAAGCATTCTCCTTCTCAACTAGACTCTGTACTAAATCAATAGAGCTCAATCTAAGGACCTATTAGGTATAAAAAAATGTCTCTTCTCTCTCTGTTGCTATTAACATTCAAAGAGTTGTACATTGGATGTTGGGCAATAATAGAGGTTAATGATAACAAAATGTCCAAATATATTTTCTTTATATTAATAAATCAAACATCAATTTTTTCAACACAATATTTATACTTTTCATTACTACTACTATTACTTACATTTAGATATAGTCTACTCAAAATCACAAACATCGAAATCATTCACATGACAACACTCGTTTGAGTCCTGTATTTTCCAAAGTGCTTCCTTGCAGTTGAAACACCAATTATTCTCGTCCATCAAAAATGCGGTGATTTCAAGCTCGTCCAAACTTCGTATACTTGTCATACAATACACATAAGATATACATTTTTCATCTCTAAAGTCAAGTCCACATTCTTCGCAAAGATTGATAGCACTGTCGTACTCTATGTATTCCATCAATACGCAGTTACTCTCGTAAAACGCAAAGAAGAACATTTCGTCCATATACATGTTGACAAATTCTGGAAAACGTAAACGCCTCATTGTGTCCACGTTCACTTCAATGACTGCTAAATCCATGTCTGGATCTGGATCCAATTCTTCTAACGCTAATCCATTGTCAAAGAAATCAACATGAGGTAGTACACCCCCTTCTCTTAACTCTATAACTTTACTGAAACACATAGTGCAAGCTTACTCTTATTCCAGTGTAGATGCACCTTCAGTACTGATTTCTATTTACTTGTGAGAAAACTTATATACAAGTACAATTTCCCTTGGTTAAAAATAATTAATTACAATACCCTCCTTATAATTTACCACAAGTTAACTAAGATAAAATTTAATGAAGGTAAAAAATGCAACGAAACTTGCTGCATTAGAATGTTGCATATCACTGACGGATGCATTTGTGGTTGCATATCACATAAAGCTTCCTGTTTTACTCGGTTCACATCTTAATATGCATGGCTTATAAGGCGTCAAATAATTTAACGTTGGAAACAAATAACATAGAGCTCTAATCATTACAAATGGAGTAGACTACGTACTATACACATAATAGAGAACGCTCAAACCAAGAACCTTCATTTGTATTGTGTTATTTCTATATAACATTCCAAGACAGGGGTCAAACCAAGGACTAGTTATAAACATGCATTGACATTTTCTCTCTCTCCCTTTTTCAACATTAACATTACGCCAGGAATGGTCTGCGTGTACATAGAGAGAGAGTCTAAAACCAAAGAGGTATTTATTTACTTACGCGTACCAACGATCTAAAACGTCGGGAGTAAACTACGTTCGAAGATTAGATTGAGTAGACCAATAAGGGTGACAGTGAATGACCCCGTAAAATAAAACGATACGGTGAAGTTATAAACAGTTTTTTAATTTCCTTCCTCTGCTAGACTACAAGCTAAAAAATAGCCTTTTCAATTCAATAGCTACATGCGCAAGGTTGGAGGCACTAACCCATAGTTTTTTTTCTACGAGGGAGTGTAAACTCGTAGTTGTAATTAAGATTGTTCAGTTCTTGTTTTATGAAACTCACAGCCTCATGTGCGTGGCATAAGACCTTAAATAATTTAACATTGAGTATAAAGAGCTCTTCCCTGAACATTGCAACTCACTGCAAAGGAGACTACGTACTAAAACAATTTCTCTAACCAAGGAGCTTTTCTCAATAAAGTTACACAAAGACTAAGAGTGAAACCTCGGGTCACGGTCGAACCACGCATCGAACCAAGGACCTATTAACTTACTCGTACCAAACGTCAGGAGTAAACTACATACGATGATAAGACGAGGATGTGTGAATAATTTTTAATTGATGTAAAACCTAACTAGCTTCAATCAATTACCACATGCATATGCAAGATATTGAGTTGATGAGGAAGTTGTGGTTAGGATAAGGAAAATGATTACAAAATGTATATTTCAATTAATAAATCATTCGTAGATATTACCAAACATGAGAATATTATTATTTATAATTCCATCAAGTCCTACACCGTATTTATCCAAAACATTACAAATGTCAATGGTTAGGATAAGGAAAATGATTACAAAATGTATATTTCAATTAATAAATCATTCGTAGATATTACCAAACATGAGAATATTATTATTTATAATTTCATCAAATCCTACACCGTATTTATCCAAAACATTACAAATGTCAATGTATGCCTGTTTTAAGACCTCTTATAATTTAACGTTGTGAACAAATAACTCAACATGAGTGCCTACTAAGAGAATAGAGAATCTCAAACCTATTAGCTATACCCTTCTCTATTTTTAGTTATTCATTTCTCATTCAGAGGAAAATAACCCAAGAATATGGAATCGAACCAAGGACCAAGCACCAGGAGTAACGTACGGAGAGTCGAACCGTACAACGCCTCGCTAGCGGAAACGTTATCAGAGTCTGCGCTATTTCCTGTATGTTTTCAGCATTCATACAGCTATTAAGAGCGTTCTAATTTAACATAGAGAATAAATAACCTTCACATAGAAACGAACCAAGGACCTCGCGCCAAGAATAGACTACGTACTAAGGTAAGCACCGACCTCTATGCATTCTGGTGGCATGAAAAGGAACTAAGCACCCTGTGATTGAATGCGAATGCGAATGCGAATGCGAATGCGAATGCAAATGCGAATGCGAATGCGAATGCGAGTGCGAGTGAGAATGCGAATGCTAATGCGAAGAAGGTGAAGGTGTAGGCGAAGGAAGACGAAAGCGAAGGCAAAGGCAAAGGCAAAGGCAAAGGCAAAGGCAAAGGCAAAGGCAAAGGCAAAGGCAAAGGCAAAGGCAAAGGCAAAGGCAAAGGCAAAGGCAAAGGCAAAGGCAAAGGCAAAGGCAAAGGCAAAGGCAAAGGCAAAGGCAAAGGCGAAGGAAGACGAAGGCGAAGGCGAAGGCGAAGGCGAAGGTGTAGGCGAAGGCGAAAGCAAGGTGAAGGTGTAGGCGAAGGAAGACGAAGGCGAAGGCGAAGGCAAAGGCGAAGGTGTAACCGAAGGCGAAAGCAAGGTGAAGGCGAAGGAAGACGAAGGCGAAGGCGAAGGCGAAGGCGAAGGCGAAGGCGAAGGCGAAGGTGTAGGCGAAGGAATGCGAAGGCGAAAGCGAAGGCGAAAGCGAAGGTGAAGGTGTAGGCGAATGCGAATGCGAATGCTAAGAGTCGGGCCCCCTCGTCGAACCTAGGACCTCCGAACCTATTTACTGGGAATCGAACCAAGGACCTATTTACTTACTCGTACTAAACTGATAAGACGCCGAACTCGTACTAAACTGATAAGACGATATGTGGTCAACGGAACTCGACCGGATGTGGTCAGATACAACTCTACCTTTGATTTATTAGCTATTATTTATACTCAATTTCCTAATTATTTTTTAAAAAGTAAACTATTGAAAATATTTAAACCAAAAGTTATGGAACAGCGGCCCAATTAAATACTCTTTCGTAATATCACTTTAACTTTTTGCCGAATTTCTTTGGTTCGGCGTAATCCTAAAACTGCCTATACGGGGCTAAATACTACTGGCGAGCAGTGCTTAATTTCAGGGCGGAGGCGTGCGACCAATTCTTTTATGGAAAAATCCTAATTGAAAAGTCAATACGATGTTGTATTAGACTGAACCTGTCTGTAGTCACTCTACTAAGCTAACAGTGATCTGGGTTCGAGTCCCAGCGAGGATAGATTTTCTTAGTGATTGTATTTTTATTCTACACGCGTTTATGTTTTAACCCACAAATATATATGTATATAATTATTGCCATATTGATAGTACATTGAGTTGGAGTTACATCGCCTCAAATGCAGTACATTCACAGTTAAATATTTTAACAAAGACATGAATTGGAATAACACACCTCAGTCTTTGCAATGAGGCTAATCAAAATGATTGGTGAATTTAAAGAAGGATTAATGGTGTCTGCCAGCGGGATATCGAAATCAGTCATCAGTAATACGGGTCACGACATCACTTCAATTATAAAAGGTTTTCATATGATATTTTATTTGGTGAGATGTTATATAAAACGAAACAATGACACATAGCTGCTCGTGTAATACGATGCCAAGTCTTATCCAGTATCCGATCCCGCCCACTTTGCCTCCCCTTCTTGCTTAAAAGCAAAATAATCAACTTTCATGAGAGAGCGCCACGAACCAGAGCCAAATGTGTGATTTGCAGAGCACTCGTACTATACATCTCACGTCTGTTGTGACCGTATTAACAATGATAGTGTAATGTTACGTACATAGCGTTTTTGTTCAAATTCGATCTAGTTCGGACACA
Source organism: Isoperla grammatica (assembly GCA_945910005.1). Taxonomy (NCBI): domain Eukaryota; kingdom Metazoa; phylum Arthropoda; class Insecta; order Plecoptera; family Perlodidae; genus Isoperla; species Isoperla grammatica. The sequence goes on along the minus strand of OX246747.1, from coordinate 6,735,725 downwards.
AACAATTTTTGAACGGGGACTAAAAATTATGATAAACGAAAAATCTAGGGAAGGTGGAAACCTGAAAACAAAATATCTATGCAATAATCTAACAAAAACGCTATGTACGTAAAACAACAATTTAGTTGTCTAAATGCTGGTTCAAACAGAATCGAAATAAGTGGATTAGAGTGGTACTCTGGCCGCACACAATCCTCTTAACTTCATCAATTTTGGATTTTCCGTACCAGTATGTGATCGGATATATCATGTAATCGTTCACGTTAGCTTCGTTTCTTTGTCCTGCACTCTCTGCATATAGGAATGTAGCACCCTCAAATACCTTACACTGTCCATATTTAACATCAGTGGTTCAAGTGGGGCGGTATGAGCCGGTATGCATACCGTTACCAAAACTACTGATGGTATGCCATACCGGCACTAATTTCTATCGATGTTATGCATACTGGCGAATTATGTTGAACGTTTTGGGCTCATCTAATGTTTTTATGAAGTAAATGTTTCAATTTTTGTTTTTCCACCACAAAAGTATTATTTTAGCTCGGGTCCTCAACCCCCAACCCCTGTTCAAAGTTAAACGTGTTTGTGACAAAACACCATGACAAAATTCCTTGGTGGGCAAAGCTGGGGGGACGCACCCCCTAGACCCCCGGCGTACCTCCTTTATCTTCATTGCACAGCAGTAGTGCGGTAGTGCATACCGTCACTTCTCCCAACATACAAGAAGGCGGCGACACGCAACACTAGCGCTACTAACAGCAAGAGGAGATACGGCGATGATGGCCGCTTGATTCAATGTTATTTTCGTACTTTACAACTTGTTAGTAAAGCTAGCAATTACGCATCAGTGTACTGAAAACATATGTAGTAGTAGTAGACAAATTAATCTAAAATAACTCTAGTATTTAAGTAAAAGATGTGCGAAACAATGAGTGTAAAACGAACATTACAGTACAGGGGCCGTTTATGTTATTACGCGAGTCTTTTAGGGGGTGAATGATGAAAAAGCGATGGTATAGGGTTGGGGACGGGAGAAATGTGTGACATAACATAAATCTATATATTTATAAATAAAAGCGTCTTACTGAGTGACTGACTGATTGACTGACTCATCAACACACAATTCAAACCGTTCAACCTAGGAACGTGAAATTTCGTAGGTACGTAGCTGTTATGACAAAACTATCCACTAACGAAGGATTTTTGGAAATTCTGTCCCTACGGGGGTGAAAAATGGGGTTGAAGTTATTTTTTATAATACTTATATTTTAACAACAGAAGGTATTACAGACGTAAAAGTTTGTACTTAAATTCTGCGTTAAAAATAACTTAATATATTTTTCTGAAAATCATATGAATGGGGGTGAAAACAGGGGGTTGAATGTTTATATGACGATCCCTATGTCTCAAAAACCGCAGATGGAAGATGCTACAAACGTGAAAATTGTTATCTAGATTCCTCTTTACAAAATAAGACACACGTGTTTTGCCATTTTCCGAAAATCCAGTTAAGGGGTGAAAACAGGGGTGTTTTTAAATCTCGCAAAACTGAAGGTGTTATAGATGTGAAAATTGATTGTAAGATTATGCTTTAAAAATAAATAAACATGTGTTTTACCATTTCCCGAAAATCCAGTTAACGGGGGTGAAGACAGGGGTTAAATTATTCTATGAGGACACCAATATCTCAAAAACCGAATGTGATACAGACGTGAAAATAGGTGATTAGATTCTCCTTAAAAATAAAGGAATACCTAGTTTACCACTTTCTTAAAATACTGTTAAGGAGGAAAAAAGGGATGGTGAAGTAGAGGTGGTGAATTTTTAATCTCTGACACCGAAGATATTCAAGACGTGAAAACTGATTCATAGATTCTTCTTCAAAACAAAAGAATCATGTATTAAACCATTTTTCAAAAAACTAATAAAGGGTGGCGAAAAAGGGGGTCTGTTTTTTAAAATAAAGATACAGCTATAACTAAAAAAACCAAGACGTTACTTCTTGAATATTGGTATTTAAATTTAAATTTAAAAACAAAGAAACACATGTTTTACCATTTTCTGAAAATCCAGGTAATGGGGGTAAGACGAATTTGTACAATTTGTAGGCCTACTACACAAAATTGTAAAACACGCATTTCTTAATAGTTATAGAAAAATCTATAAATAACAAATTTTCAAGTCTGTAATATCTTCCGTTTTTACTGTATGTTTCTAATTACCCCCAAAAGATTCACCCCCCCCCCCCCTTAACAGCTGTTTATTGGGGGAAATAGTAATTACATGTTAATTTATTTTTAAAGGAGAATGTAAGTACTGACATTCACGTATGTAACATTTTTGATTTGTGTAGACACAAAATTAATCCTCTTCCACCCCTGTGAGCCCCCCCCCCCCCTCCACCTATTCCCCCGCTTGATTAAACAAAAATGGTAAAATACACATTTCTTTATTTTTAGTGAAGTATATAGGTAACCATTTTCACGTCTGTAACGCCTTCCTTTTTCGATATATAGAAATTATCATACACACATCACCTCCGCATCTCACCCCTTTTGCATGTTCGGAAAATGTTTAAAACATTTTCCTTTATTATAAAAGAAGAATAAAAACATAAATTATCACGCCTGTAGCATCTATGGTTTTTAAGATTTAGAAAACCACCCCCTCGTTTTCACCCCCTCTTCTTTCACCCGCCTTACCAATTGGTTTGAGGAAAATGGTAAAACACATATCTACTTATTTCTAAAGTAGAATCTAAATACATAATTTCACGTCTGTAACATATTGCGTTTTTAGATAAAAAAAATTCACCCCTGTTTTGACTCTCTTCACCCGTTAACTGAATGTTATATCATTATGTATGTAACATTTACCATTTTCGCGTTTTGAGATATATAGATACTCTCATAAAAAAATTCACCCTCGCAATTCTCACCCTCAATAACTGGATTTTTGTAAAATGCTAAACATATTTCTAATTACTTTTACCTAAATACCAATTTTCACAGTCGTTACATCCTTGGTTAATGAGATACAGGTATCCTCATTTTTTAAACAACGCCCTTTTTCGCCACCAATTACTGGATTTTCGAAAGATAAAAAAACACGTTTTTCTTTATTTTTAAACATGTTTTTCTTTATTTTTAAAGAAGAATCTTTATTCCAATTTTTACGTCTGGAACATCTTCGGGTTTTTTAGATAAAAAATCACCCCCTCCACTCATACTATCGCTCCTTTTTAACCCTTTTGAGTGGATTTCAGGAAAATGGTACAACATATATTTCCTTATCTTTAATGGAGAATCTAACTACCAATTGTCACGTCTGTAACATCTTCGGTTTTTGAGATATAGGTGTTCTCAATTTCTCATGATCGAAAAATCCCCCCCTCTATTCACCCCCGTTCACTGAATTTTCGTAAATATGGTAAAATTATGTTCGTTTATTTTTGGAGGAGAATCTATCAATTTTAACGTCTGTAACACGTTCGGTTTTTGAGCTGTAAAATCACCCCCCGTTTTCATCCCCGCAATTGGATTTTCGAAAAATGGTAAAATACGTGATTCTTTATATTAAAAGAAGAATCTTAATACAAATTTGCACGCATATATCATCTTTGGTATTAGTGTGGTATTAGAGTTATAGTCAGATATGCTCATAAAAAATGTAACCCCCGTTTTCACCCCTCTTAACTGGATTTTCAACAAATGGTAAAATCACTTTTTTTGTTTACAATGGAGAACCTATGTACCAATTATCAGGTCTATAGCACGTTTAGTTGTTGAGATATAGGTAGTCTAATGAAAAGCTTCCACCCCCTTTTTAACCCCCTTAGGGTCGGAATTTTCAAAAATCCTTTCTTAGGGATTGACTTCATTATAAGAGCACCGTAATTTCAAATATTATAATAGTCTACCCATCGGTATTTGTTACGTACCTTCGTAACAATATTCTTATCATGTTCGCATCTCCTCTTGTCGCTTGAGAGCAGCACTACCTACGTGTCGCTGCCAGTGTCCCGTATTATTGTAGTAAGGTATTTGGCACTCTCGCGTTTCTTTGTCCCAATGCAGCTACACCGCTAGTCGTTTCTTTGTCCGGTGTAGCTGCATCGTTGAAATGCAAGGAAGTTACCGCCAAGTTTAAATATCGTCACATAATTATGATGAAAAAAGCGTTTGCTGATGATTTTTTAACTGTGATTTTGAATGATCCTCAACAATGTACACTAAGCCTACTACATGTTTTTGTTTTTTAAAACACGTATAAATTTGAAAGTGTTGCACTGCTTGCAAAAATCAGTCCGCAAACCAAACCCGATCAGTAGCAGGTTACTCTGGTGCGTTCGGCAACTATGCCAGATTAACCCGGTTTTCTGACCCGATCACCAAAAAAGTGACCTGCCTCGGGAGCAGGAGGTTTGTTCGTTTGTCCTGCCTCAACAGGAGTATTTTACGCCAGGAGTAATCCGGAAATATGTCATTATAACGGATATGGGAGTATAAATCACACTCCCACTTGGACAAAAAAACAGAGTTGTCACAGTTGAGATCGTTTCAGTTGTTCCTTCTACTCCTGCTCGGGAAGCAGGTGTAAAAACCTTACTCCCATCACAGTTGTAGTAAGTTACCACTGGACAAAAGAACTTGTCGCAGCTACTCCCATCACACTTACTCCGGGACAGAAAAACGGGGTTTTCGTAATACCGTACTCCTGAAGTAGTGATCACAGGACAAACGAACAAAGCTAGGGTAAGTTAGGTTTGGGCGGAAAATACAAAATGTTATGATTTTGATGGTGGTGTTAAAGTGACTGTGGATAAGGCATGTGGTTATTTGGGTGCAAAACCGTGTTTTTGAGTAGGCCATTCATGAATTGCGCGCAGAAAGTAAGTACATCAGGCATTACAAAAAATTCGAACCAATTTGAAGGTTAGGTTTAGCTACGCAAGCGCACGGCATCCATTTGCAAAGTAACCCTACTCCGAAACGCTTTCGTTTACTCGGGTTGAAAACTCTGACCCGGTGAAGTAAAGTCACGTGACATTACTGATCTGACGGGTTACTCTGGCGAGGTAAACGTAAGCGGCTTTTGTATCTACGCAGTGCAAGGTCTTTTTTGGACGTTTGGATGGTGGCAATAAAGTACAGTTTCCTTTTGCTTGACAATCTCGACCGGGCAGTGTCCTTAAGAGAAGTATGATAAGAATACAGATATGATGGATGTGTTGCTGAAGGTAGAACGTTTGGAAAAAGAATGAAATGGCCCGAAGGCAGAAAGAATTTAGAGTAATATTAGTATGAAATTAATAGAAGAGGTTGGGTTAACAACTACTAGGAATAAAAAAAGGTAAGTTCAGGAAGGGTCCTGGGAATGAAAAGAGGTAGTACCTCACCCGTCTTTTCTTGGCGAAGAGGGAAAGGCGAATGTTGCGGTGGCGTCCACATGGCTGTGGGTTGGGAGGCCTGAATTCAAGGGTGTAAGTGCAAGGTCTACTGGATTGCCGCTAGGCTTCGCTACTAGCGGCAGCGATGCGATGTTGTGTCGTGTAAAGGCTTTATAGCGCTAGTCGTTAGCGATGTCGTGTCGTGTGAAGGCTTTATAGCGCTAGTTGTTAGCGATGTCATGTCGTGTGAAGGCTTTATAGCGCTAGTTGTTAGCGATGTCATGTCGTGTGAAGGCTTTATAGCGCTAGTTGTTAGCGATGTCGTGTCGTGTGAAGGCTTTATAGCGCTAGTTGTTAGCGATGTCATGTCGTGTGAAGGCTTTATAGCGCTAGTTGTTAGCGATGTCGTGTCGTGTGAAGGCTTTATAGCGCTAGTTGTTAGCTATGTCGTGTCGTGTGAAGGCTTTATAGCGCTAGTTGTTAGCGATGTCATGTCGTGTGAAGGCTTTATAGCGCTAGTTGTTAGCGATGTCGTGTCGTGTGAAGGCTTTATAGCGCTAGTTGCTAGCGATGTCGTGTCGTGTGAAGGCTTTATAGCGCTAGTTGTTAGCGATGTCGTGTCGTGTGAAGGCTTTATAGCGCTAGTTGTTAGCGATGTCGTGTCGTGTGAAGGCTTTATAGCGCTAGTTGTTAGCGATGTCGTGTCGTGTGAAGGCTTTATAGCGCTAGTTGTTAGCGATGTCGTGTCGTGTGAAGGCTTTATAGCGCTAGTTGTTAGCGATGTCGTGTCGTGTGAAGGCTTTATAGCGCTAGTTGTTAGCGATGTCGTGTCGTGTGAAGGCTTTATAGCGCTAGTCGTCAGCGATGTCGTGTCGTGTGAAGGCTTTATAGCGCTAGTTGTTAGCGATGTCGTGTGAAGGCTTTATAGCGCTAGTTGTTAGCTATGTCGTGTCGTGTGAAGGCTTTATAGCGCTAGTTGTTAGCGATTTCGTGTCGTGTGAAGGCTGTATAGCGCTAGTTGTTAGCGATGTCGTGTCGTGTGAAGGCTTTATAGCACTAGTTGTTAGCGATGTCGTGTCGTGTTAAGGCTTTATAGCGCTAGTTGTTAGCGATGTCGTGTCGTGTGAGGGCTTTATAGCGCTAGTTGTTAGCGATGTCGTGTCGTGTGAAGGCTTTATAGCGCTAGTTGTTAGCGATGTCGTGTCGTGTGAGGGCTTTATAGCGCTAGTAGTTAGCGATGTCGTGTCGTGAGAAGGCTTTATAGCGCTTGTCGTTAGCGATGTCGTGTCGTGTGAAGGCTTTATAGCGCTAGTTGTTAGCGATGTCGTGTCGTGTGAAGGCTTTATAGCGCTAGTTGTTAGCGATGTCGTGTCGTGTGAAGGCTTTATAGCGCTAGTTGTTAGCGATGTCGTGTCGTGTGAAGGCTTTATAGCGCTAGTTGTTAGCGATGTCGTGTCGTGTGAAGGCTTTATAGCGCTAGTTGCTAGCGATGTCGTGTCGTGTGAAGGCTTTATAGCGCTAGTTGTTAGCGATGTCGTGTCGTGTGAAGGCTTTATAGCGCTAGTTGTTAGCGATGTCGTGTCGTGTGAAGGCTTTATAGTGCTAGTTGTTAGCGATGTCGTGTGAAGGCTTTATAGCGCTAGTTGTTAGCGATGTCGTGTCGTGTGAAGGCTTTATAGCGCTAGTTGTTAGCGATGTCGTGTTGTGTGAAGGCTTTATAGCGCTAGTTGTTAGCGATGTCGTGTCGTGTGAAGGCTTTATAGTGCTAGTTGTTAGCGATGTCGTGTCGTGTGAAGGCTTTATAGCGCTAGTTGTTAGCGATGTCGTGTCGTGTGAAGGCTTTATAGCGCTAGTTGTTAGCGATGTCGTGTCGTGTGAAGGCTTTATAGCGCTAGTTGCTAGCGATGTCGTGTCGTGTGAAGGCTTTATAGCGCTAGTTGTTAGCGATGTCGTGTCGTGTGAAGGCTTTATAGCGCTAGTTGTTAGCGATGTCGTGTCGTGTGAAGGCTTTATAGCGCTAGTTGCTAGCGATGTCGTGTCGTGTGAAGGCTTTATAGCACTAGTTGTTAGCGATGTCGTGTCGTGTGAAGGCTTTATAGCGCTAGTTGCTAGCGATGTCGTGTCGTGTGTAGGCTTTATAGCGCTAGTTGTTAGCGATGTCGTGTCGTGTGAAGGCTTTATAGCGCTAGTCGTTAGCGATGTCGTGTCGTGTGAAGGCTTTATAGCGCTAGTTGTTAGCGATGTCGTGTCGTGTGAAGGCTTTATAGCGCTAGTTGTTAGCGATGTCGTGTGAAGGCTTTATAGCGCTAGTTGTTAGCGATGTCGTGTCGTGTGATGGCTTTATAGCGCTAGTTGTTAGCGATGTCGTGTCGTGTGAAGGCTTTATAGCGCTAGTTGTTAGCGATGTCGTGTCGTGTGAAGGCTTTATAGCGCTAGTTGTTAGCGATGTCGTGTGAAGGCTTTATAGCGCTAGTTGTTAGCGATGTCGTGTGAAGGAAGGCTTTATAGCGCTAGTTGTTAGCGATGTCGTGTCGTGTGAAGGCTTTATAGCGCTAGTTGTTAGCGATGTCGTGTGAAGGCTTTATAGCGCTAGTTGTTAGCGATGTCGTGTCGTGTGAAGGCTTTATAGCGCTAGTTGTTATACGATGTCGTGTCGTGTGAAGGCTTTATAGCGCTAGTTGTTAGCGATGTCGTGTCGTGTGAAGGCTTTATAGCGCTAGTTGTTAGCGATGTCGTGTCGTGTGAAGGCTTTATAGCGCTAGTCGTTAGCGATGTCGTGTCATGTGAAGGCTTTATAGCGCTAGTTGTTAGCGATGTCGTGTCGTGTGAAGGCTTTATAGCGCTAGTTGTTAGCGATGTCATGTCGTGTGAAGGCTTTATAGCGCTAGTTGTTAGCGATGTCGTGTCGTGTGAAGGCTTTATAGCGCTAGTTGTTAGCTATGTCGTGTCGTGTGAAGGCTTTATAGCGCTAGTTGTTAGCGATGTCATGTCGTGTGAAGGCTTTATAGCGCTAGTTGTTAGCGATGTCGTGTCGTGTGAAGGCTTTATAGCGCTAGTTGCTAGCGATGTCGTGTCGTGTGAAGGCTTTATAGCGCTAGTTGTTAGCGATGTCGTGTCGTGTGAAGGCTTTATAGCGCTAGTTGTTAGCGATGTCGTGTCGTGTGAAGGCTTTATAGCGCTAGTTGTTAGCGATGTCGTGTCGTGTGAAGGCTTTATAGCGCTAGTTGTTAGCGATGTCGTGTCGTGTGAAGGCTTTATAGCGCTAGTTGTTAGCGATGTCGTGTCGTGTGAAGGCTTTATAGCGCTAGTTGTTAGCGATGTCGTGTCGTGTGAAGGCTTTATAGCGCTAGTCGTCAGCGATGTCGTGTCGTGTGAAGGCTTTATAGCGCTAGTTGTTAGCGATGTCGTGTGAAGGCTTTATAGCGCTAGTTGTTAGCTATGTCGTGTCGTGTGAAGGCTTTATAGCGCTAGTTGTTAGCGATTTCGTGTCGTGTGAAGGCTGTATAGCGCTAGTTGTTAGCGATGTCGTGTCGTGTGAAGGCTTTATAGCACTAGTTGTTAGCGATGTCGTGTCGTGTTAAGGCTTTATAGCGCTAGTTGTTAGCGATGTCGTGTCGTGTGAGGGCTTTATAGCGCTAGTTGTTAGCGATGTCGTGTCGTGTGAAGGCTTTATAGCGCTAGTTGTTAGCGATGTCGTGTCGTGTGAGGGCTTTATAGCGCTAGTAGTTAGCGATGTCGTGTCGTGAGAAGGCTTTATAGCGCTTGTCGTTAGCGATGTCGTGTCGTGTGAAGGCTTTATAGCGCTAGTTGTTAGCGATGTCGTGTCGTGTGAAGGCTTTATAGCGCTAGTTGTTAGCGATGTCGTGTCGTGTGAAGGCTTTATAGCGCTAGTTGTTAGCGATGTCGTGTCGTGTGAAGGCTTTATAGCGCTAGTTGTTAGCGATGTCGTGTCGTGTGAAGGCTTTATAGCGCTAGTTGCTAGCGATGTCGTGTCGTGTGAAGGCTTTATAGCGCTAGTTGTTAGCGATGTCGTGTCGTGTGAAGGCTTTATAGCGCTAGTTGTTAGCGATGTCGTGTCGTGTGAAGGCTTTATAGTGCTAGTTGTTAGCGATGTCGTGTGAAGGCTTTATAGCGCTAGTTGTTAGCGATGTCGTGTCGTGTGAAGGCTTTATAGCGCTAGTTGTTAGCGATGTCGTGTTGTGTGAAGGCTTTATAGCGCTAGTTGTTAGCGATGTCGTGTCGTGTGAAGGCTTTATAGTGCTAGTTGTTAGCGATGTCGTGTCGTGTGAAGGCTTTATAGCGCTAGTTGTTAGCGATGTCGTGTCGTGTGAAGGCTTTATAGCGCTAGTTGTTAGCGATGTCGTGTCGTGTGAAGGCTTTATAGCGCTAGTTGCTAGCGATGTCGTGTCGTGTGAAGGCTTTATAGCGCTAGTTGTTAGCGATGTCGTGTCGTGTGAAGGCTTTATAGCGCTAGTTGTTAGCGATGTCGTGTCGTGTGAAGGCTTTATAGCGCTAGTTGCTAGCGATGTCGTGTCGTGTGAAGGCTTTATAGCACTAGTTGTTAGCGATGTCGTGTCGTGTGAAGGCTTTATAGCGCTAGTTGCTAGCGATGTCGTGTCGTGTGTAGGCTTTATAGCGCTAGTTGTTAGCGATGTCGTGTCGTGTGAAGGCTTTATAGCGCTAGTCGTTAGCGATGTCGTGTCGTGTGAAGGCTTTATAGCGCTAGTTGTTAGCGATGTCGTGTCGTGTGAAGGCTTTATAGCGCTAGTTGTTAGCGATGTCGTGTGAAGGCTTTATAGCGCTAGTTGTTAGCGATGTCGTGTCGTGTGATGGCTTTATAGCGCTAGTTGTTAGCGATGTCGTGTCGTGTGAAGGCTTTATAGCGCTAGTTGTTAGCGATGTCGTGTCGTGTGAAGGCTTTATAGCGCTAGTTGTTAGCGATGTCGTGTGAAGGCTTTATAGCGCTAGTTGTTAGCGATGTCGTGTGAAGGAAGGCTTTATAGCGCTAGTTGTTAGCGATGTCGTGTCGTGTGAAGGCTTTATAGCGCTAGTTGTTAGCGATGTCGTGTGAAGGCTTTATAGCGCTAGTTGTTAGCGATGTCGTGTCGTGTGAAGGCTTTATAGCGCTAGTTGTTATACGATGTCGTGTCGTGTGAAGGCTTTATAGCGCTAGTTGTTAGCGATGTCGTGTCGTGTGAAGGCTTTATAGCGCTAGTTGTTAGCGATGTCGTGTCGTGTGAAGGCTTTATAGCGCTAGTCGTTAGCGATGTCGTGTCATGTGAAGGCTTTATAGCGCTAGTTGTTAGCGATGTCGTGTCGTGTGAAGGCTTTATAGCGCTAGTTGTTAGCGATGTCGTGTCGTGTGAAGGCTTTATAGCGCTAGTTGTTAGCGATGTCGTGTTGTGTGAAGGCTTTATAGCGCTAGTCGTTAGCGATGTCATGTCGTGTGAAGGCTTTATAGCGCTAGTTGTTAGCGATGTCGTGTCGTGTGAAGGCTTTATAGCGCTAGTTGTTAGCGATGTCGTGTGAAGGCTTTATAGCGCTAGTTGTTAGCGATGTCGTGTCGTGTGAAGGCTTTATAGCGCTAGTTGTTAGCGATGTCGTGTGAAGGCTTTATAGCGCTAGTTGTTAGCGATGTCGTGTCGTGTGAAGGCTTTATAGCGCTAGTTGTTAGCGATGTCGTGTCGTGTGAAGGCTTTATAGCGCTAGTCGTTAGCGATGTCGTGTGAAGGCTTTATAGCGCTAGTTGTTAGCGATGTCGTGTCGTGTGAAGGCTTTATAGCGCTAGTTGTTAGCGATGTCGTGTCGTGTGAAGGCTTTATAGCGCTAGTCGTTAGCGATGTCATGTCGTGTGAAGGCTTTATAGCGCTAGTTGTTAGCGATGTCGTGTCGTGTGAAGGCTTTATAGCGCTAGTTGTTAGCGATGTCGTGTGAAGGCTTTATAGCGCTAGTTGTTAGCGATGTCGTGTCGTGTGAAGGCTTTATAGCGCTAGTTGTTAGCGATGTCGTGTCGTGTGAAGGCTTTATAGCGCTAGTCGTTAGCGATGTCGTGTCATGTGAAGGCTTTATAGCGCTAGTTGTTAGCGATGTCGTGTCGTGTGAAGGCTTTATAGCGCTAGTTGTTAGCGATGTCGTGTCGTGTGAAGGCTTTATAGCGCTAGTTGTTAGCGATGTCGTGTCGTGTGAAGGCTTTATAGCGCTAGTCGTTAGCGATGTCATGTCGTGTGAAGGCTTTATAGCGCTAGTTGTTAGCGATGTCGTGTCGTGTGAAGGCTTTATAGCGCTAGTTGTTAGCGATGTCGTGTGAAGGCTTTATAGCGCTAGTTGTTAGCGATGTCGTGTCGTGTGAAGGCTTTATAGCGCTAGTTGTTAGCGATGTCGTGTGAAGGCTTTATAGCGCTAGTTGTTAGCGATGTCGTGTCGTGTGAAGGCTTTATAGCGCTAGTTGTTAGCGATGTCGTGTGAAGGCTTTATAGCGCTAGTTGTTAGCGATGTCGTGTCGTGTGAAGGCTTTATAGCGCTAGTTGTTAGCGATGTCGTGTGAAGGCTTTATAGCGCTAGTTGTTAGCTATGTCGTGTCGTGTGAAGGCTTTATAGCGCTAGTTGTTAGCGATGTCGTGTGAAGGCTTTATAGCGCTAGTCGTTAGCGATGTCGTGTCGTGTGAAGGCTTTATAGCGCTAGTTGTTAGCTATGTCGTGTCGTGTGAAGGCTTTATAGCGCTAGTTGTTAGCTATGTCGTGTCGTGTGAAGGCTTTATAGCGCTAGTTGTTAGCGATGTCGTGTGAAGGCTTTATAGCGCTAGTTGTTAGCGATGTCGTGTGAAGGCTTTATAGCGCTAGTCGTTAGCGATGTCGTGTCGTGTGAAGGCTTTATAGCGCTAGTTGCTAGCGATGTCGTGTCGTGTGAAGGCTTTATAGCACTAGTTGTTAGCGATGTCGTGTCGTGTGAAGGCTTTATAGCGCTAGTTGCTAGCGATGTCGTGTCGTGTGAAGGCTTTATAGCGCTAGTTGTTAGCGATGTCGTGTCGTGTGAAGGCTTTATAGCGCTAGTCGTTAGCGATGTCGTGTCGTGTGAAGGCTTTATAGCGCTAGTTGTTAGCGATGTCGTGTCGTGTGAAGGCTTTATAGCGCTAGTTGTTAGCGATGTCGTGTGAAGGCTTTATAGCGCTAGTTGTTAGCGATGTCGTGTCGTGTGAAGGCTTTATAGCGCTAGTTGTTAGCGATGTCGTGTCGTGTGAAGGCTTTATAGCGCTAGTTGTTAGCGATGTCGTGTCGTGTGAAGGCTTTATAGCGCTAGTTGCTAGCGATGTCGTGTCGTGTGAAGGCTTTATAGCACTAGTTGTTAGCGATGTCGTGTCGTGTGAAGGCTTTATAGCGCTAGTTGCTAGCGATGTCGTGTCGTGTGAAGGCTTTATAGCGCTAGTTGTTAGCGATGTCGTGTCGTGTGAAGGCTTTATAGCGCTAGTCGTTAGCGATGTCGTGTCGTGTGAAGGCTTTATAGCGCTAGTTGTTAGCGATGTCGTGTCGTGTGAAGGCTTTATAGCGCTAGTTGTTAGCGATGTCGTGTGAAGGCTTTATAGCGCTAGTTGTTAGCGATGTCGTGTCGTGTGAAGGCTTTATAGCGCTAGTTGTTAGCGATGTCGTGTCGTGTGAAGGCTTTATAGCGCTAGTTGTTAGCGATGTCGTGTGAAGGCTTTATAGCGCTAGTTGTTAGCGATGTCGTGTCGTGTGAAGGCTTTATAGCGCTAGTTGTTATACGATGTCGTGTCGTGTGAAGGCTTTATAGCGCTAGTTGTTAGCGATGTCGTGTCGTGTGAAGGCTTTATAGCGCTAGTTGTTAGCGATGTCGTGTCGTGTGAAGGCTTTATAGCGCTAGTCGTTAGCGATGTCGTGTCATGTGAAGGCTTTATAGCGCTAGTTGTTAGCGATGTCGTGTCGTGTGAAGGCTTTATAGCGCTAGTTGTTAGCGATGTCGTGTCGTGTGAAGGCTTTATAGCGCTAGTTGTTAGCGATGTCGTGTCGTGTGAAGGCTTTATAGCGCTAGTCGTTAGCGATGTCATGTCGTGTGAAGGCTTTATAGCGCTAGTTGTTAGCGATGTCGTGTCGTGTGAAGGCTTTATAGCGCTAGTTGTTAGCGATGTCGTGTGAAGGCTTTATAGCGCTAGTTGTTAGCGATGTCGTGTCGTGTGAAGGCTTTATAGCGCTAGTTGTTAGCGATGTCGTGTGAAGGCTTTATAGCGCTAGTTGTTAGCGATGTCGTGTCGTGTGAAGGCTTTATAGCGCTAGTTGTTAGCGATGTCGTGTGAAGGCTTTATAGCGCTAGTTGTTAGCGATGTCGTGTCGTGTGAAGGCTTTATAGCGCTAGTTGTTAGCTATGTCGTGTCGTGTGAAGGCTTTATAGCGCTAGTTGTTAGCGATGTCGTGTGAAGGCTTTATAGCGCTAGTCGTTAGCGATGTCGTGTCGTGTGAAGGCTTTATAGCGCTAGTTGTTAGCTATGTCGTGTCGTGTGAAGGCTTTATAGCGCTAGTTGTTAGCTATGTCGTGTCGTGTGAAGGCTTTATAGCGCTAGTTGTTAGCGATGTCGTGTGAAGGCTTTATAGCGCTAGTTGTTAGCGATGTCGTGTGAAGGCTTTATAGCGCTAGTCGTTAGCGATGTCGTGTCGTGTGAAGGCTTTATAGCGCTAGTCGTTAGCGATGTCGTCTCATTGAACGCCCACCCACATTTCCGTATGCTCAACTACCAGACCAGCCATAATCCTTAGCAAAGTGCCTGAATCGGCCTTAACTTCCCTTCAGTTTAGTGTATGTCTGTACTGTTGGGGGAAGGGACAGCCAGGCACCGTAGGAACCAGGGTATAATGAAATTAAATCAATTGGTTTAACAAAGGTTTAATGTCAAAGACAGTACAAACAACTTTGTTCAACACATTTTATATTTGCTGCCCGATAATATTATGTTACCTTTACCAAATACCAAGTAAGAACTTATAAACATATTTCAACCCTGTTATTGTGTGAACATAGAAACATCTATTTATTGCTAGGCACTGAGCGTTTACCCTCCCTTACCGCAATGACGCTCATAACATGCCGCTCGCGCTGGCCGCGGCTGCTCGTCCAACGCATCCACAGAGCGGCGACCCATCATGGAGGCAGCGTCCTTCACCATGTCCCCCCAATTATCGTCGTCGGGGTCTCCGGCAGCCTCGCCCATGAGGAACACCGCCAGCATTGCAAGCACAGACCACAGCCACAGGGCGTTCATTGCTGCAACAACACACGTATTAACCGTCGCGTGGCTTGGCCCGGCGCGCCTAGGTTGATGCGGGACAGTCGTATAGGCGACCCAAGACTACCTTACACATGCTTTCCTCACAGGGGAGGCACTCGTAGTAACCAGCGAACAGCCTGATACACAGACCACAGCCACAGGGCGTTCATTGCTGCAACAACACACCACACGTGATATTAACCGTCGCGTGGCTTGGCCCGGCGCGCCTAGGTTGATGCAGGACAGTCGTATAGGCGACCCAAGACTACCTTACACATGCTTTCCTCACAGGGGAGGCACTCGTAGTAACCAGCGAACAGCCCGAGACAACCCCGCGCCAATACTGATCGCTGGTTGGCTACGAGTGCCGCGCCTGTGACGAAAGCATATGTAAGGTAGTCTTGGGTTGCCTTTACACTCCCCCACCTCGATGTAGTTGTTTTGTCTCTCGCTCCGAAGATGTCAGTGTTTCAAGATAGGTGTGTCGCGCACCCATTTCTATTACCCTTATTATTCCTTCGTTACTTCGTTATACAACCTGCATCGTACAACAAGCAAGAAGCCAACCACACAGCCGTAAACCATAAGTCGACAATAATATCGCTCCCACCCTATAATATATATATATGTATACAGTCCAATTTCTCAGGCCACGACCGGTGCCTGATTTCTGAAATAACAAGTGGGCGGACGCTCGACGAACTTCCGCCTCGAGGGTAGTTGTTGGCATATTTTTAAGTCAAGCTGGAGGGAGACATCTTTTCAGTAAAAAAAAAACCACGTTGGGTTCGAGGTAAGGGGGTTGGTGACCAAACAGCAGCGCCGCAGTCGAATTGTTTTAAATTTGGGTTTTAGAGTTCGTTCGGAGCGTTTCAGAAATAATACCGGACTGAATGCAATACCGAAATGCTGTCATTATGCAGTGCTAAAAGCAAAAAGTCAAAAACCAGAAAACCGCCAAAATGAATTTTTTGGCTGTTGATACAGTTTGGTTATTCGAACAAGTTCAAGTTTCAAGTTTTCATTGGCATTGTACATGTACATGTTATTTGCAATGTATTGCATATATGTTGGCATCAATAGAAGTGACATAGAACAGAAACACATTATTTTTAAGTTGTTCCTAATGCCTGAATTTTGCCTACTTCTAATATAACTATGAACTAAACTAAAATAATACATACTCTACATAGTACATACTATGACATAATGGCGTTATTAAAGGTGTCTCTGGTAATAAACATTTGAAATAGTATGTTGCTGTTACCATGTTGTGCTATAGTTGTATAATATATAATAAAGTAGGCCCTAATAAGAAATTATAAATTTCTTCTTCCTAAAAATAAATCAAAATAAATATAAATAAGTAGCCTAAACTAAAGTCTAAATTTAAAGAAAAGAAAAGACAAGAGAACACAAAAACTATTACGTATAACCTATTTGAAATTTTACCAACGAAAGGGATTTTACGAACGAAAGGGGACATTCAAAGGGATTTATTCTACGGTACTAATTAGATTCAATTTGTATGTCGTGTTGTTTAAAATACGAGGTTGATAATTTTCTCTATTTTGTCATTAGGCTCCTTAAAAATCCATTTTTTAATCAAGAAATTAAATCTATGTAATGATGAACACGAGCGTACTTCTACAGGTATGGTATTGTCTAATTTTGGGCCAAGAAATCCCACTTGTTTTTGAGCTAGTGCTTTGTTGGTTCTAGGAACTCCAAGATTGTTTTTATTTTTGTTTCTAGTGTGTGATAAATGAGTTATTTTTGTAAATGAGTTGATATGCTTATAGACGTATTCAACCAGATTTTTTACTAACCAAATAGAATAAAATAAATGTAATAAAATAATATTAAAATTTAGGAGCATTGACAACCAATTACATTGTGAAAATACCTTTGATAAGTACTAAAGTAAACATATGAATAATAATTGTTTAAATGTAGGCTATTCACCTGCTGATGTCGAGGATCGATGACGAATCCAGTGTAGAAGTCTGGAAGATGTGAGAACTTGACTGTTCCAACCAGAGGTATTTATATGAGAGGTCTCAATTGTAATTCTGAACAATAACCCATCATATTCATGTTATGACCAAACTTAATTAGTGTTTATTTAAGTAGGCGTAATCAAATCATTGCTACACTTTTTAGTATCGAGGAATGCAAGCAAAACGTTCAATCCCATTGTTGTTTCTTATATCGTATAAAATATTGATTGGCGCAGTGAAGCAAATAGGGAATGCTCCTTAACTTTTGGTTTGTGATAGTTTTAACAGTAGTAGTATGCAAAGCTGCCCTGCAAAAGATTTTTTATTATCAAATACATTTTAACTACTTTTCCGAAGGTTTGCAAAATGCATGTTTGAATTCCGCGCCTAAACAGCTCACCGCCTGTCCCAGCGGCTGTGATGTCAAGGCTCGCTAGAGCTGTGTGACCGTGCGGCCGTACCGCTGGTGTATTGTGCCCGTAACTATCGAACGGGACACTCGTAATTAAAGTGGGGCATATCAAAAGTTTTGCAATTTAGTTCTCTTTAAGATAAAAAAAGAAAGAATTTAAAAAAAACATTTGAGCGTGCTGGGTCGAAAACCGCAAAACGTGGTCGAAACAATTCCATACATTGCGAAATGTATCACATCAGGACGGTAGGAGGGGGTGGTTAAAAAAAAATAATGTCAAAACGTAGCCAGAAGGTGAGCGTCGGATACTGCAGCGACAAAAAGTGAAAAAAGTCATTAGTGTGGGCGTGATGACTTGCGGAAAAAAAACTGAGAATCGGAAAAATCCGCACAATTGTCAAAATGAACAAACTTTATTTATAATTAATGGCTTGGCCGATGAATTTGTAATTTGGCTTTGAGTCATTTATTAATAATATTACGTACCATAAAGCAATAATGGCACTAAATCATTCAGCTAATAAACCTAAAAAATCAATTTAATATGTAATGACAGAAATATTTCTGGAATTGGAAAATAGAACTACGAATGCAAATTCATCGGCCAAGCTTTTAATTATTAATAAAATGTGTTTATTTTGTTTTTCCCACCTCGAAATGTTTCAGTAAATTTAATTTTTTAATAGTTGTACGTGTGCCCTCTTTGGTTTTTAACGGTTTGTCTTCTCCGTTTTGGGCTTGGCAATTTTTTTTTTGCATTGTTGTGTGGTATACTAATGCCTTTTATTTCAAAGGACTAATCTTGGCATTTATCCATGTCAAACAACTTAATGTCAAAAACCCAACGCGGGTTATTTTGATATTCGCCTAGCGGCCTACCTAGACGCAGCGTGGTAGGTCCTGCAGTTGCTGCCTCCAACTCCTTGGCACAGAGGATATTGCCTCGTGATAGTACTGTGGGTCCTACCTGGACGCAGCGTGGTAGGTCCTGCAGTTGCTGCCTCCAACTCCTTGGCACAGAGGATATTGCCTCGTGATAGTACTGTGGGTCCTGCCTGGACGCAGCGTGGTAGGTCCTGCAGTTGCTGCCTCCAACTCCTTGGCACAGAGGATATTGCCTCGTGATAGTACTGTGGGTCCTACCTGGACGCAGCGTGGTAGGTCCTGCAGTTGCTGCCTCCAACTCCTTGGCACAGAGGATATTGCCTCGTGATAGTACTGTGGGTCCTACCTGGACGCAGCGTGGTAGGTCCTGCAGTTGCTGCCTCCAACTCCTTGGCACAGAGGATATTGCCTCGTGATAGTACTGTGGGTCCTACCTGGACGCAGCGTGGTAGGTCCTGCAGTTTCTGCCTCCAACTCCTTGGCACAGAGGATATTGCCTCGTGATAGTACGGTGGGTCCTGCCTGGACGCAGCGTGGTAGGTCCTGCAGTTGCTCCCTCGAACTCCTTGGCACAGAGGATATTGCCTCGTGATAGTACTGTGGGTCCTGCCTGGACGCAGCGTGGTGGGTCCTGCAGTTGCTGCCTCCAACTCCTTGGCACAGAGGATATTACCTCGTGATAGTACTGTGGGTCCTACCTGGACGCAGCGTGGTAGGTCCTGCAGTTGCTGCCTCCAACTCCTTGGCACAGAGGATATTGCCTCGTGATAGTACTGTGGGTCCTGCCTGGACGCAGCGTGGTAGGTCCTGCAGTTGCTGCCTCCAACTCCTTGGCACAGAGGATATTGCCTCGTGATAGTACTGTGGGTCCTACCTGGACGCAGCGTGGTAGGTCCTGCAGTTGCTGCCTCCAACTCCTTGGCACAGAGGATATTGCCTCGTGATAGTACTGTGGGTCCTGCCTGGACGCAGCGTGGTAGGTCCTGCAGTTGCTGCCTCCAACTCCTTGGCACAGAGGATATTGCCTCGTGATAGTACTGTCCTACCTGGACGCAGCGTGGTAGGTCCTGCAGTTGCTGCCTCCAACTCCTTGGCACAGAGGATATTGCCTCGTGATAGTACTGTCCTACCTGGACGCAGCGTGGTAGGTCCTGCAGTTGCTGCCTCCAACTCCTTGGCACAGAGGATATTGCCTCGTGATAGTACTGTCCTACCTGGACGCAGCGTGGTAGGTCCTGCAGTTGCTGCCTCCAACTCCTTGGCACAGAGGATATTGCCTCGTGATAGTACTGTGGGTCCTGCAGTTGCTGCCTCCAACTCCTTGGCACAGAGGATATTGCCTCGTGATAGTACTGTCCTACCTGGACACAGCGTGGTAGGTCCTGCAGTTGCTGCCTCCAACTCCTTGGCACAGAGGATATTGCCTCGTGATAGTACTGTCCTACCTGGACACAGCGTGGTAGGTCCTGCAGTTGCTGCCTCCAACTCCTTGGCACAGAGGATATTGCCTCGTGATAGTACTGTCCTACCTGGACCAGCGTGGTAGGTCCTGCAGTTGCTGCCTCCAGCTCCTTGGCACAGAGGATATTGCCTCGTGATAGTACTGTCCTACCTGGACGCAGCGTGGTAGGTCCTGCAGTTGCTGCCTCCAACTCCTTGGCACAGAGGATATTGCCTCGTGATAGTACTGTGGGTCCTGCCTGGACGCAGCGTGGTAGGTCCTGCAGTTGCTGCCTCCAACTCCTTGGCACAGAGGATATTGCCTCGTGATAGTACTGTGGGTCCTGCCTGGACGCAGCGTGGTAGGTCCTGCAGTTGCTGCCTCAAACTCCTTGGCACAGAGGATATTGCCTCGTGATAGTACTGTCCTACCTGGACGCAGCGTGGTAGGTCCTGCAGTTGCTGCCTCCAACTCCTTGGCACAGAGGATATTGCCTCGTGATAGTACTGTCCTACCTGGACGCAGCGTGGTAGGTCCTGCAGTTGCTGCCTCCAACTCCTTGGCACAGAGGATATTGCCTCGTGATAGTACTGTCCTACCTGGACGCAGCGTGGTAGGTCCTGCAGTTGCTGCCTCGAACTCCTTGGCACAGAGGATATTGCCTCGTGATAGTACTGTCCTACCTGGACGCAGCGTGGTAGGTCCTGCAGTTGCTGCCTCCAACTCCTTGGCACAGAGGATATTGCCTCGTGATAGTACTGTCCTACCTGGACGCAGCGTGGTAGGTCCTGCAGTTGCTGCCTCCAACTCCTTGGCACAGAGGATATTGCCTCGTGATAGTACTGTCCTACCTGGACGCAGCGTGGTAGGTCCTGCAGTTGCTGCCTCCAACTCCTTGGCACAGAGGATATTGCCTCGTGATAGTACTGTGGGTCCTGCCTGGACGCAGCGTGGTAGGTCCTGCAGTTGCTGCCTCGAACTCCTTGGCACAGAGGATATTGCCTCGTGATAGTACTGTGGGTCCTACCTGGACGCAGCGTGGTAGGTCCTGCAGTTGCTGCCTCGAACTCCTTGGCACAGAGGATATTGCCTCGTGATAGTACTGTGGGTCCTACCTGGACGCAGTGTGGTAGGTCCTGCAGTTGCTGCCTCGAACTCCTTGGCACAGAGGATATTGCCTCGTGATAGTACTGTGGGTCCTACCTGGACGCAGCGTGGTAGGTCCTGCAGTTGCTGCCTCGAACTCCTTGGCACAGAGGATATTGCCTCGTGATAGTACTGTGGGTCCTGCCTGGACGCAGCGTGGTAGGTCCTGCAGTTGCTGCCTCCAAATCCTTGGCACAGAGGATATTGCCTCGTGATAGTACTGTGGGTCCTACCTGGACGCAGTGTGGTAGGTCCTGCAGTTGCTGCCTCGAACTCCTGGGCACAGAGCATATTGCCTCGTGATAGTACTGTGGGTCCTACCTGGACGCAGCGTGGTAGGTCCTGCAGTTGCTGCCTCCAACTCCTTGGCACAGAGGATATTGCCTCGTGATAGTACTGTGGGTCCTGCAGTTGCTGCCTCCAACTCCTTGGCACAGAGGATATTGCCTCGTGATAGTACTGTGGGTCCTGCAGTTGCTGCCTCCAACTCCTTGGGCCAGAGGATATTGCCTCGTGATAGTACTGTGGGTCCTGCCTGGACGCAGCGTGGCAGGTCCTGCAGTTGCTGCCTCGAACTCCTTGGCACAGAGGATATTGCCTCGTGATAGTACTGTGGGTCCTGCCTGGACGCAGCGTGGTAGGTCCTGCAGTTGCTGCCTCCAACTCCTTGGCACAGAGGATATTGCCTCGTGATAGTACTGTGGGTCCTACCTGGACGCAGCGTGGTAGGTCCTGCAGTTGCTGCCTCCAACTCCTTGGCACAGAGGATATTGCCTCGTGATAGAACTGTGGGTCCTGCCTGGACGCAGCGTGGTAGGTCCTGCAGTTGCTGCCTCCAACTCCTTGGCACAGAGGATATTGCCTCGTGATAGTACTGTGGGTCCTGCCTGGACGCAGCGTGGTAGGTCCTGCAGTTGCTGCCTCCAACTCCTTGGCACAGAGGATATTGCCTCGTGATAGTACTGTGGGTCCTACCTGGACGCAGCGTGGTAGGTCCTGCAGTTGCTGCCTCCAACTCCTTGGCACAGAGGATATTGCCTCGTGATAGTACTGTGGGTTCTGCAGTTGCTGCCTCCAACTCCTTGGCACAGAGGATATTGCCTCGTGATAGTACTGTGGGTCCTGCCTGGACGCAGCGTGGTAGGTCCTGCAGTTGCTGCCTCCAACTCCTTGGCACAGAGGATATTGCCTCGTGATAGTACTGTGGGTCCTGCCTGGACGCAGCGTGGTAGGTCCTGCAGTTGCTGCCTCCAACTCCTTGGCACAGAGGATATTGCCTCGTGATAGTACTGTCCTACCTGGACGCAGCGTGGTAGGTCCTGCAGTTGCTGCCTCGAACTCCTTGGCACAGAGCATATTGCCTCGTGATAGTACTGTGGGTCCTACCTGGACGCAGTGTGGTAGGTCCTGCAGTTGCTGCCTCCAACTCCTTGGCACAGAGGATATTGCCTCGTGATAGTACTGTCCTGCCTGGACGCAGCGTGGTAGGTCCTGCAGTTGCTGCCTCCAACTCCTTGGCACAGAGGATATTGCCTCGTGATAGTACTGTGGGTCCTGCCTGGACGCAGCGTGGTAGGTCCTGCAGTTGCTGCCTCCAACTCCTTGGCACAGAGGATATTGCCTCGTGATAGTACTGTGGGTCCTGCCTGGACGCAGCGTGGTAGGTCCTGCAGTTGCTGCCTCCAACTCCTTGGCACAGAGGATATTGCCTCGTGATAGTACTGTGGGTCCTGCAGTTGCTGCCTCCAACTCCTTGGCACAGAGGATATTGCCTCGTGATAGTACTGTGGGTCCTACCTGGACGCAGCGTGGTAGGTCCTGCAGTTGCTGCCTCGAACTCCTTGGCACAGAGGATATTGCCTCGTGATAGTACTGTGGGTCCTACCTGGACGCAGCGTGGTAGGTCCTGCAGTTGCTGCCTCGAACTCCTTGGCACAGAGCATATTGCCTCGTGATAGTACTGTGGGTCCTACCTGGACGCAGTGTGGTAGGTCCTGCAGTTGCTGCCTCGAACTCCTTGGCACAGAGGATATTGCCTCGTGATAGTACTGTGGGTCCTGCCTGGACGCAGCGTGGTAGGTCCTGCAGTTGCTGCCTCGAACTCCTTGGCACAGAGCATATTGCCTCGTGATAGTACTGTGGGTCCTGCCTGGACGCAGCGTGGTAGGTCCTGCAGTTGCTGCCTCGAACTCCTTGGCGCAGAGGATATTGCCTCGTGATAGAACTGTGGGTCCTACCTGGACGCAGCGTGGTAGGTCCTGCAGTTGCTGCCTCCAACTCCTTGGCACAGAGGATATTGCCTCGTGATAGTACTGTGGGTCCTGCCTGGACGCAGCGTGGTAGGTCCTGCAGTTGCTGCCTCGAACTCCTTGGCACAGAGGATATTGCCTCGTGATAGTACTGTCCTACCTGGACGCAGCGTGGTAGGTCCTGCAGTTGCTGCCTCGAACTCCTTGGCACAGAGGATATTGCCTCGTGATAGTACTGTGGGTCCTGCCTGGACGCAGCGTGGTAGGTCCTGCAGTTGCTGCCTCGAACTCCTTGGCACAGAGGATATTGCCTCGTGATAGTACTGTGGGTCCTACCTGGACGCAGCGTGGTAGGTCCTGCAGTTGCTGGCTCCAACTCCTTGGCACAGAGGATATTGCCTCGTGATAGTACTGTCCTACCTGGACGCAGCGTGGTAGGTCCTGCAGTTGCTGCCTCGAACTCCTTGGCACAGAGGATATTGCCTCGTGATAGTACTGTGGGTCCTACCTGGACGCAGCGTGGTAGGTCCTGCAGTTGCTGGCTCCAACTCCTTGGCACAGAGGATATTGCCTCGTGATAGTACTGTGGGTCCTACCTGGACGCAGCGTGGTAGGTCCTGCAGTTGCTGGCTCCAACTCCTTGGCACAGAGGATATTGCCTCGTGAAAGTACTGTGGGTCCTGCAGTTGCTGCCTCCAACTCCTTGGCACAGAGGATATTGCCTCGTGATAGTACTGTGGGTCCTGCCTGGACGCAGCGTGGTAGGTCCTGCAGTTGCTGCCTCGAACTCCTTGGCACAGAGGATATTGCCTCGTGATAGTACTGTGGGTCCTGCCTGGACGCAGCGTGGTAGGTCCTGCAGTTGCTGCCTCGAACTCCTTGGCACAGAGGATATTGCCTCGTGATAGTATTGTGGGTCCTGCCTGGACGCAGCGTGGTAGGTCCTGCATTTGCTGCCTCAAACTCC
Source organism: Isoperla grammatica (assembly GCA_945910005.1). Lineage (NCBI taxonomy): Eukaryota > Metazoa > Arthropoda > Insecta > Plecoptera > Perlodidae > Isoperla > Isoperla grammatica. The sequence goes on along the minus strand of OX246747.1, from coordinate 6,711,964 downwards.
TTGGCACAGAGGATATTGCCTCGTGATAGTACTGTCCTACCTGGACGCAGCGTGGTAGGTCCTGCAGTTGCTGCCTCCAACTCCTTGGCACAGAGGATATTGCCTCGTGATAGTACTGTCCTACCTGGACGCAGCGTGGTAGGTCCTGCAGTTGCTGCCTCCAACTCCTTGGCACAGAGGATATTGCCTCGTGATAGTACTGTCCTACCTGGACGCAGCGTGGTAGGTCCTGCAGTTGCTGCCTCCAACTCCTTGGCACAGAGGATATTGCCTCGTGATAGTACTGTCCTACCTGGACGCAGCGTGGTAGGTCCTGCAGTTGCTGCCTCCAACTCCTTGGCACAGAGGATATTGCCTCGTGATAGAACTGTCCTACCTGGACGCAGCGTGGTAGGTCCTGCAGTTGCTGCCTCCAACTCCTTGGCACAGAGGATATTGCCTCGTGATAGTACTGTGGGTCCTGCCTGGACGCAGCGTGGTAGGTCCTGCAGTTGCTGCCTCCAACTCCTTGGCACAGAGGATATTGCCTCGTGATAGTACTGTGGGTCCTACCTGGACGCAGCGTGGTAGGTACTGCAGTTGCTGCCTCCAACTCCTTGGCACAGAGGATATTGCCTCGTGATAGTACTGTGGGTCCTACCTGGACGCAGCGTGGTAGGTCCTGCAGTTGCTGCCTCCAACTCCTTGGCACAGAGGATATTGCCTCGTGATAGTACTGTGGGTCCTGCAGTTGCTGCCTCCAACTCCTTGGCACAGAGGATATTGCCTCGTGATAGTACTGTCCTGCCTGGACGCAGCGTGGTAGGTCCTGCAGTTGCTGCCTCGAACTCCTTGGCACAGAGGATATTGCCTCATGATAGTACTGTGGGTCATGCAGTTGCTGCCTCCAACTCCTTGGCACAGAGGATATTGCCTCGTGATAGTACTGTGGGTCATGCAGTTGCTGCCTCCAACTCCTTGGCACAGAGGATATTGCCTCGTGATAGTACTGTCCTGCCTGGACGCAGCGTGGTAGGTCCTGCAGTTGCTGCCTCCAACTCCTTGGCACAGAGGATATGGCCTCGTGATAGTACTGTGGGTCCTACCTGGACGCAGCGTGGTAGGTCCTGCAGTTGCTGCCTCCAACTCCTTGGCACAGAGGATATTGCCTCGTGATAGTACTGTGGGTCCTACCTGGACGCAGCGTGGTAGGTCCTGCAGTTGCTGCCTCCAACTCCTTGGCACAGAGGATATTGCCTCGTAATAGTACTGTGGGTCCTGCCTAGACGCAGCGTGGTAGGTCCTGCAGTTGCTGCCTCGAACTCCTTGGCACAGAGGATATTGCCTCGTGATAGTACTGTGGGTCCTACCTGGACGCAGCGTGGTAGGTCCTGCAGTTGCTGCCTCCAACTCCTTGGCACAGAGGATATTGCCTCGTGATAGTACTGTCCTACCTAGACGCAGCGTGGTAGGTCCTGCAGTTGCTGCCTCCAACTCCTTGGCACAGAGGATATTGCCTCGTGATAGTACTGTGGGTCCTGCAGTTGCTGCCTCCAACTCCTTGGCACAGAGAATATTGCCTCGTGATAGTACTGTGGGTCCTGCAGTTGCTGCCTCGAACTCCTTGGCACAGAGGATATTGCCTCGTGATAGTACTGTGGGTCCTGCAGTTGCTGCCTCCAACTCCTTGGCACAGAGGATATTGCCTCGTGATAGTACTGTGGGTCCTGCAGTTGCTGCCTCCAACTCCTTGGCACAGAGAATATTGCCTCGTGATAGTACTGTGGGTCCTGCAGTTGCTGCCTCCAACTCCTTGGCACAGAGGATATTGCCTCGTGATAGTACTGTGGGTCCTACCTGGACGCAGCGTGGTAGGTCCTGCAGTTGCTGCCTCGAACTCCTTGGCACAGAGGATATTGCCTCGTGATAGTACTGTGGGTCCTGCCTGGACGCAGCGTGGTAGGTCCTGCAGTTGCTGCCTCGAACTCCGTGGCACAGAGGATATTGCCTCGTGATAGTACTGTGGGTCCTGCAGTTGCTGGTCGAACTCCTTGGCACAGAGGATATTGCCTCGTGATAGTACTGTGGGTCCTACCTGGACGTAGCGTGGTAGGTCCTGCAGTTGCTGCCTCCAACTCCTTGGCACAGAGGATATTGCCTCGTGATAGTACTGTGGGTCCTGCCTGGACGCAGCGTGGTAGGTCCTGCAGTTGCTGCCTCGAACTCCTTGGCACAGAGGATATTGCCTCGTGATAGTACTGTGGGTCCTGCCTGGACGCAGCGTGGTAGGTCCTGCAGTTGCTGCGTCCAACTCCTTGGCACAGAGGATATTGCCTCGTGATAGTACTGTGGGTCCTGCCTGGACGCAGCGTGGTAGGTCCTGCAGTTGCTGCCTCCAACTCCTTGGCACAGAGGATATTGCCTCGTGATAGTACTGTGGGTCCTGCCTGGACGCAGCGTGGTAGGTCCTGCAGTTGCTGCCTCCAACTCCTTGGCACAGAGGATATTGCCTCGTGATAGTACTGTGGGTCCTGCCTGGACGCAGCGTGGTAGGTCCTGCAGTTGCTGCCTCGAACTCCTTGGCACAGAGGATATTGCCTCGTGATAGTACTGTCCTACCTGGACGCAGCGTGGTAGGTCCTGCAGTTGCTGCCTCGAACTCCTTGGCACAGAGGATATTGCCTCGTGATAGTACTGTGGGTCCTACCTGGACGCAGCGTGGTAGGTCCTGCAGTTGCTGCCTCGAACTCCTTGGCACAGAGGATATTGCCTCGTGATAGTACTGTGGGTCCTACCTGGACGCAGCGTGGTAGGTCCTGCAGTTGCTGCCTCCAACTCCTTGGCACAGAGGATATTGCCTCGTGATAGTACTGTGGGTCCTACCTGGACGCAGCGTGGTAGGTCCTGCAGTTGCTGCCTCCAACTCCTTGGCACAGAGGATATTGCCTCGTGATAGTACTGTGGGTCCTGCCTGGACGCAGCGTGGTAGGTCCTGCAGTTGCTGCCTCGAACTCCTTGGCACAGCGGATATTGCCTCGTGATAGTACTGTGGGTCCTGCCTGGACGCAGCGTGGTAGGTCCTGCAGTTGCTGCCTCCAACTCCTTGGCACAGAGGATATTGCCTCGTGATAGTACTGTGGGTCCTGCCTGGACGCAGCGTGGTAGGTCCTGCAGTTGCTGCCTCCAACTCCTTGGCACAGAGGATATTGCCTCGTGATAGTACTGTGGGTCCTACCTGGACGCAGCGTGGTAGGTCCTGCAGTTGCTGCCTCGAACTTCTTGGCACAGAGGATATTGCCTCGTGATAGTACTGTGGGTCCTGCCTGGACGCAGCGTGGTAGGTCCTGCAGTTGCAGCCTCCAACTCCTTGGCACAGAGGATATTGCCTCGTGATAGTACTGTCCTACCTGGACGCAGCGCGGTAGGTCCTGCAGTTGCTGCCTCCAACTCCTTGGCACAGAGGATATTGCCTGGTGATAGTACTGTCCTACCTGGACGCAGCGTGGTAGGTCCTGCAGTTGCTGCCTCCAACTCCTTGGCACAGAGGATATTGCCTCGTGATAGTACTGTGGGTCCTGCCTGGACGCAGCGTGGTAGGTCCTGCAGTTGCTGCCTCCAACTCCTTGGCACAGAGGATATTGCCTCGTGATAGTACTGTCCTGCCTGGACGCAGCGTGGTAGGTCCTGCAGTTGCTGCCTCGAACTCCTTGGCACAGAGGATATTGCCTCGTGATAGTACTGTGGGTCCTACCTGGACGCAGCGTGGTAGGTCCTGAAGTTGCTGCCTCCAACTCCTTGGCACAGAGGATATTGCCTCGTGATAGTACTGTGGGTCCTGCAGTTGCTGCCTCGAACTCCTTGGCACAGAGGATATTACCTCGTGATAGTACTGTGGGTCCTGCCTGGACGCAGCGTGGTAGGTCCTGCAGTTGCTGTCTCGAACTCCTTGGCACAGAGGATATTGCCTCGTGATAGTACTGTGGGTCCTGCCTGGACGCAGCGTGGTAGGTCCTGCAGTTGCTGCCTCCAACTCCTTGGCACAGAGGATATTGCCTCGTGATAGTACTGTGGGTCCTGCCTGGACGCAGCGTGGTAGGTCCTGCAGTTGCTGCCTCGAACTCCTTGGCACAGAGGATATTGCCTCGTGATAGTACTGTGGGTCCTGCCTGGACGCAGCGTGGTAGGTCCTGCAGTTGCTGCCTCCAACTCCTTGGCACAGAGGATATTGCCTCGTGATAGTACTGTGGGTCCTGCCTGGACGCAGCGTGGTAGGTCCTGCAGTTGCTGCCTCGAACTCCTTGGCACAGAGGATATTGCCTCGTGATAGTACTGTGGGTCCTGCCTGGACGCAGCGTGGTAGGTCCTGCAGTTGCTGCCTCCAACTCCTTGGCACAGAGGATATTGCCTCGTGATAGTACTGTGGGTCCTGCAGTTGCTGCCTCGAACTCCTTGGCACAGAGGATATTGCCTCGTGATAGTACTGTGGGTCCTACCTGGACGCAGCGTGGTAGGTCCTGCAGTTGCTGCCTCCAACTCCTTGGCACAGAGGATATTGCCTCGTGATAGTACTGTCCTACCTGGACGCAGCGTGGTAGGTCCTGCAGGTGCTGCCTCCAACTCCTTGGCACAGAGGATATTGCCTCGTGATAGTACTGTCCTACCTGGACGCAGCGTGGTAGGTCCTGCAGTTGCTGCCTCCAACTCCTTGGCACAGAGGATATTGCCTCGTGATAGTACTGTGGGTCCTGCCTGGACGCAGCGTGGTAGGTCCTGCAGTTGCTGCCTCGAACTCCTTGGCACAGAGGATATTGCCTCGTGATAGTACTGTGGGTCCTGCCTGGACGCAGCGTGGTAGGTCCTGCAGTTGCTGCCTCGAACTCCTTGGCACAGAGGATATTGCCTCGTGATAGTACTGTGGGTCCTACCTGGACGCAGCGCGGTAGGTCCTGCAGTTGCTGCCTCCAACTCCTTGGCACAGGTTACTGTAATAATTATTACAGTAATAATAGCAGTAACGAGCGCAGTGTATAGCACTGATTACGAGCGCAATGCAGACTGCTCTCTTAATGTTCAATTAACTAAACACTAGTTAACTGCTATTTTAGAGAAGCACAATCACCATTGAGTTAAATGTTGTAGTATTTATTTATGGTCCTTAATGAGCTTCCGCTTATTACAATGGCCATGTAGTTCAGGTAGCGAGTTTATTGCTTATTTAATTACAATGCACTCGTGATATAAGAAATGATAATGAAAGAATAAGACAAATAATGAAATTACATTTAAAAAATTACACCCTACACAAGATACTCTAGGGTTGCTCATAAAGACAACATTTTCAGAAAACATGTTTTACAATAGATGATAGCTGACGTTGTTGTAGGGATTATTATATATGAAGGAAGAAGGCTGTAGAAAGTTTTTAATAACATAGGTATTTTCAATAAAATATAAAGTTCTTTATTTCTCAACAATCGGTACAGTGTACAACATGCTATGAGTGGGTGCATTGCATAATATACAGAACAAGTATCGTATGCATGGAAGACAATATACGGCGTTTGTAGCCTATTCACTTGCATTGACCTTATTTTGTACTCGCATTTCAACAGATGTGTTCTCGACTACTATATTTAAGTACTTAACCTTGTGTTTACAATTTAAACAACAACAAAATAGTTACATTCACTAGAGACACACACAAGACAACACAAATGTATACATATATACTTGAAGACAAGGAATGTTTATATAGATTATAGTAACTTTTTATTTCAAGTAACCCGACGTCGTATGACTTAGTTGTCGAGTACTTCGTTTAACACCAAACAATAAAATATTTCTAGTAAATACAAGAACTTTCATGTATAGTTACAATGAAATGAATTAAGTTTAGAAATACTGTAGTTAGAAATTCTTTGGAAACATAAGTAGGTATATCATCACTATAGTACGTATTAGGTTTTACGCCTAATTCAGCGTTGTGAACATGCTTACTGATGCTGGGTTCAAGTCCCAGTGGGGACAACTTTGTTTATAATCGCCTTCGTAAAGGATTGTCGTAATATATGACATTAATATTGTTAGGGCTGCCCAACGATGCAAATAATTTATATCAATATCAAGGGAAGAAATCGCGATATCGGAAGTTTTCAAGTGACGTACCGATACCAGGGACATCGGAACTTTTTCCTCTATTTTTAGAAGTTTCAGACCATCCGTGGAATATTTTTTATAAACAATATTACGTATATAATTCAACTTCGAAATGTCGCACTATGTCAATTTGCGTGTTGTATTATTCAAATTTAAATGTCCACACTTATCAACACAGCCAAACTGAGGCCATATTGTGCCCACATTTATGGCTTAAGAGAAAAATACTTTTTTTCTAACAATGAGGCACATGTTGGATATCGAGAAATGCCCAAGATATTCATTCCGTATCGATGCCTAATTATTTTTCTATGGTCAATATTGTTGGGCAGCTCTAAATAATATCGTTCCATCTCTGAGGATTGACAACCTTAACAATTTGTGAATGCATTCAAACACAGTTGGACATTGAAACAGTTGGATATTGTAAGGCGCTTTCAAATGCACTCGTGATACAAACAGTTGGAGATTGCATCACAAGTATGTTTGAAAGAGCTTTACAAATGTTCAATATTGTTGTTTTGTTTTAGGCAAAATGAAGAACGAGTGCGAGCAGAAACGTGCGCTGCGGACCAAACAACGTCTCTTGAAACAATGGGGATTTTTCATGTGAGTTCTGCAGTAAAAATTCTAAATCCAGGACAATAAATCCACAAACATTTTTGGGTTTCACACAATTGCGAATATTTGTTAAATAAACCCGTCTACTTTTGTTTCTGATTAGTGGTTGTAGTAACTGTAGTCTTTCCTTAACAAGAATGTTTTTTATTGAAATCAATTAATTGATTTGATGCCTAAATATTGTACTAGCCTACATTATAACACATCTGTAATAACATTGCTTGTTGAACGCACTATTTCTGGTGCAACAATATTCTAAATAGTACGAAAGAAACACAAAATAAAAATAATCATTTAACAATCGCATACATTTCACGTAGTAGCCTACATTGGGGGGGGTGAATAGGAGCCCCAACGGTTTACCTTGAGAACTAAAGGTGTTTGTCGAGATACTCCCTGTCAGTTCCACCTTCCACCCCCCCCCCCCCCCCCCCCCCCAGCACCGCATCATGTACCTAGTAGGGCATGAGAATTTAAGTTTTTCTGTCCGTATCTTCAGAACCAAAATCGGGTGGCTACCCAAACTAGGGTACGGTCCGAAACCTGCTGAGAATGCTTAAAGCATGCTTGGCCCGTACCGAAACCTATTGAATGTACTTTACCCAGCGTTCCGAAACCTCATTCGTGAGCATATTCAGCACGCTCAATATGCCCGAGGTTTTCAGTTGAGCATCTCCAGCATAAGGTGGTTTTTGGAGGCATTTTAAAAATGCCTTATAGACGGACCTAACCTTGGGCTTAACCTAAGTGTAAAATTGTGCCAAAATCATATGTTTGCACATGTATTAGAGCCTAGTGTCATGTATATGTATATTGACTAGTGTAGTCCGGATGTACGACGTCATCAACACGACATCCGGTACAGAGCTCGGACCATGGCGTCTAGTAAGCACGTCGTAATATCCATTGTTCTAATAAACATCTTAATATTACTTTAATAGTATTATTCAATAGTGAATCCCAGTGCATCCTATCGATCCCTGAACAAGAACACAACATGGTGTCAGAATTGGGATAGTTTGAACTAACAGTAGTGAAGTGAACAGTGCAAAATACAGTGTTTTCGAGGTTAGGCCTAGGCGTGGTTCTAGCCAGACACGCAGATCTACGACCAGCACGCGAGCCTACTTGAAACAGAAACATGGACGTCTTTCGTCGACCCGCCGAGCTGAAAATAAAAGACCAATCTACAATAGACTGGAAAAAGTGGCGTAAAGGTTTCGAAACGTACATGGCAGCATCAGGGTTAGATGGGAAGCATGATGCACGGAAAATTGCAATACTTCTAAACATGATAGGCGAGGACGCCTTGGAAATCCATGAGAATTTCGTATTTTCGGAAAGTGAAGACGCGTCGTCGTATGACGTCATCATCAGAAAATTTGAGGATTTTTGCCTGCCTCGACGCAACCTCGTCGTGGAAAGGTACGAATTTTTTGAGGTTAGGCAAGCTGAAGGGGAACCTTTTGATACTTTCTTAACGAGGTTAAGAACAAAAGCATCAAGTTGTGAGTTTGGAGATCAGTTAGACTGGTTAATCCGAGACCGGATTGTCCATTGCATAAAAGATAGAGGGGTCCAAGGAAAACTTCTCCGGACGGACTCAAACATCACTCTAGATAAGACGATTGAAATCTGCCGGACTTCGGAATCCACACAACGCCAGTTACAAGCGATCCACGAGTCTAGTTCCCAAGAGGTAAATGTAATATCTAAATCCAAACAAAGACAGTACTATGGTGACAAACACAAGGTCACACAACAGCAGAAGCCATCAGGGTCTACTGAAACTACATCGTACAGCAAGACTCCAGCTACCGATGGATGCAGATACTGCGGGACCAGGCATCCACCAGGACGGTGTCCGGCATATGGAATGAAATGTTTTAACTGCAACGGTTCTAACCACTTCAAGAGCGTTTGTCGCAAGCAAAAGATGCAGGTTCGTGAACTACAGGAGGGGGCGTTGCAAAATGAAGCCAAAGCCGACATGGTGATGGAGGAGCAACAGTATGAAGAGTACTTCATCTCCGAGATTTCATCAACACGTGAGGGTGCATGGTATGCTACCCTAGATATAGGAGATGTAAAGGTAAAATTCAAAGTAGACACTGGGGCCGAAGTGAACATTCTACCGGGTACAGTCTATGACAAGCTCACATGTCCAAAGACATTGGTAAAGACAAATACTGTGTTGGTTTCTTATGGGAATCATAGAGTAAAAGTTAGGGGGAAAACTAACCTCCAAAGTAGTTATAAAGACTGCCAGAAATCACTTGACTATGTAGTCTCTGATGTAAGTTCTCAGCCATTACTGGGATTGTCAGGTTGTAAAGATTTGAATATTGTAAAACTTGTTGAAAATGTAACCATTGGTCTAAATAAGGCTAAACTCGTAGAAGTATACCAAGATGTGTTTACAGGGTTGGGAAAAATTCCTGGTACCCACCATATTGAGGTGAATGAGGATGTTAATCCAGTGGTGCATGTTCAAAGAAAAGTGCCGTTTGGCCTACAACCTAGATTAAAGGAAACTCTGGACAAACTAGAACAGGAAGGAGTAGTGTCTAAAGTAGACAAGCCTACCAGTTGGGTTAGTAGTCTAGTAATCGCGGAAAAGAAAAATGGTGATATCCGCCTATGCTTAGATCCTAAGGATTTGAATGTAGCTATAAAACGTGAACACGGCTACATATCTAGCGAGCGAAAATTTAAGTGAGCGAATGTTCTAGTAAGCGAAAACGCACCCGATCATTCGCTCACTAGAGTTTTCGCGCACTAGAGCATTCGCGCAGTAGAACATTCGTGCACTTAATTCTTCTCTCAGTAGAGTTTTCGCGCAGTAGAGCATTCGCTCTCTAGACCATTAGCGGACTAGAGTTTTCGCGCACTAGAGAATTCGCACACTAGAGCATTCGCGCACTAGACCATTCGCTTACTAGACTATTCGCGCAGTAGAGCATTCGCGCACTTAACTATTCGCTCAGAAGAGTTTTCGCGCAGTAGAGCATTCGCTCACTAGACCATTAGCGGACTAGAGTTTTCGCCCACTAGAGAATTCGCGGACTAGAGCATTCGCGTACTAGACCATTCGCTCATTAGACTATTCGCGCAGTAGAGCATTCGCGCGCTTAACTATTCGCTCAGTAGCGTTTTTGCGCAGTAGAGCATTTGCTCACTAGACCATTAGCGGACTAGAGTTTTCGCGCACTAGAGAATTCGCGTACCTGAGCATTCGCGCACTAGACCATTAGCTTACTAGACTATTCGCGCAGTAGAGCATTCGCGCGCTTAAGTATTCGCTCAGAAGAGTTTTCGCGCAGTAAAGCATTCGCTCACTAGACCATTAGTGGACTAGAGTTTTCGCGCACTAAAGAATTCGCGGACTAGAGCATTCGCGTACTAGACCATTCGCTCACTAGACTATTCGCACAGTAGAGCATTCGCGTGCTTAACTATTTGCTCAGTAGCGTTTTCGCGCAGTAGAGCATTCGCTCACTAGACCATTAGCGGACTAGATTTTTTGCTGACTAGAGTTTTCGCTCACTAGAACATTCGCTCAGTAGAGAGTCTCACGTCCGGTCATAAATTCCTAAACAGGCTTTATTACTGGACTTGAAAACATTCAGCCTTTCCTTTAAGATTGAGTAGACGCCTCCTATTCAGGCAACCGAACTAGCTCCAAAGAAACGTGGTGTACTGTACAACAGGAGTATTCTTGCCCAGTGTCGTAGCAAGGAATATATAACGGTTTAGTGGCGCGCGGGGGGGTTAACAAAGCCACCGGTCGAGAATAGCGAAGACTGGAACTCAAGTCATCCCTCGAAGGGCTGATCATAAATATCTCTCCCTCAAGTAAGACGACATCAGTAAATGAAACTGCAATTTTGTTACTTTTTTAACAAACTCATTGCATAATAGAAAATCTTGAATATTCTTGTTGAGCTGATTGTAAAACATTTTGACTTTTGTTCTGGCTATATTTGAAACGAAATCACCACAAAGAATATTTCATTAATAACATTTACCAATAAGATCGCATTAGTTACAATATGGTGTATTTTATCAGCCCATCACAAATGCTACGTTTAACAGAACAACTGCGTAAAATGAGAGTAAGGTGATTCACATCACAATAATTATATTTTAAAATAAGTAATGGACTGATGTTGGTACCGGTATACAAGTTTTTGTTTCCCCCTCCCCCCCCCCCCAGCCCCCCCACACTGTCCAACATGTTTACAAACACTATGTTCACAAGCCTCCTTGTCGAAATGCTTGAACGTGTGTGAGGTTGTTGGGGGGGGGGGGGGGGGGGGAGCTTTACTCACGTCTCATGTATAGCAAGACTCCCTGAATGTTCCCAATATTATGGAAACTCCACGTATTATAAATTATTTTATTGTCATCCTCGAATAAAAACACTTTATTTGCGGCTTCTAAATCACCATTGTTGTTTTTAGCTTGAAAGAATTTTGTTTATAAATACTCATACTATTCATAATGGAGGAGTGTGAGAAATTATTATATGATTAAAATATATAATATAACCCGTGCCTTACGGAGGATTCTAACCAGCGTCATCCAGACTTCCCATTGGTTGTTGCCATGGTGAAAACGAGTTCCAACTTAATATTTTCATAATTACTGGGTATTCGCAACAAAAGACTGGTCACATAAGACACATATTGCCAATCAGAAGCAATCTTGTAGGTTTATATTTTGTCATTTGTCAAAGTAACTAATGCAAATATACCTGAAGTAATATTATGATACCAATTTTACAGTTTACAACTGACGCTTATTATATTACTCACTACAGAAAAACAACAATAGATAATGTTTTCAACACATGAAACATTATTTTTCATCACATGTTGGTATTGGCACAGTTTCCTCTTAAATACTTTGGTCAAAGCCGGGTTAGTCAAATCACGTCAGTCATCAACGTATGTAAGCCACACATTGAAAATAAATAATTACAACAAAAATACAAATAATAATAATAACTACAATTAGGTTTGTGTGTCCTCTTTCTGTTTGAAGTTCTAGAGTTTCCAATTGAAGACGAATAATTGTCTGTTTATCGGATTCCAATGAGCCGAAGATCTGTGAATAACAAGAATACATATTATATTTTGGGTTTTATATTATTGTCAAACTAATGTAAAATTCCCATTGTTGTAGCGGGTTACTGTGATTCTTAACACACTAACTAAATGCTGCTGACTACCAAATGTAAGGAATTGTAAAACTAAAACTAAACATTCGCGTGCAATACTCTCCGTCCTAATAATTATTGATACACAATATTCACTTGTTATAAACTGAACCTCTTCTTACTTGAGGGTAGTACGGAACATCATGACAAATTACATTTGGGCCTTCCACTTGACGCGTCGTTTGGCGGCTGATTTTGTGTAATTCCCTTGAATCGAAAGAAAGCCATTTAGCTGGACAATTGGTTGCAGCAATAGTTGTGATGTACACAAAGACGGGTAAATTTATGAGTTTATGACAGTGAATTGGCATCTTGTAATAATGGCTGTTACAGCCTGACCCTCGTAACAAACAAAAAAATCTCTAGGAGGAACTATTTAAACCTTTTGTCATACGCACAAGTGCAACACATCTTTGATCCCAGCAAGAGCGTCGCGAGGATAGGTGGGGGAGGAGGGCGCCTCCCCCCCCCCCCCCAAAGTCAAGAATATCTCGAAATAACACCGGTGACTGGAGCTATATTTGTGTAATTTAAACATTCTTTTTATATTCTAGGGGAGCATATTCAGTAATAATCCAACAGTCGATTTCTAGATATGTCTATACAATTCACATGTTTTGATAGTTCCTATTTGGAGTTTGACGTTGGTCTATTATGATTGGCCTTTTGCTACAGGTGTATATGGAAACGATTACTTTGAGGACGTCATAACAACTAAGCACATTATAAATTGTATAAAATATCATGTCATCCGCTGAAGATCAGTTCTTGTAAGTTTGTAACCGAAACGGAGAGACTATCAATATCAATTTATATATTTGATAGTAATTGTTTTGTTTCAATGCTGCACAAATTCTCTGCGGGGCTAATTATGCGAGGATTACGAACCCCTCATGCCCCCAGGACCCCCATTGCACCGGAATTGATAATGTTGTTTCGTCTTGCCCCCCCCCCCCCCCCTTCCCATGCAAAATATCCTGGCGACGCCTATGGGTCCCAGACATGTACAATGGGATAGTCTCTCAACAAAACCAGTAATACGCTGGCAACTACAATCTACTAATTGAATATAATGTTATATATATATATAATAATATGTTATAATATATATATATGTATACATATATATATGTAATATATAATGCAATTTGTCTACTTACGTGGATTTCATGATCTCGTCGTCTATTTTTCGCTTGATACGTCTTTGATGTCGTTTTCCTCGTACATCGAGATCACTGAATGTCACTATACTTGGAGGCATTTTATATTATGGGACACTTCGTGGCTATAGCTTCTCTGGCGTGTTTGGGCTAGAAATAAATGCTCAGAGCAAATTCTAGTATGTTTTAAATTGAGCTTGTTTTTACGTTCTCTCTCTCTATGGGATCCTTCCAAATAAAATACTATTGCATAGCTAGCGAAAAGTAAAAAGGTTTTGTAATCGGCGTAACAATTGGATACAAGATTTGCTACTCTCAAAATAAGTTTGTGAAAAGTAATAAAACAGTACTTTCATTTTATTGATGGTAATTTTTCTTGAGGGAGATAATAATGGTTGACCCCGCTTTTGTCAACCAGCAGGTGGATTTCTGCGCCATTCGTTGCAGTAACAATATATAACACCCCTGGTGAGATGCAGACAACAATTCACAAACGTCACAAGGGTTGCCTATCTACACGGGGTTCCCGTGTCGCCAAGGAACATTGGAGCTGGGAACATCACTCGATGTTTTTGGAACGCGGTGAAAAAACCGGTATAGACTTTTCGCTCACTAGATCATTCGCTCACTAGAACATTAGCTCTCTAGACTATTCGCTCAGTAGACCACTCGCTCACTTAACTATTAGCTCGGTGGAGTTTTCGCTCAGTAGAACATCCGCGTACTAGACCCTTCGCGGACTAGAATTTTCGCTTAGAATAATATTCGCGGCCTGAATAATTCGCGCACTAGGGTTTTCGCGCACTGAAAAATTCGCGCACTAGAACATTCGCGCACTTAATTAGTCGCTCAGTAGAGTTTTCGCGCAGTAGAGCATTCGCTCTCTAGACCATTAGCGGACTAGAGTTTTCGCGCACTAGAGAATTCGTGGACTAGAGCATTCGCGCACTAGACCATTCGCTTACTATACTATTCGCGCAGTAGAGCATTCGCGTGCTTAACTATTCGCTCAGGAGAGTTTTCGCGCAGAAGAGCATTCGCTCACTAGACCATAAGCGGACTAGAATTTTCGCGCACTATTGAATTCGTGGACTAGAGCATTCGCGCACTAGACCATTCGCTTACTATACTTTTCGCGCAGTAGAGCATTCGCGCGCCTAACTATTCGCTCAGTAGCGTTTTCGCGCAGTAGAGCATTCGCTCACTAGACCATTCGTGGACTAGAATTTTCGCTTAGAATAATATTCGCGTCCTGAATAATTCGCGCACTAGGGTTTTCGCGCACTGAAACATTCGCGCACTAGAACATTCGCGCACTTAATTAGTCGCTCAGTAGAGATTTCGCGCAGCAGAGCATTCGCTCACTAGACCATTCGCGGACTAGAGTTTTCGCTCAGTAGAATATTCGTGGCCTGGATCGTTCGCGCACTAGAGTTTTCGTGCACAAGAGCATTCGCGCAGTAGAACATTCGCTCACTTAAAATTTCGCTCACTAGATATGTTCCCGTGAACACCACACCATTCCGACAGTAGAGGATGTAGCATCCCGCATGAATGGTAAGTGTGTATTTTCTAGCATTGATTTACGTTCTGGATTTTGGCAGCTGGTACTTGACGAATCCAGTGCAGACCTATGCTGTTTCAATACACCATTTGGGAGGTATAGATTTAATAGGCTTCCGTTTGGAATAAAATCGGCTCCCGAGGTTTTCCAAAAGAAAATGATTTCAATCTTTGGGGACATTAAAGGGGTAGAGGTAGTGTTTGATGATTTAATCATATCAGGGGAAGATGAAGCAGAACACGATAAGATCCTTGATCAAGTTCTTAAGAGGTCTAGAGAATATAATGTCAAATTCAACCCGGATAAGTTTCAGCTGCGAGTCAGTTCAGTAAATTACTTGGGCCACATCATAAGTAGTAAGGGGTTGGAAGCTATTCCAGATAGGATTAGGGCCATAGTTAAAATGGATACCCCCACTTCAAAGGAAGAACTTCGCAGATTCCTGGGCATGGTAACCTATGTAGGGTCATTCCTTCCAAAGTTATCGGAGATGACAGCACCTCTCAGGGAGCTTCTAAAAGATAAGACAATGTGGGTGTGGGGTGACGAACACACAAAGGCTATTGTGAATTTAAAGCAAAACCTATGTAACACGCCAACTTTAAAGTTCTTTGATGTAAACAAACCTGTGGTTATTCAGACCGATGCTTCAATGCATGGTATTGGATCATGCCTGTTACAGGAAGGACATTCCATCGCCTATGCTTCTCGTTCTTTGACAGACGCAGAAGGCAATTATGCGCAAATTGAAAAAGAAATGTTAGCCATCGCTTATTCCCTAGAGAAGTTTCACCAATATTGCTATGGACGTAAAGTAGAAATTCAGTCTGATCATAAACCCTTAGAAGTCATAGTAAAGAAAGACATTGGGAAAGTCCCGAGTCGCTTGCAGCGCATGCTTCTTAAGTGTCTTCGTTATGATTATACCGTAACTTTTGTCCCGGGAAAGTTTATGTTCATTGCGGACACACTCTCCCGAGCTTTTCTTAAAGATAAAGTAACCGATGATCCGGAACTGGATACGGTGGTGCATGTAGTGTCAAAACACTTGGCAGTAAGCCCTGAAAAGAGGTTAGAATTTCAAGAGGCCACTGCACAAGATCCCGTGTTACAGCAAGTGTTGTGGTATCATAAGAATGGTTGGCCATTGCATGTTAAAGACGTCTCTGTAGAGAGTAGATTTTATTGGAAGTTTCGCTCTGAAATTTCAGATTCCGACAACCTACTTTTTGTGGGAGAAAAGTTACTTGTACCACTATCTATGAGAAGGAAAATGTTGGAGTCCATCCATGAAGGTCACTTAGGTATAGTTAAATGTAAAAATAGAGCTAGATCGTTGCTATACTGGCCTGGAATGGCCCAACAGATTGAGGACATGGTTTCTCGCTGTGAAATTTGTGAAAGGTTTCATAATGCCAATGTAAAGGAACCAATGTATCAACGTCAAATTCCTGACAGGGCATTTCAAAATATTGCAACGGATTACCTAGAATTTCAGGGAGTGAACTATATAGTTCTTGTTGACTCGTATTCTAAGTGGATTGAGTTGGTTAAAACTCATGGCAAGACAGCCAAAGAAACTATTTTAGTTCTAAAATCCTTCTTTGCTCGTTATGGTATTCCGGAATCCCTCTGTTGTGATAATATGCCGTTCAATTCTTTTGAATTCAATCAGTTTGCCAAAGCATGGGACTTCGCAGTTATCACCTCAAGTCCCACGTATGCAAAGTCCAATGGCTTGGCTGAACGAGCCGTTCAAACGGCCAAGTCAATACTAAAAAAATCCTTGGAGGCTGGGGAGGATATGTATACGGCATTGTTGCAGTACAGAAATACTCCCATTCAGGGTATAGATGCTTCTCCGGCACAACTGCTGATGAGTCGCAGATTGCGTAGTAAGATTCCTATGACACATCATGCTCTTAAGCCCAAAATAGAAAGAAATGTAAAGGAAACACTCTTAAATAATCAGTCTGTTCAAAAACATTACTATGATCAGGGTGCTAAACCTTTGCCAGAACTATTTCCGGGTGACAGTGTTCTCCTACGCAAACAAGGACAATGGAAAAAGGCACAAGTTGTATCAAAACATGATGCACCAAGGTCATACATTGTTTCTCAAAATACTCACATGTACAGGCGCAATAGAAGCGACCTAAGAGTTTGTAACAATCCCCCACCTTTGAATAACAGTGAGGATGTTGATGATGAAGAGTCTAAGGAGGTGATAAACACACCATCTTTACCACCACAAGCTCAACCTGTAAATGTGTCTCCTTCACCAGTCAGTGTTAGACCCACCCGTAGTGTGAAGGCTCCTCCTAAGTTTAAAGGCCCAGTAAGGGTTTCAAACAACATATTTTAAAAATAAAGATTGCTTCTTATAATTAGTGACGCAGAAAACTGTAGTGAAAACGGCCCGCTCGTTCTCCAGATATTTGCGCGCGACTGTAGCAGCACGTGGCCTAATGGCGCGTCACAAGGGGTCTACTCCGCCCGCATACCGCTACTCCAGGTAGAGAAACAAGCCACTGCAACTGTCAGTCGTATAGTGTCAGCTTGTCATTCCACTCGTGGCTCGTGTACTTGTCTGTGTTTGTACGTTAGTTAAAAAGTTTGTCAGTTCGTTCATTTGTTTGTTTGATTGCTCGTAAGTTTAATTCTGTGTGCGTGTGTTTTTGTTTCCATTATGGTCAACTAGTGTTGCGTTTCGGTGTAACAATTCCCGCAAGAGCAATCCGAACATATCTATGCACAGTTTCCCTGATAAGACACGATTTTCTGTTCTCCATAAACAGTGGTTAAATAAACTAAAACGAAAGCGGTCCGATTTTTTTGCCATGAATTCATCCAAAAAACAAATTGCCTATATGCGATTTGCCTCCAAAGTGCGTTGCTTTCATTTTTAAATTCTTTTTTCTTATCATTACATTTCGTTTGAAACAGTAAATTATGACGGGCAGTTCTCAAAGTATGTATATTGAGCACAACCGAATCAAATGCCTCGAGGTATATTATACAATCTGAATCTTGCCTTACATTGTTTATTTTAACTGATTCAGAGCAGCAAACCGATTCTGTGTCCGTTGTCATTTCTGAACACGCACCACATTAACACCATAGCACATTTCCACTTCTACCTAGCAACATTTCTGATCTTAGGTTTTCCGATTCCCGTTTTTCTTGAATTGCAGCGTACTCTTCTTCTGTGTAGCGCGGCTCATAACGATATGGCTTCGCGCCTGCCATAGCTATGAATGAATGTACGCCAAGCGCGAGCTAGGCTACCACCCCTTCGTCCGGCTGACCGCAGACCCGTGGTGACGTCACGCGCTTCTATAGCACGGGGCAGGTAGAGCGCAGAGAACTCGTGAGCCTGTGGACCGATTTCGATGATTCTTTTTCTGTTGTTGTACTAACGTTTCTTTGATGACACGTAGAAAAGTTTTATCAAACCCTTACTGGGCCTTTAAGGATTTTATTATGTAATTTAAGTATTGTCAAAGCTAAAAGGGGAGATGTCATGTATATGTATATTGACTAGTGTAGTCCGGATGTACGACGTCATCAACACGACATCCGGTACAGAGCTCGGACCATGGCGTCTAGTAAGCACGTCGTAATATCCATTGTTCTAATAAACATCTTAATATTACTTTAATAGTATTATTCAATAGTGAATCCCAGTGCATCCTATCGATCCCTGAACAAGAACACAACACCTAGTATATTTAATTGATTTGACTTACGCCTCTATCAACCTTTTTAATTTTACTAAACTGTTTGACAGCTAATGTAGTGGGCGTGGCAAAAGACCTTGCGCCTGATTGGCCTAAACAGCCATGCCTATGCTTGAAGTGTTCCGTAAGTATATCGTGCTTATAGATGCTTTAACGTGCTGGAGAATGCTAGGGGCAAAGCATTCTCAGCAGGTTTCGGACCGTACCCCTAGATATTATCGGAGTTTACTGACGACAACAACAAACATATTCAGCATTCATTAATCATTACATTTTGATTAAATCCGATAATAGAGATATTATTGTATTATCGGATATTTATCAAAACGTAATTAGTTTTGCGAATACACGTTTTGTCGTTATCTGTCGAGGCCCTGATAATACCTAGCTGGGTATCCACCACCCACAATTACGATCTTAAAATTTGTTTTAAAGCTACAGAACAGAAAAACTTAAATTGTCAAGTTTTGTGATCCCTGACTCCTTCAGGCTCTAGTTCGATGAGTAAGGCCGCGTTAGGCCTGAGTAGTTTCGAGGTTTTTGTTTTTTTACCCCGAATGCATAGTCCAGACTCAAGCCTTCCTCAACTCAGCCTCTCCTCAGCCTCGCCTAACCACCAATCACAGAACAGCGTTGCCATGCAGACGGCTCTGTGATTGGTGGCTAGGTGAGTCTGAGGAGAGGCTGAGTTGAGGAGGGCTTGAGTTGAGTGTGAACTATGCATTCGAGCCTTAGTGTGTATCAACTCCGAGTGTCCGAACACCTTCATTCTCATCGCGGTGAACTGTTGGCCTCGCCCCCAATGAACCACCCAGCTGTTTCACCAGCTATCATAGGTGCATCACATTTAAGTACAATGTTGGAGAATAAAGATACCAACACACTACCTACGATTAGCGACAACACAAAAAATATAACATTAAACCCAAATTCATAATTCTATGGAAGATCAAAATACAAAATTGGTATAAAATGTGGTTCACATTAGTTATAGAATAAGATGGAAAGTTATAACACAATCAATGGTGTAGTTCACAATCCTCAGGAAATAGGATCATACTTCTCACGCAACACGTAAACATAACAGATCTATACGTTTGAGTATGCTTTATCATAATTTATACAAAATGATACATAGGCGTGCGCAGGGGGGGGGGGGGGGGGGGGGGGGGGGGGCAAGGGCGGGCATTAGAATAGGCATTTTTTTTTTTGCTGCAGAATGAGACATTAGATTGAAAAATTGTATGTAGTAGCATCTTGCTCACAAGTCGCAACACCGTAGAAATGCCGTGCCCGTTTGGCCCGGGAAAGAATAGGTCCAGGGATAGTGCCTGTCGTAAGGGACGACATTATGCTGATATAACATAAGCTTATCTGAAGTCCTAGATTAGATTGACCTTGGAATGAGCTGACCATGGCCTCAATATCACATGTTGCCCTACCGCCAAGATTTTTGTTTTGTGACTGACCACTTCCTTCACTTTGTAACAATGGTATCACTGATAAATTTAACTCATTGAACAGACAACCTGTACTCCTCCTAATATACTTAAACACACATAAAAAACGCATGTTTAAAAAAAATCACCTGAGGCACTTTTTGTGGGGGGCATCCCCCCACACCCCCCATTGACGCCGCCGGAAAGTACTTTGTTCGGGAATTTATTGTAGCCCCCCCTCCCCCCCATTGATCAACCCCTGCGCACGCCTGTGATATTATTCGAATAGGGATGTATAACAGTAAGAGAGTACACATAACCATACCGCCTATAGGTGTATGGGTGTATAGGTGTATAGGTGTATACAGTCCCTTGTTGATTAAAATAAATTCAAATTCAAAAAAGTGATGAAGTCCTGGCAGACAGTCTAGGTAAAAAATTGTAATTTTTTTTTGACATTTGACATTTTGTAACTCAAAGTAGTCTTTCTAGGGTCCCCTGAAATTTGAATATAACGTGGACTACTATGCCCCCAAATTCGACTTCGAACCATTTTCTTTCCATGTGACCTTGATAAGAGTCCAAAAATGATGTTTTTGGGCTGCGTCAAACGAAACTCACTTATAACACTGCCAAACACGTACGACCACAATAAAACAACAGAACTGCGATTTCATTGAATATAATCGTCTCGATTTGCAAAAATGTGGGACATAAAACACAAATATCATCATCATAGGAAATAAAATTGAATATGTCGCAAAGCCTAATTGAACAACATTCTCATGCTACAATGTGTTCTGTTGACAGATCGTGGATCAACGCAACGGATTGAACGCAACGCATGCTCGAGGAGGAAGTATCGAAGAATCACCAACACGAAGAATGCAGTCATGAAGACTAGAGCCTGAAGATTTCAAATTAGTTTAAATGCAATGGGTAGGGTAGCTAGCGCACAATATGACATCATGCACAGTTAACAATATTAATTGATATCCTGAGAATGTTTCAAGATATTGACCTGCCCAGGGACTGCCACCTTATCGTGGTGGGCAGGTTTGCGTGCTTTGTTGATCCCGAGAGCTATGCCGGCGGAAGCGTATGCTTCTGGTAGGGCCACCCTAGCCGGACTGGTCGAGGAGGAGAAGTCTGACGAAGTGCAGTCCACACCCCAATCCCCTTTCCCCCCCACTGTCCCATTGAATGTTTCTCCTCCCACTTGGCCCTGCCCTCCCTTGCTGGACTCCCGTATGACGACTCACGCGACGTACAATGGATTTGATTCGGATGTGGCTTTATTCTTCATGATCATCTTTCTCATCTTCATTATCACCCGCTCGTCGTCTCGATTAGCCATCGTTGCATAAATATGAGACGTTAAGCCCCATTAATCAATCAATCAATCAATCAAGATATTGAAACTGTGATTCCTATTAGCGGAATTTGGTTTTGATCATCTGAACCATAAATTTAAAAACTTTCAAATAATACAATTGTTGTGATTTTTATTTGTGTAATTAATTAATAAATTAATTAATTCATTCAATTATTAAGATTTAATTAATCAAATAATTAATTAATGACAATCATAAGCATAATTATATTTGCCAGTTTTTAAAGTCATTGTTAAGCTGATGCAGAACCAATTTCCACACAGGAATCATGTTATCAATACCTCGCAGCTCTCTCAAGATGTCAATAAAGAAGGTTTAGAGCGAAGGATACCTCTACGTCAAAAACCGCGCCAAATTTTCTTTTTAAAATTATATCTCAAAAATGGACTTTGACATTGAGAATCTGAATCAACAGCGCACTCTGGTTTGGTAAGCCCTACATAGGCCTACTGAATGCTCTAACATTATAATCAGTATGGTTTTTATTTGGTTTTAATTTGTTTTGTAATTTTATTACTAATAAATAATAATCGATTTAATAATTAAAATAACTACGCTAGGCCTAATGATTATACAGTCGACTCCCGTTTATACAACTCCCGTTTATACGACTATCCCGCTTATACGCCCTTTTTATATGGTAGTTTTCTGTCCTCCATAAGAAGCAATGCTAAAATAATTCACTTATACAACTCTCAGATATACGACTTTCTCGTTTATACGCCCTGTAAATCAAGCCTAAATAAATATGCCCACCCATTTATACGCCTTTTGTGATATACCAGCCGCGCAGTTTGAGCTTTTAAACCATAAATAAACCCATACAATACCCCTGCCTCCCTCCCCCCTACTCCGGAAGCTACCAGACACAACAGAGATGGGTAAGATGACCTTCACCAGACCCCCCCCCCCCCCCTCCCAGGGTAGGCCTAATGGCCCCATCTAGTGAAACTTGAAGCGCTAATTGGATGTCCATGTTTCTCTGCGGGGGGGCGCCCACTTGCTAACCGCCCGGCCTTTATACCCTTTGCACAGCACATGTGTTTCCCAAATGTTGCATTGACACAATGGACGTGCGCGCGCCTTCGTATTTATGTGCAGTCGTGCTTGCACTTGCAGTGAGTCAGTCAGTCAGACAGTCAGTAATGTAATGTACGCAGTAATGTACTAACCAGCACAAAAACATTTCACAAACTTCATCGCTCGTATTTATCATATTTAACATAAGGACAACAATTATATAGCTACAATTAAGTACTAATTGTACATCTTGCTGCTACAAAAAAGACTGTAACCTAAAAAAAAAAAAAAAAAAAAAAAAAAACTCTGAAAATGAAAACCTGATAAAATAGAGCCATTTTAATTTTGTTTTCACTTATACGCCTCTCTCAGTTATACGCCTTTTTACACCGAACTTTTGGAGGGCGTATAAACGGGAGTCGACTGTATTTCATTCAGTCTGTAGGGCTGACCAAAACACAGTGTGCCGTTGACTCAAATTTTGCAATAATTTAAAATAATTTAAAAAATAATAGAAAATAATTGTTTTACCAGTTGGTATTGTGTACTGATGCATATATTATAACAACGCTGCTAACAATACGTATTCGCGATAAAGAACACTTCCTAGTCTATGAGGGATTGTATACCAGTCATGAATTCTAACACCTGTACATAAACCGTATTACCATCAATTAAATACGTTTCATTCAATTTGATTTCTTCGAATTTTTTTTACCCTTTTCCTACCAATTCCAATTCACAAGCTATAAAATGTAGAAACATAAATTAGCACCACTCATGTTCCATTTCACCTTCTAAACACACAAGGAAGTAGTTGTTGCTCTGCCTTCTGCAACATGAATATATTTTGTATTTCTTAAAGAGCTGTTAATAACAATTAATATGTATATTGATCCCGATTATATTATACTTGGAATGTTTTTTTACTTTTTTATTAATATACTATGTACACATAGTAAAATACATTAGGCCTATTCCTGTAATTCAAATTGCAATGAGCACTAAAAACTCAAATTTGAACCACAAAATGTTGGAGTTAACGGAACTAACACTTGTATGTACACCTACCCCGCGGAACACCCGATTTCGTTGTGATTCAAACTTTTTTTTTTAATTGTACCAAAATGAAATCAAAATGTGTCATCAAGTGAATGCAGCGCTCTTTCTAATGAATGTTTCTTTGTTCCATTAAATATGTTCTTAACTTACTTCTGTAATGTGATGTTGCATCTTTCACACCTAATCAGGGGCGCCGGGTTTTCCAAATTCCGAGGGGTGCTCAACTTCGCGGGAAAGGAACCAAGCAGGGGTGGTTTGTGGGGCGGAGCCCCCCAATAATAGCGCCGCAGACGAAAAAATTTTAAACCCCGTTTTTAGAACGAGTGTTTGGTGCGTTCTAGAAAAAAAGTTGTGTGAATTCAATGTCAAAATAATGCATTTAAAATCTAAATATAATATATATAACAATATACATATAAAAATGCCAAAAAAACATTATTTTAATCATATTGAGTGTATCATCCAAGATGAAAATAGAAACATAATCGTAAACAAAATTTAAAAAAGGTTTTTTGAAAATTGAGACCTCAAAACTCTGATATATATAGGTATAATTTTTCTTTTAGTCAGGATATTTGGAGGGGTGCTGCACACCCCTCCAAACAATCCAATGGGTGCTTCAGCCCCTGAGCACCCCTATAGTCGGCGCCCCTGCTCCTAATTAAGAACATTTCAAAAACGAAAATATTTATTGGAACAATGACTATGTACATCACAGAGCTCTGAAACGGTTTAGACAAACCGGTTTGGGTCTAAAACGGTTCAATGATGTTGATATACCTATCGGTTTTGCTGTAAAACACTTTAGTTCCAAAACAGTTTGGAAAGTGGTTTGGATTAGTCAAATCACTAGATCTGTGATTGATATACACCTCAAACCGTTTTAGCTTGCGTTTTAGGGTGCGCACGCACACTCCAACTGGCTTGCCAACTCAGCCACGTTGTAGGGGGTGACACGATGCTCGACTCTCGATATCAGAGTGTTGCTGTTGTAGTTATATTGCAGTCGGCTGTCCGACTATTTTCTTGTTCAACGCGTATCTCAACCTCAAAGTTTTGTACTTAAAAGTTTATAGGTTTTAAAAGGATATGAAAGTAGGTGCCAATCAGCTGGAATGGTATATAATGTGAGGAAAGGATCCAACAGCTTACCTTCGTGTAAGATGACGAGTTTGAAGTTAATACAAATATAACGAGACGTTTTGACCGAGGTCTTGTTCACTCGAGAGAAGAATGAGTAGCCATTCTTCTTTCGAGAGAACAAGACCTCGGTCGAAACGTCTCGTTATATTTGTATTATGTTTTATGTGTACTTCAAACTCGCAAATCCGTCATCTTACACGAAGGTTAGCTGTTGGATCCTTTCCTCACATTATATACCGTAGGTTTTAAAAGGTTTTACACACATTTTCAATAGAATATAGAAGTGTGTGCTCGAAGCTTGGTAGATACTGTTTGATGGCCATGTTGGGTACGCTTTCAAACCATTTTGACGAGTTGTGTGTGACATACGGGAAAATGTCAAAACGTTTTAGACCCAAACCGGTTTCCTACATTGTTTCAGAGCTCTGTGATATACGTAGTCAATCGTTCATTAGAGAGAACACTAAATTCTCTAGAGGTTTTGATTTTCTTTTGGGGCAATTTAAGAACATTTTAAAGCAATCTTAACACTAACAGACCGAAGTCGGGTATTCCGCGGGATAGTTGGACACGCAGCCTTAATTGAACCCGAACCTCTTGCCGGGACTTCATCACAAGGTTGAATTATTCATTCATTTAATAAACGAGAGGGACCCATAGTAGGTTCATAATACCGCACTGTTAGACAGTCGGGCAAACACTTCCTAACCTTAGAAATATACATATTTGTTACCCATTGTGCATAAAAGTTGGTTAACACTTATTTCAGAGTTGAGAGTTAACAAAATCAAATCAAGCCAAAAATGCATAATTTGGTGTTCACACAACTTACTAACGTTTAAGAATTAAGGAAACCATAGCAACATAAGCTCTTATACGTCATTCAATGAGAGGTGGTCAATGGTAGTGATTCTATGTAAAACAGTTAAGAAATATGAGCTAGGAACAAAATATTAAATCTTAAGTCTTAAGCAAGTGTGTTAACTGACCTTTTACAATAAGGCATTTGGTTTGAGATAGAATAGGTTTTTGTCTGTGTAAGAGGCAACTAATGGATAAGAGCCAACCACTTGACATAGTTTCAGCTTAAATCCTAGCTCTTAAATCTTTGGAAGTTATGTGAACGGCATGAAGCTATAAGACTTCGTTAACTCTTTAATCTTAAACCTTAGCCCAGTGTGTAAATCAGTCAAGCGAAACAACGTGATCTTGAAAACCTCGTTCTGAAACGTGGAACCAACTTGCGACGGGGACTACGTATGTTCTCGTAAGTATTCTGGCAGTTTGGAGGCGGCGCATCGGAGTCCCAGGTTACCAGCCGAACTGTTGGGAGTGTTCTGACTACGGGCTGCACAACGGTAGCGGTAGCAGTAGCTCTGGTGGCAGAGGTAGGAACCTCCCTTCTTGACCTTGTCACTCCCTGAAGGTGCGCCAGACTGGGGACAACAACGTGATACATGAGTAGAGAGATACGCTCATTGTGAGGGGTGTTCTCACTACACAACGGTAGCAGTAGCTCTGGTGGCA
Source organism: Isoperla grammatica (assembly GCA_945910005.1). Taxonomy (NCBI): domain Eukaryota; kingdom Metazoa; phylum Arthropoda; class Insecta; order Plecoptera; family Perlodidae; genus Isoperla; species Isoperla grammatica. Next base: position 6,685,938 of record OX246747.1, on the reverse strand, counting down.
GAGGTAGGAACCTCCCTTCTTGACCTTGTCACTCCCTGAAGGTGCGCCAGACTGGGGACAACAACGTGATACATGAGTAGAGAGATACGCTCACTGTGAGGGGTGTTCTCACTACACAACGGTAGCGGTAGCTCTGGTGGCAGAGGTAGGAACCTCCCTTCTTGACCTTGTCACTCCCTGAAGGTGCGCCAGACTGGGGACAACAACGTGATACATGAGTAGAGAGATACGCTCACTGTGAGGGGTGTTCTCACTACACAACGGTAGCGGTAGCTCTGGTGGCAGAGGTAGGAACCTCCCTTCTTGACCTTGTCACTCCCTGAAGGTGCGCCAGACTGGGGACAACAACGTGATACATGAGTAGAGAGATACGCTCACTGTGAGGGGTGTTCTCACTACACAACGGTAGCAGTAGCTCTGGTGGCAGAGGTAGGAACCTCCCTTCTTGACCTTGTCACTCCCTGAAGGTGCGCCAGACTGGGGACAACAACGTGATATATGAGTAGAGAGATACGCTCACTGTGAGGGGTGTTCTCACTACACAACGGAAGCAGTAGCTCTGGTGGCAGAGGTAGGAACCTCCCTTCTTGACCTTGTCACTCCCTGAAGGTGCGCCAGACTGGGGACAACAACGTGATACATGAGTAGAGAGATACGCTCACTGTGAGGGGTGTTCTCACTACACAACGGTAGCAGTAGCTCTGGTGGCAGAGGTAGGAACCTCCCTTCTTGACCTTGTCACTCCCTGAAGGTGCGCCAGACTAGGGACAACAACGTGTTACATGAGTAGAGAGATACGCCCACTGTGAGGGGTGTTCTCACTACACAACGGTAGCAGTAGCTCTGGTGGCAGAGGTAGGAACCTCCCTTCTTGACCTTGTCACTCCCTGAAGGTGCGCCAGACTGGGGACAACAACGTGATACATGAGTAGAGAGATACGCTCACTGTGAGGGGTGTTCTCACTACACAACGGTAGCAGTAGCTCTGGTGGCAGAGGTAGGAACCTCCCTTCTTGACCTTGTCACTCCCTGAAGGTGCGCCAGACTAGGGACAACAACGTGTTACATGAGTAGAGAGATACGCCCACTGTGAGGGGTGTTCTCACTACACAACGGTAGCAGTAGCTCTGGTGGCAGAGGTAGGAACCTCCCTTCTTGACCTTGTCACTCACTGAAGGTGCGCCAGACTGGGGACAACAACGTGATACATGAGTAGAGAGATACGCCCACTGTGAGGGGTGTTCTCACTACACAACGGTAGCAGTAGCTCTGGTGGCAGAGGTAGGAACCTCCCTTCTTGACCTTGTCACTCCCTGAAGGTGCGCCAGACTTGGGACAACAACGTGATACATGAGTAGAGAGATACGCTCACTGTGAGGGGTGTTCTCACTACACAACGGTAGCAGTAGCTCTGGTGGCAGAGGTAGGAACCTCCCTTCTTGACCTTGTCACTCCCTGAAGGTGCGCCAGACTGGGGACAACAACGTGATACATGAGTAGAGAGATACGCTCACTGTAAGGGGTGTTCTCACTACACAACGGTAGCAGTAGCTCTGGTGGCAGAGGTAGGAACCTCCCTTCTTGACCTTGTCACTCCCTGAAGGTGCGCCAGACTGGGGACAACAACGTGATACATGAGTAGAGAGATACGCTCACTGTGAGGGGTGTTCTCCCTACACAACGGTAGCAGTAGCAGTAGCTCTGGTGGCAGAGGTAAAACCTCCCTTCTTGACCTTGTCACTCCCTGAAGGTGCGCTAGACTGGGGACAACAACGTGATACATGAGTAGAGAGATACGCTCACTGTGAGGGGTGTTCTCACTACACAACGGTAGCAGTAGCTCTGGTGGCAGAGGTAGGAACCTCCCTTCTTGACCTTGTCACTCCCTGAAGGTGCGCTAGACTGGGGACAACAACGTGATACATGAGTAGAGAGATACGCTCACTGTGAGGGGTGTTCTCAATACACAACGGTAGCAGTAGCTCTGGTGGCAGAGGTAGAAACCTCCCTTCTTGACCTTGTCACTCCCTGAAGGTGCGCCAGACTGGGGACAACAACGTGATACATGAGTAGAGAGATACGCCCACTGTGAGGGGTGTTCTCACTACACAACGGTAGCAGTAGCTCTGGTGGCAGAGGTAGGAACCTCCCTTCTTGACCTTGTCACTCCCTGAAGGTGCGCCAGACTGGAGACAACAACGTGATACATGAGTAGAGAGATACGCTCACTGTGAGGGGTGTTCTCACTACACAACGGTAGCGGTAGCTCTGGTGGCAGAGGTAGGAACCTCCCTTCTTGACCTTGTCACTCCCTGAAGGTGCGCCAGACTGGGGACAACAACGTGATACATGAGTAGAGAGATACGCCCACTGTGAGGGGTGTTCTCACTACACAACGGTAGCAGTAGCTCTGGTGGCAGAGGTAGGAACCTCCCTTCTTGACCTTGTCACTCCCTGAAGGTGCGCCAGACTGGGGACAACAACGTGATACATGAGTAGAGAGATACGCTCACTGTGAGGGGTGTTCTCACTACACAACGGTAGCAGTAGCTCTGGTGGCAGAGGTAGGAACCTCCCTTCTTGACCTTGTCACTCCCTGAAGGTGCGCCAGACTGGGGACAACAACGTGATACATGAGTAGAGAGATACGCCCACTGTGAGGGGTGTTCTCACTACACAACGGTAGCAGTAGCTCTGGTGGCAGAGGTAGGAACCTCCCTTCTTGACCTTGTCACTCCCTGAAGGTGCGCCAGACTGGGGACAACAACGTGATACATGAGAAGAGAGATACGGCCACTGTGAGGGGTGTTCTCACTACACAACGGTAGCAGTAGCTCTGGTGGCAGAGGTAGGAACCTCCCTTCTTGACCTTGTCACTCCCTGAAGGTGCGCCAGACTGGGGACAACAAAGTGATACATGAGTAGAGAGATACGCTCACTGTGAGGGGTGTTCTCACTACACAACGGTAGCAGTAGCTCTGGTGGCAGAGGTAGGAACCTCCCTTCTTGACCTTGTCACTCCCTGAAAGCGCGCCAGACTGGAGACAACAACGTGATACATGAGTAGAGAGATACGCTCACTGTGAGGGGTGTTCTCACTACACAATGGTAGCAGTAGCTCTGGTGGCAGAGGTAGGAACCTCCCTTCTTGACCTTGTCACTCCCTGAAGGTGCGCCAGACTGGGGACAACAACGTGATACATGAGTAGAGAGATACGCTCACTGTGAGGGGTGTTCTCACTACACAACGGTAGCAGTAGCTCTGGTGGCAGAGGTAGGAACCTCCCTTCTTGACCTTGTCACTCCCTGAAGGTGCGCCAGACTGGGGACAACAACGTGATACATGAGTAGAGAGATACGCTCACTGCGAAGGGTGTTCTCACTACACAACGGTAGCAGTAGCTCTGGTGGCAGAGGTAGGAACCTCCCTTCTTGACCTTGTCACTCCCTGAAGGTGCGCCAGACTGGGGACAACAACGTGATACATGAGTAGAGAGATACGCTCACTGTGAGGGGTGTTCTCACTACACAACGGTAGCAGTAGCTCTGGTGGCAGAGGTAGGAACCTCCCTTCTTGACCTTGTCACTCCCTGAAGGTGCGCCAGACTGGGGACAACAACGTGATACATGAGTAGAGAGATACGCTCACTGTGAGGGGTGTTCTCACTACACAACGGTAGCAGTAGCTCTGGTGGCAGAGGTAGGAACCTCCCTTCTTGACCTTGTCACTCCCTGAAGGTGCGCCAGACTGGGGACAACAACGTGATACATGAGTAGAGAGATACGCTCACTGTGAGGGGTGTTCTCACTACACAACGGTAGCAGTAGCTCTGGTGGCAGAGGTAGGAACCTCCCTTCTTGACCTTGTCACTCCCTGAAGGTGCGCCAGACTGGGGACAACAACGTGATACATGAGTAGAGAGATACGCTCACTGTGAGGGGTGTTCTCACTACACAACGGTAGCGGTAGCTCTGGTGGCAGAGGTAGGAACCTCCCTTCTTGACCTTGTCACTCCCTGAAGGTGCGCCAGACTGGGGACAACAACGTGATACATGAGTAGAGAGATACGCTCACTGTGAGGGGTGTTCTCACTACACAACGGTAGCAGTAGCTCTGGTGGCAGAGGTAGGAACCTCCCTTCTTGACCTTGTCACTCCCTGAAGGTGCGCCAGACTGGGGACAACAACGTGATACATGAGTAGAGAGATACGGCCACTGTGAGGGGTGTTCTAACTACACAACGGTAGCAGTAGCTCTGGTGGCAGAGGTAGGAACCTCCCTTCTTGACCTTGTCACTCCCTGAAGGTGCGCCAGACTGGGGACAACAAAGTGATACATGAGTAGAGAGATACGCCCACTGTGAGGGGTGTTCTCACTACACAACGGTAGCAGTAGCTCTGGTGGCAGAGGTAGGAACCTCCCTTCTTGACCTTGTCACTCCCTGAAGGTGCGCCAGACTGGGGACAACAACGTGATACATGAGTAGAGAGATACGCTCACTGTGAGGGGTGTTCTCACTACACAACGGTAGCAGTAGCTCTGGTGGCAGAGGTAGGAACCTCCCTTCTTGACCTTGTCACTCCCTTAAAGCGCGTTAGACTGGGGACAACAACGTGATACATGAGTAGAGAGATACGCTCACTGTGAGGGGTGTTCTCACTACACAACGGTAGCAGTAGCTCTGGTGGCAGAGGTAGGAACCTCCCTTCTTGACCTTGTCACTCCCTGAAGGTGCGCCAGACTGGGGACAACAACGTGATACATGAGTAGAGAGATACGCTCACTGTGAGGGGTGTTCTCACTACACAACGGTAGCAGTAGCTCTGGTGGCAGAGGTAGGAACCTCCCTTCTTGACCTTGTCACTCCCTGAAGGTGCGCCAGACTGGGGACAACAACGTGATACATGAGTAGAGAGATACGCTCACTGTGAGGGGTGTTCTCACTACACAACGGTAGCAGTAGCTCTGGTGGCAGAGGTAGGAACCTCCCTTCTTGACCTTGTCACTCCCTGAAGGTGCGCCAGACTGGGGACAACAACGTGATACATGAGTAGAGAGATACGCTCACTTAGAGGGGTGTTCTCACTACACAACGGTAGCAGTAGCTCTGGTGGCAGAGGTAGGAACCTCCCTTCTTGACCTTGTCACTCCCTGAAGGTGCGCCAGACTGGGGACAACAAAGTGATACATGAGTAGAGAGATACGCCCACTGTGAGGGGTGTTCTCACTACACAACGGTAGCAGTAGCTCTGGTGGCAGAGGTAGGAACCTCCCTTCTTGACCTTGTCACTCCCTGAAGGTGCGCCAGACTGGGGACAACAACGTGATACATGAGTAGAGAGATACGCCCACTGTAAGGGGTGTTCTCACTACACAACGGTAGCAGTAGCAGTAGCTCTGGTGGCAGAGGTAGGAACCTCCCTTCTTGACCTTGTCACTCCCTGAAGGTGCGCCAGACTGGGGACAACAACGTGATACATGAGTAGAGAGATACGCTCACTGTGAGGGGTGTTCTCACTACACAACGGTAGCAGTAGCAGTAGCTCTGGTGGCAGAGGTAGGAACCTCCCTTCTTGACCTTGTCACTCCCTGAAGGTGCGCCAGACTGGGGACAACAACGTGATACATGAGTAGAGAGATACGCCCACTGTAAGGGGTGTTCTCACTACACAACGGTAGCAGTAGCAGTAGCTCTGGTGGCAGAGGTAGGAACCTCCCTTCTTGACCTTGTCACTCCCTGAAGGTGCGCCAGACTGGGGACAACAACGTGATACATGAGTAGAGAGATACGCCCACTGTAAGGGGTGTTCTCACTACACAACGGTAGCAGTAGCAGTAGCTCTGGTGGCAGAGGTAGGAACCTCCCTTCTTGACCTTGTCACTCCCTGAAGGTGCGCCAGACTGGGGACAACAACGTGATACATGAGTAGAGAGAGATACGCCCATTTAGGTTATTACTTTTATTATTTTATTAGTTTAGCGATTAGCCTATTATGTTTACGTACGAATGAAAACGGAAAAGGAAAACAATATATACAAAGTGCTACTTTTTGATTATTTCTTATCAATATACTAAATCACCATACACATATCTTTACCACCTTTGCCTACCAAAACCCAGTTGTGGGAAGGTGGGAGAATGATAGACAACCTTGGACAACCTTGGGTAATTATGCCCCACATACAACGTGTCTATCATCCTAACAAAATAATATATAACATAGAAAAGTATAATATGTAGGCCCTACAAACAAAATATTACAAAATTTTCAAGTACACAAAATACTACAAAATAAAATATACACTAGTCTTATCATCCTAACAAAATAGTATAGAAAATATTAGGGATGACATTGGGTACCCAGGTAGCCCGGGTACCCGGCTCCAAATATTACCCGGAGCCGTTTTTCGAGTACCTAATTTTTTAGTCCGTTTCTAGGCTATATTTACGCGCCAGTATTGCTGCGGTTGATTTCGATGGAGCCAGCAGGTACGGCGCGAGCCTACCCTTCCACAACACGTGACTCGGCGGGGAACAGAACAGACGCGAACCGACTTGCATTCGTTACTTTTTGTTCTTTGTTTAACATTCTGGTGAACATTCTGGCTAACACTTGTTCAATTACTATTTATTTTACATGAAATATCATGTTTTGTGTACGTGCTTCAGTTGTGTACTGCGAAATGTTGTTTTTTACTCGACGTGATTACTGCAGGCGTATTCCAAGGGGCTATTCGAGCAGGCGGCATGCATATCATTCGTCCCTCTCTTCGTGCCCCGCGCATTTCACAAGGCCTAACGACGACCTTCAAATCAAGCCTACACATAGAAAAATACGTTTTCAGGATCCGGGTACCCGGGTAATATGAGAGCTGGAACCGGTTCCGAATGTTATTACCCGATGTCATCCCTAGAAAATATTTACTAAATATTCCAGTTGTGGGAAGCTGAGAGGATGATAGAAAAGGGGCACATTATTACTTAATATATTACTAAATACTACTATTACTAAACTGACCTGAGTAACATCCGAACGTGTTGCTGGGGTGCGAGGTGACGTTCCAATCAATACAATACAATAGAATAAACTCACCGGGTCTGTGGAAGGCTGGGTCGAGTGTTTAGTCTGCCACCAGTCACTGGTCCACTCCCAGACGTTCCCTATGACGTTGTGCAGTCCGAACGTGTTGCTGGGGTACGAGGTGACGTTCCAATCAATACAATACAATAGAATACACTCACCGGGTCTGTGGAAGGCTGGGTCGTGTGTTTAGTCTGCCACCAGTCACTGGTCCACTCCCAGACGTTCCCTATGACGTTGTGCAGTCCGAACGTGTTGCTGGGGTACGAGGTGACGGGAGCCGTTCCGACGAAGCCGTCTTCTCCCGTGTCGCGGTCCGGGAACTTCCCCTGCCAGATGTTCATCCTGTCAATACGAGAGCGCTCAGGGTCGTGTGTGTTGCATATTAAGACTCCCTTCACCTACCTTGGGAAACTGCCAATCTCGGTTCGTTCAAATTATTATAAAATGTGTTTAAACTGTCCCAAAAGAAAATCCAAATATGTCTTCCTCTGGAGAACTTAGTGCCCTTTTTTATGAATGTTTCTTTATTCCAATAAATAAATAAAATAAATTCACATTTAGAGTCTACCCACTCAGTAACTAAACTGGTTTGCAGTGGGGGACTTAAAGGGATAGTCAGATGAAGAACTAAAAAATCACCAATTAGTCATTAGTCCATGAAATTCAGTTGTGTAAAATACAATTGATATAGGTTGCTTCAATGCAAGAAAAAAAATAGTGAACAATTAGCTATTCTACTAGATTCCCTTCGGCAGCTCTTGCTGCATTTTTCTTCTAAAGCGTAGTGTAACTGTATCGGTTCTGAGGTCACTGGCGCCTTCCCGATAGACAGAGGACTCATTGTGTTATACGAGACCAGCCCGCGCTCCGCGAAACGCTCGGCGACTGCGGACAGTACCGCTCAAAACAGATTGCAACTTTTCTACACATCATGTCACAAAAAAATTAATTTCAGGGTATTTTGTAGAAGTAAACGTTCGTACTAAGAAGCATGTTATCGGTAGAGAAACGATGCACATTAAACCTCCTGATCGATTTTTGATCAGTGCCCTATTTTAGCGGTGGTTTTACTTTCTCAAGGCAACATTTTTTTTATATGGGAATTACCATGAGAAAAGTTGCTCGGTGCTACTTGGTAGCACCAAACCAAATAATCGCGTTTTCTTTAATTTTTTAACCGCCTGCTTTTAAAGTGTGGTATCTTTTAGACATGTTTTTTATATTTAAAGGTGGACATCTACAAATGGTAGTTCTTTAGTTTTTCACCCGACTATCCCTTTAAATTTAAAGTGACTAAACCAACCCTGTAGGCTTCGAACACCATCGACGAGTGAGCGATAACCACAATAAACATTTCTGTTTTTTCACATGTTCTAAATTAGGTCTAGTTGTGAAAGGTGTTTGCCCAGCAACATCGCATTACAAAAGCTTATTTGGAAAATGGAAATATTTATTGGAACAAAGAACATTCATAGGCAAGAACCACTGTATTCTGTAGAAGATCACGTATTTTGATTTACTTTTGGGACAGTTTAGAAACATTTTAAAGCAATCCTAACAGATGGATACCGGGTGTTGCGCAGGCCAGGGGGGCTGTTTGTCCACCCTTTTTCAGTTGTCTATCTAATAGGGATGACATCGGGTAATAAAATTCGGAACCGGTTCCAGTTCTCATATTACCCGGGTACCCGGATCCTGAAAACGTATTTTTCGATGTGTAGGCTTGATTTGAAGATCGTCGCTAGGCCTTGTGAAGTGCGCGGGGTGCGAAGACAAGGGACGGATGATATGCATGCTGCCCGCTCGGTTAGCCTCTCGGAATATGCCTGCAGTAATCACGTCGAGTAAAAACAACCATTTCTCAATACACAACTGAAGCACGTACATAAAACATGATATTTTAAGGAAAATAAATAGGAAAAAGGAAAAATAAATAGGAAAATAAATAGAATAATAAAAATAAGTATTAGCCAGAATGTTGACCAGAATGTTAAACAAAGAACAAACAGTAACGAATGCAAGTTGGCTAATTTAGTCTAGAAACGAACTAAAAAATTACCCGGACCCGAAAAACGGCTCCGGGTTATATTTGGAGCCAGGTACCCGATGTCATCCCTACAGTATCCATAGCCTAAGTACTACCATACAAAACTTTAAGTTTGAAATTGAAACACTGACTTCTGAAAGTGCCAAAATATTTAGTTCGCAACTTTTCAGGGGTCGGTACCGTCAATATTGCTACTTTATAAACCTTCACTTCGTGCAAAGTTTCGCAAGAAATTCGGGCTGGTTATGAACGTTGCGGGTTGTAATAGGATACGTCACTACCCCCACACAGGTACAAGGAACCTCCCCTCCCCCTCAACCCTGAGGCAGGCGGTAGGCCACTGCAAGGGTGGGAGCGCGAGGGCGGCCAGTGGTTACCGGAGTGGCGAGGTCGATGGACCGGTAGCTGGCAGCTTGTTTTCCATGTGACAATAAAGCTATACATCCGTGTGATTTGGGAATTGCTGTTTTTAATTGGTAGTTTTAGCAAGAAACCCATTCCCATCTACGGACCCTATTACATCTGGCGCCCAACGAAATTCGGACGTGTTGGTTTTGGTCTTTGCTGAGTTGTATACGTTACTGTTGTACCGCGCGCTACTCGTTGTGCTTTGCTACCGCGCTCTAGTGTTGTTTATTGTGTATTTTTGTGTGTTTTTGCGTGTGACTTTTCTTTGGGGATATAGACTTGAGAGGATAAACATTACTCGCGAATATTAAGTAATAACTGTCGTGTGTGACCTGTATGGTTGTGACGCGTTCCGGGCGCGACACGGACAACACAAAGATGGCGACCAACAACCAAAGGGGAACTGATCGCCATCGACATGTTCGGACCCCTACCAAGAGGACAGCGAGGCGCTAAATTCATTTTTGTCGTCCTCGATGTATTTACGAAGTTCGTTCGTCTCTACGCCATGAACAAAGCTACCACGAAGACGATACTAGAGAGGCTAACGAGTGATTACTTCAAGACGGCGGGTAAACCACAACGGGTCTTGTCCGATAACGCCTCACAGTTCACATCGCACTTATGGGTACATACGCTCAAAAACTTGAAGATAGACATATCTTATTGCTCTGTCCGTTACCCGCAAGGGAATCCTAGCGAACGGGTAATGAGAGAGTTGGGTCGTATGTTCCGGACTCTGTGTCACACCAAACACACATCATGGGTCGGTAAGCTTCAGTCTGTAGAAGACTGTCTAAACTCAGTCCTGCATGACAGTACAGGTTTCACACCCCTGGAACTCCAGTTTGACACCAAGCCCCGACGGGACACCGACCCCTACTGGCTGGCCGCCACGGGAGGTACAGTCGCACCAACAAAAACTTGCGCTGGCCAATGATCGACTCCTCTCTCGTGCAGAGAGACGGCAACAACGGCACCAGTTAGTGAACACGACACCTCTCACGTTCAACAATGACGACCTTGTTTTGTTGAAGTCGAGCAACGTCTCGTGTGCACCCGCGAATGAGATAGAGAAGTTCTTTTACCTCTACGAGGGACCTTTTAAAATCAGTCGATTGGTAGCGCCGAATGCTTACGAGCTCAAGGACTTAACAGGCAAAGTAATTAAAAACACGCATAACGTTATCAATTTGAAACCTTACATTTCATAATTGTTTCATGTCTGTCCTACAAGATTATGGGTTAAAGTGTCTAATGTTTGCCATAATCTGTTTCATATGATATTTCCTCGTCTGTGACAGAATATTGTTTCACAATATTACTGCGTTTTAATTTTTAATTTAAATGATACCTGGTGGATGTCAACAGTTATTGGTTTTGTGTGTGATGTTTTTTGTTGGTATTTTGTAATTTTAGTTCTAATGGTATATGCCATACAATATCATTTGCAATGGTTTTCTATACTTAGTGTGTACTGTTTAGTGTATCCTGAGTCCGTCAGACTGTCGGATAACTATACAGTCGACATCCGTTTATACAACTCCCGTTTATACGACTATCCCGCTTATACGCCCTTTTTATATGGTATTTTTCTGTCCTCCATAAGAAGCAATGCTAAAATAATTCACTTATACAACTCTCAGATATACGACTTTCTCGTTTATACGCCCTGTAAATCAAGCCTAAATAAATATGCCCACCCATTTATACGCCTTTTGTGATATACCAGCCGCGCAGTTTGAGCTTTTAAACCATAAATAAACCCATACAATACCCCTGCCTCCCTCCCCCCTACTCCGGAAGCTACCAGACACAACAGAGATGGGTAAGATGACCTTCACCAGACCCCCCCCCCCTCCCAGGGTAGGCCTAATGGCCCCATCTAGTGAAACTTGAAGCGCTAATTGGATGTCCATGTTTCTCTGCGGGGGGGCGCCCACTTGCTAACCGCCCGGCCTTTATACCCTTTGCACAGCACATGTGTTTCCCAAATGTTGCATTGACACAATGGACGTGCGCGCGCCTTCGTATTTATGTGCAGTCGTGCTTGCACTTGCAGTGAGTCAGTCAGTCAGACAGTCAGTCGTTTATCAAGTTCTTTTCCCAGCGGGGCTATGCCGGTGTTGATAGCAGCTGTGTTTTGTTCTCTCGTAAATATCTCTCTCAGTGCCGGCTTCCCCTCTCTCTCTCTCCCCTCTCCCCGCTTCCATACCCTTTATAAACCTGACACCAAGCCACATTCCAGCTGGCTATTACCAACACGCGGTAATGTACTAACCAGCACAAAAACATTTCACAAACTTCATCGCTCGTATTTATCATATTTAACATAAGGACAACAATTATATAGCTACAATTAAGTACTAATTGTACATCTTGCTGCTACAAAAAAGACTGTAACCTAAAAAAAAAAAAAAAAAAAAAAAAAAAAACTCTGAAAATGAATTTAACCTGATAAAATAGAGCCATTTTAATTTTGTTTTCACTTATACGCCTCTCTCAGTTATACGCCTTTTTACACCGAACTTTTGGAGGGCGTATAAACGGGAGTCGACTGTAATTTGTGTTTTATTGGCTTACAGCTACAGTTTATGACTATCAATGATTTGATGTATTTGTATTTACTAATTTTACTTACTTTATGGGTTACTGTTTATGGTTACTTAAAACCCTCAATTGTCTCAAGTGTTTTAAGTGGGGGGCTGTAATAGGATACGTCACTACCCCCACACAGGTACAAGGAACCTCCCCTCCCCCTCAACCCTGAGGCAGGCGGTAGGCCACTGCAAGGGTGGGAGCGCGAGGGCGGCCAGTGGTTACCGGAGTGGCGAGGTCGATGGACCGGTAGCTGGCAGCTTGTTTTCCATGTGACAATAAAGCTATACATCCGTGTGATTTGGGAATTGCTGTTTTTAATTGGTAGTTTTAGCAAGAAACCCATTCCCATCTACGGACCCTATTACAGGGTAAAGAACATACTTTGATCTAGCACTCAGACAGTTTAAATCTACCGGTACAAATGTGCTCCCCATACCGATTGATTAAAAGAATCGCCTACAATATACCGTTAGATAATATGTATTGAAATTACCCAAGATCAATGTATTTTCATTTTGATGGACAGTTTAATGTGTTACAGTTTTGTGACACTTGAGTGTTACCTACTGTTGCCAACTCACCAGTGCCGCCAACTCACCAGTGCCGCCAACTCACCAGTGCTGCCAACTCACCAGTGCTGCCAACTCACCAGTGCTCCCCGTGCGGAGTGATCTTGTTCCCCCACGGAAACAAACGGTCGTTGAGGCCGGAGCGACACGCGAACTCCCACTCGGCTTCCGTCGGAAGTCGTTTCCCCGCCCACTCGCAGAACTCTACGGCGTCGTTCCACGAGATGTGAACGACCGGATGGTCCATTCGGTCTGCGAGAACAAAGGTGAGATCACGGTGTAGCCCAGAGGGATGGGAAGGTTAAACGTTTGAACTTGTAGTGGTGGGTTAGAGGTTATTACATTTATCACAGGGTTAGTCAAGTTTAAAATAAATAGGAATATCATAAAAATCGTGATTTTGACATCCCTCCATAAACTAGCATATTGTTTAGGTACATTCTCAAAATGTTTTGGTTGGATCGGTATCTAAAGCACCGGGGGGGGGGGGGGGGGGGGTAATAATTCCTTCAAATTCTATCCTAAATGAAGTGTAAATGATCCTCATACATCACAGCTCCAACTTATCAACAAGACTTGACAAGTGTCTTCTTTGCAGCTGTGAGGGAGGGAGTAGGCCTACAAGGGACCATAACAGATTTTTTCTGGGGCGGTTAACTGTTTAAACGTGTTTAGTTCATGGGTTTAAACAGTTCAAGAAAATAGCTGTTTTTTCCCATCCCTAAGCCGAGTGTATATTTAGGCCTATGTCATAGGTCATTGATTTCAGAGGCTGCATTCTGTAAGGTCAACCGAGCTCCACCAGCCTAGACCAAAGTAGTCCGTAAGCTTCTCCGCTCGACTAACACACTCGGTTTGTAGCGTTCCATTCTTTTTCAATCGCGTGCAAAAGCCCGAAGTCTTGGGCCGGTCATGGCTCGAGAACGTGCGGAGATTTCAATTTGAACATGTTGTAGAAGGTTCTTTAGAATACTAAAGTGTGGTTTAAAGCAATTCCAAGTGGAAGATCGAGACATTATACCTACATTGATGACTCACAGAGGTGCAGGAAGGTAAATAGCGTAGCAAGGCCTCACCATTGTAAGAACAGCGCCTTCTATCACGACCGCGGCGGTTCATTGACCGACAAGTCCGGACGTCGACCACAATCCGACCAAACTTGAAAAGCCTGGTCGAGCCCAGTCTAACAGAATGCAACACAAGTGTGACTTATTTTATTTAACAGAATATCAGTATCAAAGACTGTGTATTCTAGAGCTGGACCGATACTGATACTTATGATTGGTCGATGAAAAGAACTACAGTAAAAGCCCGGGCTGTAACATTCCCTGCAAGAGTAAGATTTTCCCCGTGGTAAGTTCAAACTTGTTTTAGAAATTTGTTTGGCCCAGTAAGCCCAAAATGCAGGCATATGAAAATAAGATCAACTTTGTTGCTACAGCTGTGCATCCATATAGCACCTAGAATACTCATTGAAATGATTGACGTTTATGACGGGAAGAAGCGAGCACCAAATGCATTTACGAGGATACAATTACCAGCGTATGCCACTGAATATATTATATGTACCGGTAATGTAGCCTATGCGATTGCTTGACGTATTGTAGGCCTAGGTCTATTAGCTAATCTTCACTTCAACCTTAGTTATTTTGTGCTAATGTACAGATGGTCACATCTCTACTGATGGCAATAGGCCTACATATAGACCTACTGAAGTAGGTTTGTATTTTTAATACCTAATGAAAACTGTGATTACCTAACTGTAAAAAGGAATTGAGAATAAAATGGTTTTTAAATTGAGTTGAAGTGAAACCTTTTATATTTGAGTCCGGTCCTTCAGGGTGTCTCCAATCACATCCCTTGACCGGCAGCCACCAGGGAGCTGCAGCGACAGCCTGCGTTACAGTAGCCTTGGTCTCCTCGCTCAGGAGGGCTTCGAACGCAAACGAATCTCCGAATGTTTCCGCTTCAGTCTTGTATTTTGATGCGTTCACGAACAACTCAAACTCTGCGTTGCTCACTTCGTAGACGTCCATGTAAAAGCTTGACACGTCCACCGTACGTGCGGGCCCTTCACCGTCCGGAACGAACACGGGTTTATCCGTGCCCATTTTAAATCTACCTCCTTTTATAAAAACCATTTTGTTTGTTCGTGGATAAGTACTTTCAACGTTTGCTGCTTGAGAGTACTTGTTACCTGTTGCTTCCTTTACGACTTTGACAGTTTCTTCCTCTGTAGGCCTAACCCTATTTGTCTTACAACCACAGTCACTAGTTTCATCTTTTCCTTTGGTATCAAATATTTCCTCCGCACAGTACTTGTTTATAGATAAAAGGAATACAATAACACACGACAACTTCATCTTCTTGTGTGTGCAATTATACTACAAACCGTTAATGGATTTTAGAAAGTGGTCGTAACTCAGATAAGCAGTAATTTACGCAACCGCAGGCCTTGATAAGGGAATCGCATTTCTCACCAATAACCTCCGTCCGTAATGCTGCAACTCTCAGATGGAGCGTGTGAAAACTACTGCACCATGACCGTACGTTTAAAATCCCCGGGTTCAGAGATACTGCCAGAAAACCGTGTTAAAATTTAAATGCCATGAAGCAGACGACGTTTCAATTTTCATTACGCATTCTCGCCATCAAGTATTTAGGCCTCCTATTCAACGACCTGTAATCAGTAAACAAACCATAGATGAGCAAACAGCGAGATGTAGACCTATCTTGCAGCCATGACAAAATACATTTTACTGTTCCTGTTATTTCAATACCAGAGAGTAGAATACATTTTGAAATGCCACTAAACACTGAAATAGAATATTAAAAAAGTATAACATACGAGATACCAAAATTATTGGCGTAATTTTGACATATGAAAAATTTTACACTGAAACTGACAGTGTGACAGATCCTATAGTTTGTCTATAATTCAGCTGGTTCAGATCGCTGCTTGAATGTGTAGTTGTGCCAATATAAACGATGAAAATATACTCTTGCAATTTATTCACAATATCAACAATCAACAATATAAGAAATAATCTGTTTGTATATACATGAAATATTAACTTATGACCTCTGTTATCTTCCACTGATGTCCAGTTTGAATAGAATATGTGTAATTTATAGAGTGAAATTGAAATAATAACAAATTATATGACGGGTACACTGTAGCGTGAGATAAGCTGCAAACAAGAATCAGCTGAGCATCGCATGCCGGGGGGTGGAGCCAGGGCCATTCACGGTACTGCCAACTCAATAAAGATATAACGCGGCAATTTTGAAAGACACTACTACTACAGACTACTTAGGTTATGACTAAAATGAACAATGAAAATAAGAATCAAAAGACCAGTTTTGTCGGCCCGGTCATAATTACGGTATTCACCTTTAGCTCGTCAAGTTAAAAAACTAATGCTGATGCCTACTGCCGTATTTCCCTTGGAGTCAGCCTGGTTTTTCTGGGAGAAATATGAACAAGTGACTCAATTTTTGCTAATTTGTCAAAACTGAAAGATTTAGAAATATCCCATTCCAAAAATTTTAATATGTGACAGTAAAATATACAACACTTTACATTGTCAGTGTCAAGTTGTATACATGTACGCGTACTTTCTGTCTCCTACATACCGGTTCTAATTATGTATTTAAGTGGAAATGAAAAATATTGAACAGTTTCCTTTCATTTTGTGAGGTTTTTATTATAACAACCACCATTCGACTCCAACTACATTTGGTAACAAGTTACTGATTTCGGGGAGGTAAAATTACAAAGTTTCAAAATTCCTTCCATTTTTGGAGCCCTAATGGCCATTGTATTGATCATTCTGTATTAGAGCACTGTTTTATAGGCCTCGTCCACGGTTTATTGGATTTTGTTCAAGCTTGAGCATTAAAATTAAAATATAAAAGGCTGCTTAAAGTCCCACCGCTCAACGAGGCTTCGTTTGGCCCACAGGCGCAAGTTTAGTTTTGTCTGTGACGTAGATCGATACGGGTTCGATCGTGTGTAGGCGCAGGGGGGGGGGGGGGCAGAGGGGGGCAGCGGCCCCTAGATTGAAATGACGGAATCAGCTGACCGGCCTGAACATCAACTGTTGCCTTACCGCCAAGATTTTGGCTGTGGGACTGACCACTTTCTTCACTTTGTAACAATGATATCACTGATATCCACAAATAATTGTGTGAAATTAACCCATTGAACAGATAACCTGTAGTCTGTACTCCTCCTAATACGCTTAAAAACACGTTTAAAAATGCATGTCTTTAAAAAATCTCCTGCGAAGCTTTTTGTGGGGGTCATCCACCCCACACCCCCCATTGGCGCCGCCGTGAAGTACTTTCATTGGGAATTTATTGTGCCCCCCCATTGATCAACCTCTGCGCACGCCTATGTGACTCGACATGTATGTTTGGGTTTAGTGGACCTTTAATATTAAATTTTGATTTTCACTTGTTAGCCAACTCAATTTTGGTGGTACAACCTGCCCAGGAAGGAGTCTATGCCCTTTTGCGTCCTCCATTTTATCCTTCCATTATTCCATGGCACAAATAAACAATAGAACACACTTACGGATATTTCATTTCAAAGCTACGTTAATACAAAAATGGAGCTTCTCCCTTACTTACTTACTTACTTACTTACTTACTTACTTACTTACTTACTTACTTACTTACTTACTTACTTACTTACTTACTTACTAGACGCAATAGTTCAGCAATGATCTTTGCTGGAACGCTCTCCCGGGCTGGGCCCTCTAGAGCAGATGAAGGAATACAGAGGTAAACACTTCTCCCTTGTAAGTCACGAGTGAAAACTGTAAACCATTGCATTTCACCACTCTGTCCCGTTCTTTCTATTTTTTCACGACTAAGAGATAGATGTGTGGAAATACAGTGCTTTTTTTTTTTTTTTTTTAATCAAAAGCGGCATAACGCACAGTGCTTTTTTTTAAAATCATAAGCGGCATAACGCACTCTTATATTTAGTTACCGATTTCGAATATTTTCTATGTTTTATGTTGGAAAACAGAAATCAACGAAACAGGAAAATCAGCTAGCAAACACTTCTTGTTAGATTTTTTTTACCAAGCGAAGCGGGCATCTTCATTAGACCTTTATGACACTTCGTTCTGTTGTTTTTTTATGTGTTTTTTGTTTTGTTTTTATGTCATGTCGATAGCGGTCGAACGGAAAGTCCGATCAACTTGAAATTTGGACCATCTACAAGCCTTGTGGTGGATTGAAGGTGTATAGTTTTGTGGCAAAATCGTTTGAACAGTTACAAAGTTACATCATAGTTACTGTAAAATATTTCTCTGAAAGAAAATCGCGGCAAAATGTGAGGCCTAGGCGTGTAGTTTGGTTTTTATTTATTTCGCCCACAGCTCAAAGTGACTTTTTTCTTCAGGTTATCAGTCTGTGAATTGGGTTGAAACAGCTTGGCATTCTTTCTTTTTCTTCAATTTATTTCATTTTTGCGTAATCCATTGCAGGATCAGGATTTGATTGATTGGTATTTGGGCTTAACGTCTTATATTTTTGCAACTTGGCTAATCAAGGCGATGAGTGGGTGATAATGAAGATGAAATTGGGGGCTCTTTGGAGGAAAGGGGCAAGTAGGAGGGCGCGTGAGGAAAGGGGAAAGGGGAGGAAAGAGGATTGGGGTGTGGACTGCACTTCGTCTGACTTCTCCTCCTCGACCAGTCCGGCTAGGGTGGCCCTACCAGAAGCATACGCTTCCGCCGGCATAGCTCTCGGGATCAACAAAGCACGCAAACCTGCCCACCACGATAAGGTAGCAGTCCCTGGGCAGGAGGATCAGGAATCAGGATGCCTTCTTAGGCTAGTCCTTGCTCACATCCTCCCGATCAGGGTAGGTATATCTTACTATCTTTGCTCACGATTATGTAGTACCGTAGTAGTAGTATCTTTATTAGCATTTTTGCTATTTTACATACATTGTTACATATTTTTACAGTATAGTTTCAAATGTAAGTTGAAGGGATTCATACAATTCTATGCAAAAGTCTCGCAATGTACACATTATCAATGGTCAATAGGACATACATAAATACAGTACAAAACAATCCACCCGTATGGTCCATTAATATATATATTTATTTATTTGATTGACATAAATCCTGGCCACGAAAGCTTTAGTGTTTTAATATATATATATATATGTATATATATATTACTGAACTTAGACTTTCGTGACTATTAATATTGTTAAAATTATAAATACCACGGGTTGTTACGTCACGTTTACTGCACTTCCTTGTCATATTGGTCGACGTTTCTGAGCAACGTATGTGCTCTGTCCTCAGGACACTATGTCACTGTCACTATGTACATATATATATATTTTAATGGTCTATGCGGGTGAATTGTTTTGTACAGTCAGTGGCGTAGCTATCGGGTGGCAGAGGGTGCAGTTGCACTCGGGCCCGGGCCCTCTCTCCAACTCCATGTTTGTCCCATTAATCGATGTATGGTTTTACCCTGATGGGAATTTTCTATTGTTGCAAAATTATTGAGGCTACCAATTTACAATTATTTCGCTCTCATTAGGCAAGAAAAATTTGACGTTAGACTTGACAGTTCAACATGCAAGAACTGACAGGCGAAAAGAGTTTCAACTGAGGAAAAATGTGAGGTTTGTATCCATAGGGGAACAAAAGACAGTAATCCCCCTATTCAATTCCACAGAAACGACTCGAGAGTAATCTGACTGCACTTACAAACGAATTAGGCTATTTTATTACTATAAATAGTTTACCAATTAGCTTTTCTTGGAATTGAATAAATAAGTGACAAACAGACGGATTTGCTATGGTCAGGAAAAGCTATTTGGACTGATGGCTATTCGTTGCTCCCTCATTGGGCGTGGGCGTATGTGTGAAGTGAATTGTTTGAGTGTCCCCGTTCCTCTATTACTGCGGTTAGTTCTACATATTTTAAAAACTCATATTTGTTGGGTTAGGCCTATTGTGTATGATTGTGTCGTGTGGTTTGAGTTATTGAAATATAGTAGGCCTATTAGGCCTAGGCCTACAGTGAGTTAAAATTTACAGTCCAAATATGAATGTGTATTAACATGAAAGTGGCGCCATGAAAAGGGAGAAAAGAAAGAAAGTGATAAACGAATCAAACAGCTACCAAAACTTGACACATTCTTTCAAGTAGGGCCTAAGTACTAGTCGTCCTTGAGGCAGAGCAACCGTACCAAACCGTAAGTAAAGATACAACCGATCCTGAAGATAATCAAGAGCAACAGCAACTTTTAGTTGAAGAGTTACACAATGATGATATACCGGTACAGAAAGTCAGAAACCTACTGATATCCCTGAGCAGACCAATACTAGCTACTCTACCGACAAGGCCAACTTTAATAAATTAATGTCTCAAGATAAACGATTCATTATCTCTTTAGGACCGTGCAAACCATGCGGCCCATTCCCGCGATGTATGTATGTGTTTTGTGCGTATAAACAAAAAATGGGGGGGGGGGGCTCGTGTCCAGTTTGCACCCGGGCCCGTAAAGGCGTAGCTACGCCAGGGACGCCACTGTTTGTACTGTTGATAATGTGTACATTGCGAGACAGTTGCATAGAATTGTATGAATCCTTTCAACTTGGCATTTGAAACTATACTGTAAAATATGTAACAAACAAACAATGTATGTAAAATAGCAAAAATGCTACTACTACATCCCCTTGCTTTTTTACTGCTGCAAGCCTAGGCTATCTGCGGCCTTGTTGTGTAATTATAAAAGTTGAAGACTGGAGCTGGAATTAATAATTAATAATTTTATTGTTTTCCTGTCACATGGCCAGTGTAGGGGCTCGTATCGTGATGCATGGGAAAAAAAATATTTTGTTGGCGATAATTTGGCGCTAACTTGCTTAAAATACCACCTGTTGGATGTAACCTCGATGTTTGGTTTGTTGTGTTGGCGCAGGGTTTATTACGGTTACGTTGTAGTTGTAGAAGCTGAAGCTAACTTCACACAACTCTGCAAGCATTACGAAGTTTCTGCCGGGTTGCTGCATTTCAGTGGTAATTACGGATTTGTGGAGTAACAGCTACCGCGAGTCAATCGATTGTGTCAACACTTACAAGACGACAGCGGTCTCAGCAGTGACTTATCGTCCAATTCTTTACAACTATTATTCTGAAAAATGGTTGACAGCGGTGACAGGTCTTGGGGCCACTTGGCTGATTCGGAACATCTAGGAAGGCCAAGTGAACAAAATGATTATGTTGTACTTTCGCTGGACGATTTGAAGAGCCCAGTTTACAGTCAATGTGAACATGCTGCGCATTGCATGATTTATTCGAGGCATGACGAGAAAGTTTTTGGAATATATAGTCCGCGTGCTGCAGTGTTGGTAAGCAAGAGCAAGTTTACCTAGGCCTAGGCCTACGCCTAGGTCTATGCCAAGTACAGTCTATGCCTAGAACTAGCCGAGGCTTTATTTTCTCCGTCCATGAATGTCTACATAGGCCTAGGCCTAGGTAATGTACGAATTAGGATGGCCTAGGCGTGGGCCTGTGTTTTACTCAAACGTTGGATGTTTGCTATTAACTCGTGGTATCAACGTACGAATATGGTAGGCCTATGCGAATCATACTTTGTACCCTTGCTAGGGCTATAGTAAATGGTATGTGGGTTAAAGCTCCCCTCACAATTGTTAGGATTGCAATCGTAGAAAGCTAGTCTGTCCAAAATTGATTCCGATCGCGGCCTACTGTAGGCCTATGTACCAAGAGTTGCCAAAGGTCATCCATTTCCTCTTTCCCCATAGTTCCTGCAGATGCAAATGAGATTCCACGGCTACCTTGGCTTCCCCGGCTTGTTTTACCTGGTTGTAATATTTCCCGCAGATGCAGATGAGATTCGACGGCTACCTGGGCTTCCCTGGCGGTCTTGTCGACGTCGGAGAAACCACCGTCTTCGGTCTAAACCGAGAGCTCGTTGAAGAGATGGGCGTCGACCTGAATCGCTTCTCTGTCAAGGATGGCGATCACGTTATCACGCACTACAGCCCTTCCAAAAAGCTCTGCCTTCATTTCTACGCCTCCGAAGCTCCAATGGATGAGATAAGACACATCGAGCGTAACTCATCCAGTGCCTACGATTATGGAACTGAGGTGAGGTGAGCTTAGATTAGACTAGTTTGCACTTTTGTTTTTCCCTTCCCACTTAGTGCTTGCAGAGTTATTGAATGGTGACATGGTAAGCAAAGTTATGTTTGGGCTGGTGAAAAGGTTCCTGTTCCTAAAGTTTAGTTGCCTGTTTGACATTATTTAAATACAATCCACTAACTAAGGAAAAGGTAGCTTAGAATGGCTTGGTGTGTTGTGTATCTTATTCACTGAATACCTAGTTCAGTGTTTCTCGAACTGTGGTGCATGAAGCAAATACAAGTGAGACGCCAACTGATTTTAGTTTTTTATTATTTAATTTCGTTTTATTTCAAAGGAATTATTTACAGTTAATACGTTCTGGCCCAGGCATGTTCGTTACGTTCCATGATAAGTTTTAACTTTTAAGTAAGCCTGTGAAACGTACGACGCTCTAGCAAACATACATAGGCCTACCAGTAATACACTTGTCGTTGGCCGAGTCCAATCACTTTGGTTGTTAATATTTAATAGTGCGTAGTGACTTTTATTTATTGCCTATAAAACAAAAATGATTTTATACCTGTTTAAGAGTGGGTTTTAAATGGCCGCCCCACCTGCCGGAGTGCGTATTTTTAGGGGTTTGAGTGAAACTGCCATGGAACTAGAATTATCAATGTCATCACAATCACTTACATCAGTGGTTCCCAACCGGTGGTCCGCGGACCGACACCGGTCCGCGGACTCATTGCTACCAGTCCGCAAAGTATTGGCGGCCTGTTTGTTGTAATTATGATAATATTTTAGAAACGCGTGAAAATTAAAAAATTCATAAAATTTAAAAAGTAGATTGTACACATTATTATTTTACGTGTACGTGTTCTTATGAATGTCAAAAATATATTTTCTTAGGAGGGGACCCTTGCTTATAAATCAATCAATACCGACTACAAACACCCACTTGCACCGACACAGAAAGTTGAGAGCATTGATGGCAATGACAGGCAAAATGACAAGGAGTTTCTGCGAAGGTCCGCTAAGCCGGAAACAACCGCGTATTCTGGCACTTTGCTCGGACACCCTCTGCAAGGCGGCATAAACTGCAATTATATAAATGATTTTATGACAGTAGGTTCACAGATGCGACTTGGTTTTTAGTAGGGATGCACACGATAATCGATATTATCGATCGATATTCGATAATCAATATAATTTCGATAATCAATAAAGAAAATATTATCGAATTATTTATTCGATTTTTCGTTTTAAATAAATTTCGACTAAGTAGTAATGAGGACTATATCTACTCTGTTTCAATTTAATAATTTGTTGTGGAACTGTTAATAGGTAGAAAATAAAATATGATAGTTTTCGTGTAATGTTAATGATATCGTCGAGGAAAACTGTAACGAAAATGTTTAAAAAAAAATACCCTGATCCGTTTTTATTACAAAGTATGATAGTATGACACGCTTGTTGCACGGAACTACCCGAGACTAGAAACAACCACGGTTATAAACGCGCAATCCCAAGTTAAATTATTAGTAACACATCATTATAAATAAACACATAAAAATATATTCAATCGATAGTTAAAAATTTTAATTTAAGTTTATATTATTATTAACGATGATTTGAATTGTTTCCTGTGTTCACATTCTTCCAGTTGCCCCTCGCCTTCGTCTGCCTTCTTTGCTCAGATCGCTGTAGAGGCCGTTTTGGGGTATAATTACACCCAAAAAAAATTCGCCTCCGCCGGCTGGGGCTTCGCCCCAGACCCCTTGTAGCCGCGCCGGGCCTTGCGCTTGACTGAATTATTTTGCCGGTCCGTGAGGTGTAAAAGGTTGGGAACCACTGACTTACATCACTTCATTATACTCGCATTCACAATTCAACAATCTTAGTTATTTCCCTGGCCATAACGTGTTTACGACGATGTAAGAATGCCGTCTTTGAATGCACAACCACCTGTTATTTGCCACCCCAGACTTGAGTCGTCTAAAAAAAAATTGCTAGAGGCTACAGAATCATACTTTGAAACTCTGGTGAAGCTTCAAATCACTGCCAATAAATGGCAGTAGGTGCTGTGCGTATGTCACTATTACTACCAGTACTGGTTCTGAAAACGTCCGGCTTAAATACGTATTACTGGAGCCAAAACTATTGCCCGTAAGTGTAGGCCTATGTGATTACTCCGTAATGGCCGTACGCATGGCCCGTAATGTACGGGCATACTCTTCAACAGGTTAAGAACATTGGTGAGACTGTGAGCACTTGTAAGATTGTAGAGTGAGGCTTGGGTTCAAAAGTTTGAGATGCACCCGTAGGTATTGATTTGATATTTTTAGAATTTATACGTTGCTGTTTTTTTTTTCATTGGCCTACACTTGTTTATTTGCAGTCTGTTATTAAATTGTAACATGCTTGCTTTAAAATTGCTGTGTTTTCTGACAGTTGGAAAACTGAGATTAGATAATAAAATGCAAGAAAGTGAAGTCCTTACATATCAATGTAATAGCTCTACTAAGTTAGCAGTTGAAGTAAGCAGGTACTTTGAAAACTGGCTTGAAAAGTCCTTTGAAGGTCAAAGGGTCAGCTGTTACTAATGTCATTTTCCTTTGTATGCGTGCATGCCGCATGCATGCGTGTGCCCCAGCATCTAGGGACCTTCTTATCCATCACGCACAAACTTGTACAAGGTTGGCCAATCATGTGTGTTAGCCTCATTACTATGCATAGGGTCAAAGAGCAACTTAATACCTATGCTTGAAGAACAATGTACTAAAGTAGCAATCTGTAGGCCTATGCCTAAGCTGTTCCTAGTATTATTATGCATGTAAATTTATTTAAAGCATGATCTTGTCTAGATGAATCATCTAACTACTGCCTTGTAAAAGTGTTGTTTTCTTATGCCGCATCTACTTTATAGTCATTGCGCGTCTAGCCTGGGCGGCTTATGCCTCCCACTCATTTCTGTCCATGCCTCCGCCATTCCGTCGGTCATTTCCTTCAGTTAAGTGCCTGGAAGTGTAGTCTGTCCTGCACTCCGTCATTACACAATTTGCATGCATTCTAGTCGATTATTTCAAATCTATGGAGATATTTTGCCAGCAGGTAATGCCGTGTTGCCGAGCAAAACATTGCTGTTGTCATCTTTCTTTTGTTATGACTAAAAATAGTTCTCACACACTTAAACCTCTTACATTGCAATTAGGGATGACGAAACCCGACTTTTTTACGACCCGGGTACCCGCTCACAATACCCGCAGTTACCCGTGGGTAATAAGTAGGCCTACCCTACTACGTAAAAAAAATTAAATTAAATTAAAAATATAAATCGGGATGTCTAATTAGTAATCATCCACCAAACGTAATTAGCCAAACTATAAATAAAATAAATAAATAAATTCACATTTAGAGTCTACCCACTCAGTAACTAAACTGATTTGCAGTGGGGGACTTTATTTTAAAGTGACTAAACGAACCCTGTAGGCTTCGAACACCATCGACTAGTGAGCGATAACCAATCAAAGATCGATATTTCAAATACAAAACATATGAATCAGTGATTGGACAGTGCGGACACCTGCGGACAAATGCCAGAATCAACAAAGCCGATTCAGAACAACTTTGAATTTATTGAGCGCTTTGTTGCTAGGACGGCTCCAAAGTCACCGTTTACTTATTCCTAAGCCAAGAAGTAATGGAATTGAATCCACATAAGAAGTTAAAAAACTTCTGCCTGAAGCGGGATTTGAACCCGGGACCTTCTGCATTGGAAGCAGGAAAAATACAGGCTCATTTTCTGTGGATCACAAAGACACGTATGTAGCTGGTAGCTAGGTATAAATGTGAAGGAACCTACCCATCTATTGCATGTGAGCAGCTTGGTATTTGGGGTTCGTTTATGTTAGTAAATTATGGATACAAAAATTATATTAAATAGTCTAAATTAAATTTAAAAAAAAATTACGGGAGGGGATTTCGGGTAATGGAACACATACCCATACCCAGTTGGGTCGGGCGGGTAACGGGTACCCTTTGTCATCCCTAATTGCAATGTTTACTTGGCAGTCATAGCATGGTTTAAAAATAATAAGCTATCATATAAATAAATTGTCACCCGTGAAAAACTCTAACCTCTTCACCTTCTACATAATCAACTAACATTTGAACAGTCATCTACATTTACACATTCAATTATTCCACCCTTGTGAGCTAATAATCTATGATGGGTCATGTATGTCAGATAGGCCTAGGCTCACACAGTTCACTTTCTCTCACATTCTGACTATCAACAAGAAAAATATTAATAAGATAAAGTAGAAGTAACTGGTGTAGCCAAGGCTTGAATATAACGCTCGCCCGAGGCGATTAAATTGTTACTCAGGCGATCCAAGTTTTCAAATCA
The DNA here is from genome assembly GCA_945910005.1 of Isoperla grammatica. Taxonomy (NCBI): domain Eukaryota; kingdom Metazoa; phylum Arthropoda; class Insecta; order Plecoptera; family Perlodidae; genus Isoperla; species Isoperla grammatica. The sequence goes on along the minus strand of OX246747.1, from coordinate 6,659,681 downwards.
CTTGCCCGATGGATAACGTTAGTTAAACAAACAAATCCTTAAAAGATGCGATACCTCATTACCACTAAGCCACAAAATACAATCTTGATTCCTTGTTTCGGACTAGGTAGTAAATTAGAAACTTAACTCTGGGGCGAGTGCTAAATAATTTACATCGAGCCCTGGATGCAGCTTGTGTAATTTAATCCTACCTCTCTTGGCAACTGTAAGTTTATTACTAGGGATGCACAATGAAAAAATGAAAATTGTCAATAATAAAAAATAATGACGTCATTATAGAACAATAACAAATTTACAAACATGAAGTAATCTTTTACAGATTCCGTGATATTACGTCGCCCACTGCCCAACCGAGTGCAGAACAGTAGAGAGCAATATTCCTTGGACACATCTCACATGACACTGTAGAGTTCTTTTAAATCTCTTATCTTGTCTGGGATGCCCAAGATCAATGGTGGAAACACCCCTTTATCCAACTAAATGATGTTGGAATAAAAAGTAGCGATATATATGGCTTTTTCATTCATTCTTTTGCCTAACTATCCAATAAAATTGCTTCTTTTTCTAGCCTGCTCATGTCATTGGCCAGGGAGTCCTAGAGTAGGCCTAGGCACACCTAATCACTATGAGACGCGGTATTTTGTTGGTATCTTTGAGTATTTCAGTACTATGAGTGCCCAAGAAGAAACGCATCACTAACATTTTTTTGAAAAAACAAATCATTTGATAATATTATTGTTACTTATCGATTCTCGAAATATTATTGAATATCGAATATCGAACGAAAACGCTTATCATCGTGTGCAACCCTACTCATCACTGACACGTCTGCCCAGGCACTGCTACCTTATCGTGGCGGGCAGGTTTGCGTGCTTTGTTGATCCGTAGAGCTATGTCGGCGGAAGCGTATGCTTCTGGTAGGGCCACCCTAGCCGGACTGGTCGAGGGGGAGAAGTCAGACAGTCCACAACCTCGAAACATCTTCTGCTTCATATTTCTCCCACTTATTGTCTCGATTAGCCAAAGCTGCAAAAATATGAGACATAAAGCGAAAATATCAAATCAAATCATCACTGACTCGGCGTATAATATAACTCCAGGCCCTGGGCACCATCCGAGTACCTCTCTCAAGCATCACTGACACGGCGTATAATATAACTCCAGGCCCTGGGCACCATCCGAGTACCTCTCTACACGATGGGCGACGGCTACCGAGGCTTCCCCAACTTCCTGACACACTCGTTTGCCGGCAACTCTCGCCGCCAGCTGATGGACTCTCTGCTGCACCTGAAGCTCATGACCGAGGCGGAGATACACCTGGCTGAGAGCGCAAGACCAGTGCCGGTCCCAGTGAGGGAGTGAACGCCGGTGAGTGCAGACGGGAGCCGTTGTCATCTCGTTATGGCAATCAGACGGGATGATGACGTTTAGTCGTTAACCGGTTAGGTTAATGATAACTGTTTAAAAAGAAAAACAAATGTGAGTTTGTTACTAAGCATGCGTCCCTATTCTACTCTTAGGCAATGTTTTATTTTAAAACATATTTATTAAAGGCCGATCCACAATTGAAATAAGGGTTGAAATAAGAATCCGTGAAATAGTGAAATAACAACGAACTGGTTCACAACAGACCCGTAGTACCTTATTTCAGCATAAGAGAGCGTTTCAATCGAGCACTGTTCGACCGGATCTGACGCCATAGTCACGGCCTACTCCAAACCTATAGCAGGCCGTGGCCAAATGGGGCTTTGCACTGCGACTTTTTTCCACTCGCAGCGCCAGCACCGACAAACAACGAGCTGTCAAAATAATAAAATTGCAACATTATGAAGAAAACGAGGTATGGCAATAGTAACTGCTCACCAGTTAAAACGATTAATGATGGGCAACCAAGTTGTGAACGTTTTGTATGTTTCTTATTTGTTTTGAAGATTTGTTTTCAAAATCAGGATATTTTATTGTTTGACAGCTTGATGTTTGTCGATCGATTCATTTAATTTGTTTCATTGTTGTAAGACAACCTTGCAAGAAGCCTACCTAACGTGGACGACGACGACGACAATAACAACAACAACAACAACAACGACGATAATATCCGGTTCGACTGGAGTAGGCCTTCTCTTCTCGAGCTTTGATTGGTTCGTCATAAGAAGTTGAAATAAGAAATGGAATTGAATCATTTCTTATGACTATTTCAATCCACTGTGACAGTTGTGAACTATAGCATTGTTATTGCATGTTCCATTTCGCTTAAACCTTATTGCTATTTCACTATTTCAACTCTTATTTCAATTGTGAATCCGCCTTAAGGTAGGCCCTTGTAGCCTATTGTATTGCAAATCACTGTAAACACTGGGCAATCAATAATCAACAAAGTGAAATGTCACAATGCTCGACAAGCGTGAACTTGTCACGACCCAAGTGAAGCTTGCCCGTGAGCTTGGCAGACTGCGCAGGCGCTGGCCCGCTCCCTACCCCCCCCCCCCCCCCCGCCCCCCCTAGGGGCCCCCGTGACTGTACGGAATGGAGAAAATCTTTTGAGGTGATCGAATTTGGTGATCGAAAGTGGTGCCGTGCTCAATTCAAACGCTCATACGCAAATCAAACGCAAATGCAAGTACGATATTTTGAAATTTTGAAGTACAGCCATAAAAGCTACTCGCAAGTACCAAATTGTATTGTATTTTGTTGCAGCTGTTGGATTACATGGGGATGTCGTAGTGAGCACTGGCATCGTAATATAAGTATTGTCAAGTTTTCTAATATAATTGTACATTAAGTTACATAGGCCTACCGGTACTTACAGACTAGGTATAAATATTAAATTAGGCCTATAGCTACAAGCCTACACAGTACTTGTGTGAAGGCTACATATTATACTAGAGAGGTGTTTGTAAATGGTTTTATTTTTCACCAAGAATCATTTTTTAAAATGTAAAAGTGGTGTTATATATTTTTATTAATTTTTGCACCCACCTGTTATGAAACAGTGAATACATATATCAATAAATAATAAACATGGAAACTGAAGTTATTTGAAATTTAAATTACATACCGTATGTTATTAATAGAAAAGGTAATGTTATTAAATTATTATGTATTTTGACATGGCCATCCTCGTACAACTAGGCCTAGCCTAACATTCACCTAGCCTACATTGTGTAGTCGTCATACATCAGAATAAGATAATTATGTATAATTAGAGTGGGCTTAAAGTCGTTCCATTGATCAAACTACCAGTTTCAAGCAATGATTTTAATATTTGTTTAAAATCACAAATAATTATTTCTTTGACAATTATTATGTTAAATTACTATAAAATGTAAAATATATTCAGTAATCAAGTAAGAATACTATTTTAAAATCCAGTATTTACTAGTGCTGTGCGAGTACCCGAAATTTCGAGTCGAGTCGAGTATTTATTACCCGACTCGCGGTCGAGTATCTGCTACTCGCGAGTCGAGTCCATTTTCAAATTTGCCGCTTTGTGATAATGCAGTTCAGCGAGCGATCGAGCAGCCGACGCGTGGTACTTCCAAACTCGGTCAACAGGTAGCGCTGTAAGTCTTTCTCACAGTACAACCAACACCACCGCTACGCGGCAGCTCATGTACATCATTGCAACCAACGTCATCTCGCAAGTTTCTACATTTTCTAGTTTCATTCAACAACGTGTCTTGTTGTGTGCTAGGGCTTAGGCCTGTCTTTTCGTAGAGCAAAAAAACACGTTGTTTATTCTGGTTGCTACTGTTTATAAATTGAAATGGCAAGCGAACATTCTGATCATAGATATGATACTGATGTTGATGGTGAGTTGGAGGAAAGAGACTTGGATGAGGCTTCGGGTCCAAGTTCGACACTCGCACCCGACCCTAACCCGTCGAGAGGTTCTCTTATTTGGGGGTTTTACAATCGAAGTGCTGACCAACGATCTGCAAACTGTAAATTTTGCGTGGCAGTAATAAAAGTTATTACGGGGTCGACTTCCAGTCTACAGAAACACTTAAATGGTAAACACCCCGTCAAGTTCATGCTGCTTACGACGCAGGAGGCAAAGCGGGTCACATTGCCAGCACAGCATACTAGGCCTAGGCCTTCCGCTAGGCCGCTAATGTCGCAGTTAGTATAAAGCCCAACACGATATAAAATACATACAAAATTGTATTACTTAGGCCTATTATTTATTAACATAAATTTGACAATATTGTAAAATAGCTTAATTCAACGAGTGTGGGGCCCACACATAACTAAAAACATTAAAACAAGTATTTTATTACTAACATAAATTTGTATTTATAGTACCTGCTTCCTCGTATGCCTACCTATTGTACTTTCATTAAAATCTAGGCCGAACTTAACTCGGACTCGGACTCGTATTGGACTCGAAATTGAGTAATTTTTAGGACTCGGACTCGACTCGAATGCCAAAATCAGGAATCGCACAGCCCTAGATTTACACAAAAATGCAGTTATTTATAATGGCATGATTCTAGACACTAGTTTGACTGCAGAATAGCCAATCCCTAAAAACGAAATTAGTTCATCAAAACTCCAAATAGTAGTCAACTTCTTATCTAGCTTTTGGCTTTAATTACACCACAACACATTCACAAATTATAGACTTTATAATGGGTACAAATCTTAATTGATTTACAAAGCCAAGGAAACAAAAAACTCGTTTTTAATATTCATCGACAAAGTATTGCCAACCTTCAATATATTTGGCAACGCTGCAAAGACATTGTTATTGTCAGATCGTGAAAATGGCGTTGAAAAAATACGGAATACGAAGCGGAGGACGTTTTATTACGATAAAAGAAAATGATAGGATTGTATATTTTGTATCGTATCATGTTGTTTGTGCAATTGTTTACCTGACGAAGTGATCTCAAGTAACTTAAGTCCATCTAGGACATGTGAAGGCATGCAATGGATGTAAATTATTTCAAATGCGTGTAGGGGGGCTACATAAATGGTAGGCCTAGGCCTTGCACATGTCAAATGATCACAAAACGTCCTTGAGTGGCCTTAGGGCTTGGCATATTTTCTTTCATATTATACAGATGCCTCCTGGCATACTATACTTAGCATATCTACATTGGGGAAAATGTTTGCGTTTACGGACGTACAATACATGAATTTCATTTCGGATCAGGCAATATAGGCCTAGGCCTAAGTCTAAATAAAGGTGGCCTAGGCTAGACCTCACGTACCGTATTCAGATATATTCCCGTTTCTAACTGTGCCTTCAATTTGAATTGAGTGCATTATTTGTATGACGCAAAATGTTAATTGGAAATAAGCGACAATAAATGTAAATAAGAAAGCGTCCAGTCACGTCGCATCGTGGAAATGTGACAGCCAGCTCATGTTTTGACGTGAGGCGGACGCGGGCTCAAAGAGAAATGACGTCATCGCACGCAGTGCTGCCATAGTTTCACGGCTCGCCCGATTTCCCATCAAATGTTCTTGTAGTGAAGCCAATATTGACCGAAAACGAGTCGAGAGATTGTATTCATAGCCTACATACATATTTAGAATTGTCGTTCAATTATCTTCAAATTGAGTATAAAATAAAGAAAATGACAAATGTTTAGTATCTACTTAGTCGATGCTTTATATTCGAAAGTGTATGATTTTTGACCGTTTCAATGGTAGGGGATAGGGAAATCGACGGATTTCAAATATTTATATTAAAAAAAGTAGTCGATGAAACTACTTTATTTTTCGCTAATATTAAACATGATATTTAAGTGTATATTCAACATGATTTGTAGCACAATGACAAATAGTTGGATAAACAGTGGATCGACTTTAACATTACAACAAAGGCAAGGTCTCTTCTCTTATCTGGTTCTCTAGGCCTATTCAAATGAAACCATGGTAAGAGTTTCACCGTTTTCAGCAGTCAGTTTCCTACGTTAGTTAGTTAGTTAGTTTGTTTCTATTTCGTAATGTTGACCCCTCGCACAGTACTGTGTCTGGGGTATATTACATGTCAAGTCATCTAGAATAGTGTATAAATACACTACAGTACAATACACAGTAAAATCATTAAAATACATTGAAATACATCTCAAAATTAACATGCCTCATCCTCATAAAACAAATCAAGAAAGCACAACAATCAGGCTCAAAACCAGAAACCCCAACACTCCTACAACTACAATATGATAAATTATGAAATTCATTTGATTTTAGTGATATAACATGTTTTACAAATCAACATCAGGATCCATTATACGTAGGTATAGTGGAATCCTGAGGGCAAAGAATGTAATGCATTATGCAGCAGGTTAAAATGTGTTGCACTTAAAATTTAAAAATATAAGATAGATCACAATTAAAATTAAGTATATACAAATAAATCAACTGTAGGCCTACTACCAGCTAACTACTAAGGCACTAAGTCTGTCGTTGTAAATTAATCAGACAAAAGCAGTAGTGCGCCTTGTAATTACCTCATGGACTTCTTGGCTGGTATGATAGACTTCTGATAGTCTGATATAAGAATTTTCTCGATTCCACTGGTCTTTGTAGATTTTCCACCGTCTTTTATTGGTCACCTGGACTCAGCAGTCGGGACCTCTGTCACTTCATCCCCTGGTACGACAGGGCTAACGGGCTGCAGTGAGATCTCTGTCACTTCATCCGCTGGTACGACAGGGCTAACGGGCTGCAGTGAGATCTCTGTCACTTCATCCCCTGGTACGACAGGGCTAACGGGCTGCAGTGAGATCTCTGTCACTTCATCCGCTGGTACGACAGGGCTAACGGGCTGCAGTGAGATCTCTGTCACTTCATCCGCTGGTACGACAGGGCTAACGGGCTGCAGTGAGATCTCTGTCACTTCATCCGCTGGTACGACAGGGCTAACGGGCTGCAGTGAGATCTCTGTCACTTCATCCGCTGGTACGACAGGGCTAACGGGCTGCAGTGAGATCTCTGTCACTTCATCCGCTGGTACGACAGGGCTAACGGGCTGCAGTGAGATCTCTGTCACTTCATCCGCTAGTACGACAGGGCTAACGGGCTGCAGTGAGATCTCTGTCACTTCATCTGCTGGTACGACAGGGCTAACGGGCTGCAGTGAGATCTCTGTCACTTCATCCGCTGGTACGACAGGGCTAACGGGCTGCAGTGAGATCTCTGTCACTTCATCCGCTGGTACGACAGGGCTAACGGGCTGCAGTGAGATCTCTTGTCACTTCATCCGCTGGTACGACAGGGCTAACGGGCTGCAGTGAGATCTCTGTCACTTCATCCGCTGGTACGACAGGGCTAACGGGCTGCAGTGAGATCTCTTGTCACTTCATCCGCTGGTACGACAGGGCTAACGGGCTGCAGTGAGATCTCTGTCACTTCATCCGCTGGTACGACAGGGCTAACGGGCTGCAGTGAGATCTCTTGTCACTTCATCCGCTGGTACGACAGGGCTAACGGGCTGCAGTGAGATCTCTGTCACTTCATCCGCTGGTACGACAGGGCTAACGGGCTGCAGTGAGATCTCTGTCACTTCATCCGCTGGTACGACAGGGCTAACGGGCTGCAGTGAGATCTCTGTCACTTCATCCGCTGGTACGACAGGGCTAACGGGCTGCAGTGAGATCTCTTGTCACTTCATCTGCTGGTACGACAGGGCTAACGGGCTGCAGTGAGATCTCTGTCACTTCATCCGCTGGTACGACAGGGCTAACGGGCTGCAGTGAGACCTCTGTCACTTCATTCGCTGGTACGACAGGGCTAACGGGCTGCAGTGAGATCACGGCAGTCGGGAACTCTGTTTGTCCCTCCTCTTCTGCAGGGGTTGTGCCTCGTAGTTGTATGTAATCTTCCTTGCTCCTAGTCAGTACACTTGCTTGCTGTCCTTTTCTATGATTATTTGCCATTTCTCCTATCAACTGACCAATGGCGTTTCAAATCTTTCTTTTAGCCCGCCTATTTAGATTTAAACCATGCATTGTGTAGTCGTATCTTGTTAAATTTGATGACTGCTGTAGGTCAAGGTCAAGGTCCGTCGATCCCCTGGAGGAGGTTCAGTAAACCTCAAAGTAAGGTCTTCTCATGGGCACAAAAATCACCATTCTCAAGGCCACTACAAAAACTGGTTTATTACTTAAATCTACTAATTTACTGTACAACATTTGATTTCAGAATACTTCACTTAAAAATGTAGATAGATTACTAGTATAGTTAAATTATTTCAATTAGATGTAATGCGGTTTTGAGCCAGAATTGGTTTTGACGGATCAATTCATTTGTTTTTCTGAATGATTCTCCCATTTGAATAACATGTGATTTTTAACATTGTGGAAATGGATGGGACGACCTGACTTGGGAGTTCGACGAGCCCCCGCCAGGGGATCTACGGACCTTGGGTCAAGGTAAGTGGCACCCTTTTCCATATTAAGAGTTTCGCGAATCTTGGCATTCAGTTGATCTATCGTTTAGTTGACGGCCGGTTTATCATATCTATAGGGTATTGAAGCGATTATTAGGGCCTTACCGGTTTCCGAACATATATGTGCAGCACGGGTAATGGGGTTAATAATGCAGTTCATAGAGTGCTGGCTTTGCGTCGTGTTGGTTGCACCATCTGCAATTTTGTCCGCATCATTCGTTCCCCCTATAACAACTATAGTTTCTTTATTGGACTCCGATGTGTATTCAAATTTCCCGACGACGTTATCCAGAAGGCCATTAGGTTTGAATACACAACTAACATTTATTGACGAATCTACGATTGACTCGAACATTTTCCGACATTCTCTCCCATGACTATCTGCTTCTGTGTTGCTCTTGATTGTTTGTCTTATTCAGCTTCCTGTCTGCTTCTGGTTTTTTTGTACTTGCATGCTTCATGCTACTATCGTTATTGTGGTTTTGTGCTATCTGTGTTGTCTGTTATTGTTATTATTTTGTTTTTTTTATTTATTTTTTTTATTTGTGTTGTCTGACACAATTGTTTGTTTGTTTGTTTGTTTGTTTGTTTTTATTAACATCCAAGAGACTACAAAAGTATAGGATTTGTCACTGAGGTAATCTAGAATAATGATGACAACAACTAAGCTACATTAACAGTTCATATCTAGGCAACATACTGATAACTACATAGGCCTGCACAAATTGTAAGCGTATTATCACACAATAACTATAAAACATAATACTATATCTAGGTATTTACAGTAATAATACAATGTGATATGGAGATTTATAGTGTCAAACTGGTACGATGTTACAGTAGTAGTCCTATATCTTCAGGGAAGATTTACATGTCAGCAATAAGAAATTCATCTACTATTGTGTAGAAGGTACCATTTAGTAGATATAATTTAATTTCATACAGTTGTTTTGCTATATCCATAATAGTTTTAATTTCTGTTGGCAAATTGTTGTAAAACTTTATACCAGTCAAGGATGTGCCCTTTTGGCATTTGTTGGTCCATCTAGTAGGGATATGGAAGTTGTCTTTTTGTGGGGTGTTGTGCTCATGGATGGAAGTATTTGTAACTGTTATCTCTATTTTTAAAAGTTAATGCAATCATTTCATAAATCAGTAAGCTTGGAAATGTTAAAATTTTAAGTTTTTTAAATGCGGGTTTACATGATTCTGTGTATCCTAAATTAGCCAAGGTTCTTATTGCTCTTTTTTGAATTGTAAATATTTGTTTCGAGTGCGTCGAGTTGCCCCATAGAGGTAATCTATATACAAAGTAAGCATGATATGCTAGCTTTGCAGCATTAAAGCCTGTAGTTGCCTTTGTTACACGCAATGCATTACATGCATTGCTACACAACATGCATTGCTACAATAACAGCTTGGACCTCGACAAAGAAATCACTTCTACAATCGCGGACTTCTCCCACTGGTTCGGTCCAAACAAGCTCAGGATGAACGAAGCTAAAACCCAAATAGTCCTGTTCGCACCTCAGGGACAAGAAACTATACTCCCATCAAGCACGCCAACAGTCCCTTCAGCTAACTGTTTGGGATTGACAATTGACCACCATTTAAACTGGGTACCTCATGTTGACGGTCTGCTAAGTAAGATAGCAAAAGCTACCTTTGCCATTCGAACTCTTGCCCGAGAGTGCAACCTCTCAGTTTTGAGGACAGTATACTTTGCGCAAGTCCAATCCATCATCCAGTATGGTATTATCTTTTGGGGAGGGACTCATCAAGCCATCCAAGTCTTCCGCGCTCAAAAACGGGTGATCAGATGCATGGTATCCACTAATGCTCGTCAATCATGCAGGCCTAAATTCCGTGAGCTTAATTTAATGCCCTTACCTTGCCTGTACATTTTGGCTATTTGCCTGTTCGTTAAAGGGAATCTCCCCCGTTTCCAAACGGGCAGTCATCATGGACATGGCACGAGATCGGCTGTTAGCCTTATCCATGAGCGGCATAGACTGAAGTCAACGAGCTTAGGTGTCATGCAGATGGGTCGCAAGCTATACAATAAATTGCCTAGGGACCTGAAGTCCATCCAGGACGGACGAGCATTCAAGAGTAACCTCAAACGATTTCTTCAGGAAAAGTCATACTACTCGGTGGAAGACCTCCTGGGGGAGAAGTGGAAGTGATCGTAATGCTTTTAATTATCGACACCCTGTGTCTTTTTATATATCTTTTTAATTCTCTTTTAAATTGTTAATGTTAAGTATATTGTTTGTAATTTTGTATGTGTTTGTTGTACAGATTTTGACCATTACAATACTCGACTGATGTTTTTCAGACTTCCGAGTCATACTGTATGCTTGTTAAATAAATAAATAAATGCTGAGCTTAGTTTGGGGCCTAGAGTCTCTATGTGCTGGGACCAGCTAAGGGTTTCGTCTAGACATTTGGTCACGTCAATCCGGTCTAATAATAATAATAATAATAATAATAATAATAATAATCTTTATTCAATAGAACGTATGGCATTTATACATAGATAAATACATTAGTTATAGAATGCGTCAATTAAAACTAAATTAAGACTAAAAGTCCATGTAGTCTTTGACAGTATATGGGCACATCTGGACTAGGTAATTTTTAAGATGCAACTTGAGGCTGCGCCTGGTCATGTCCTTGAGGTGGCTTGGGTGCTTGTTGTACAGGATGATGCTTGAATACGCTGGATTTCTGTTTACTAAGGCTAAGTTATGCGATGGAATATGAAAATCTTTTTTACGTCTGGTATCGTGGTCGTGGATATCTTTATTAGTGAGATGAAGACTGTGTTGAATTGCGTGCCAGCTTCTTGTTGGAAATATTCAGAGTGGGGTAGTTTGTGATATGTTTTTGGTACGTGTGGAATTGAACAAAGTTTGTTTGATTTTTGTTTAGGTCTAATTTATTGGCAATTAGCCAGTTCTGTATAGCATTGCCAGTTACGTTTGCATTTTTTTTCTAGAATGGCTAAGGTTTCAGCTATTATTAAAGCTGTTATATCATCTGCATACAAAAGAATTTTAACAGTAATATCTGATGGTATAGTGTTTACATAAGCTGGAAGGTCATCTTCTTCTATATCAAAACGAATGTATGTATGTATGTGTATCTTTTATACATTACTACACCATTCATCTGATTGCAAAGAAACTTTGGTGAGTTGTTGTGCGCACGCCCGCGATGGTTTTTGGTTGATAACAACCAACTCCAAACCCCCTTCTTACCCCCCACCCCCACTGAGACACCAATGCAATAATGCTTTCCTAAACCATTCATCCGACTGCGATAAAATTTTGTTTAGTTAGTGTATGCACGCCCGCTAAGGTTTCTGAATAAAAACCACCCCCCCTCCCCCAACCCTACCCCCACTGAGACACCAACGTGCAATAATGCTTTTCTAAACCATTCCTAAACCATTCATCTGACTGCAATAAAATTTTGTTGAGTCAGTGTATGCACGCCCGCTAAGGTTTCTGAATGATAACAACCCCCCACCCAACCCCCACCCTTACTAACACCAACATGCAATAATGCGTGTATGTATGTCCTTTACAGTTCATCCGATTGCGAAGAAACTTTGGTGAGTTGTTGTGCGCACGCCCGCGATGGTTTCTGGATGATAACCCCCCCAACCCCCCCCCCCCCTCACCCCCCACCCCCACTGAGACACCAATATGCAATAATGCTTTCCTGAACCATTCATCCGACTGCGATAAAATTTTGTTTAGTTAGTGTATGCACGCCCGCTAAGGTTTCTGAATGATTAAACCTCCTCCCAGCCCCTCTCACAACCTCCCACCCCACTGAGACACCAACATGCAATAATGCGTTCTATTATTTTTCATCCGATTGCAATAAAACTTTGGTGAGTTATTGTACCCACGCCCGCGAAGGTTTCTGAATAATACAACCGCCCCCCCCCCCCCCCCCCCTTTGTGGGGTACCGCCAGACGGAAAAATATATATTGTGTGTCAAAAACACACTGTTCGCGCCATATTTCATAGTCGCTTGTTTATTTCTGGTGGTTTGACTAGGGTAGTCTATGACGTCATCTCTCTAGCTTATCGTTGTAAATATCGCCAGTCTTTCTCCAGTCTTGTATCTGTCGAGTCCTACCTACCTCGGAGGCACTCTGGACGCACTGATGCTCGTGCGTGTTCGTTCATCTCTCGCTGACTTAAGTCAGACTCTTCATTTCCTTTTCTTATTTCTATCTCTACTTCCTTCATCTTGCTATGCTATTATACTCCTAACTATACCATCCCCAGCGTCGGTCATAATCACAGCAAGTGTCAAGACATCTGCATCATCTGTTCACTACGTCATCCACCTAAGCTTCACGCCGCAATGTAAGTTCAGTTTCTATCCTTTCTCATGTATCTCTCTCTAACAAAAAAATACAGTCCACTATTGCTATCTTCAGGGCAACCGCCCCTACAAATTTGGTCCTTCCTGACCGGATGTTTATCAGTTCAATTTATCAGTTCGACTCTCTTCTAGGGCAAATTATTCTCGCTGATAATTTGTATTCTCAGTCGCGATTAGTCTCGCTGCTTTCCTTGTTTGTTAAACTTACCGGCCTATCTATAGTAAGCACTGCTGAATGGTTTCACCCTAGCTCTGGGCTGTTCCTCTCTGATTTGCCTCACGATTACTCTCGTTGTACTTCTGTCATAACAAGGGTAGTATTTTTCTCTCGTGTTTGCTCTGTATTCCGCTCTGTAATTCGATTACTCCTGTTGTTTCTCGTATTGTTTATCGTATTTTCTTATCCATTATGGAAGCTGAACAAAAACTTCTTGTCTCTCGCCGTCAGAATATATTCGCTTGTGCGCAACGCACTCATGACGCATTCGCTGACTTACAACCAGCTAATGTGTATTCTGTCAAAGATCGCTTCGAAAGGTTAGCAACAATAGAATCGAAATTTCAAAGCGTCCAATCAGATATCAAAAAGTTAAATGCGAAGTTTGTGTCCCCCGCTTGATCCATTGAAGTGGACCAAGTTCAAGCAAGCTTTGAGACTTTATACTGTATGGCGCTCAAGCACGCTACCGTGCCGCCGAGAAACTAAGTCAAAATAATTTCATATCTGCGCGTGTGGCTGAACCTACGTAGGCCAAATCTCTTGTACAATTACCAGTCATTGACTTGCCTAAGTTCTCTGGTGACATATCGAAATGGACAGAATTCTACTCTCTATTTAAATCTCTGATTGATGATAATGACTCATTAAGCAAAGTGCAAAAGCTTCATTATCTCAAATGCTCGTTGTCTGAACAACTTTCGGAATATCAAATTTGTGATGAAAGCTATTCCCTTGCCTTAAATGCATTGACCTCACGTTATGAGAACAAAAGACTTCTAGGCAGCTTGTACGTTCAGCGGATTTTAGAATTTGTTCCGCTGAAATCCACGTCTCTTGAAAGTGTTTTATCTCCGACTCATTCGGATGTTCGGGATAATGAAGGATTAATAATCTTCAGGTACCAGACACATTTGAGTTGATAGGTAGCCATGTTTATTCAACAACATTCAATGGTGTTGCATAAGGCGGTATTTTCAAATTCTAACACATCCTCCCCTTAGGGATAAAGAAATATGAGCCATGCAAACTAAAGAAGTTTAAATCAAATACAAACATTTTCCCCTGCCCAGGGACTGCCACCTTATCGTGGTGGGCAGGTTTGCGTGCTTTGTTGATCCCGAGAGCTATGCCGGCGGAAGCTTATGCTTCTGGTAGGGCCACCCAAGCCGGACTGGTCAAAGAGGAGAAGTCAGACGAAGTGCAGTCCACACCCCAATCCCCTTTCCCCCCCACTGTCCCATTGAATATTTCTTCTCCCACTTGGCCCTGCCCTCCCTTGCTGGACTCCCGTATGACAACTCACGCGACGTACAATGGATGTGGCTTTATTCTTCATTATCATCTTTCTCATCTTCATTATCACCCGCTCATCGTCTCGATTAGCCATCGTTGCATAAATATGAGACGTTAAGCCCCAATAATAATAACAAACATTTTCCAAGCATGACTATGGAATTACTACATGTGAAAACGACGAAGAAACATGTGTGAAAATAATGCAATTCTAACAATCTAATTCAGATCTTAAACTATAGTGAAGCGAACTAAACTGAATGAAGATAACTAAATTAGAGATCGAGCTTCCTCGGAGGACGAATGTTTCGTCCACTCCACGTTTTGTATTCGATTTCATTGAAGGAACCAGACTCGCCAACAGGTGCTAGGGGGCTACTAGTCGGTTCACTCAACACTTGCGGACTTCCAAACGAGGGACTGGAAACTGGAACCTCTTCTGGGTGCAGAATAGGGACCTCCTCTGGGCGCCGTATTTCTTCATGGGTGTCTTCCATCTGATTCTTACGGAACTCGAACGTTTCATCTTCTTCCTCCCCATGGTCGTGGTATACGGTGCTGGGACTAGGTGCCATCGATTACGCCTCAGGGTTCCACAACTAGTTTGAATTATATGGGACCTTGGTTCATCTGCTTCACGAATGACTCTTCCATGACGCCTCATATCGATAATCCAAACAGCCTCACCTGGTTTTAATGGCGCTAGATGTTGAGAACGATGTTGCCGGTCATAATTTATCTTCTGCTTATCTTTTAATTTCTTCTCTTTCTTGAAAACGGATGACTTGTCCGGAACCTTTTCGAGCTGCGTAGGTGACATAGGGAGAGTTGAACGCAGTTTTCTGTTCATGAGAAGCTCGGCAGGGCTTAATCCATTGGATAAGGGTGTTGTTCTATAAGACAGAAGAGCTAAGAACGGGTCTTCTGACTTTTTCAATCTTAACTTTGCTATTTCACCGCTGCCTCGGCAAATCCATTGCTCTGACTGTGCTTCGAACTACTTGTGACCAACTTGAATCCATACAATTCAGAAAATTGTTTAAATTCAGATATATCCAAAGAACCGAATTGGAGTCCATTGTCACTACGAACGATCTCCGGTATACCGTGACGGGAGAAAATCGCTTTACAGTGGTTTATTATGGCTCTTGACTTTAGGCTTGTGAGCTCGACTATCTCAAAATATCTCGAGTAATAGTCTGTAACGACGAGATGCCATTGCTGGTCTAGCTTAAACAAATCCATTGCTACAATTTGCCAAGCCCTTGAAGGAAGTTCCGACGCAATTAGTGGTTCCCGGCTGTTGCTGGAATGTTGTATGCACTCGGGGCACGATCTTACAACAAACTCGATTTGCGTGGATATTCCTGGCCACCAAACTGCCACCCTGGCTCTTGCTCGACATTTTGTTACTCCCTGGTGCCCTTCATGAAGCCTATCCAAAACTTGTTTTTGGAGCGATGCTGGGATGAGAAGTCTCGTTCCCCGCATGATCAAATGAGAATGAATTGATAATTCATCTTTTACCGACCAATATGCTTGTAACTCTGGTACGAGCCGATTCTTTGAGGGCCATCCATTAATGATGTATTCAGCTAGTGCTGTGCATAGAGGATCTTTATTTTGTTCGTCGATTATCTCCGCTAGATAGGTATCAGTAACTGGGATGTTGCTTTTTACAAAGTTTATATACGCAGACATTTCTTCCTCCAGTTCATCTTTAGGACCCTCAACAGGAAGTGGTTTCCTTGAAAGCGTGTCAGCGATAACCAATTTTTTTCCTGGCGTATAAAATATTTTATAGTTGTATCGCATCATACGCATACGAAATCGCTGAAGTCTTGGGGACATTTCGTCCAAGTCCTTAGACGTAAATAGTGGAACGAGTGGCTTGTGATCAGTCTCGATAGAGAACGGTAACCCTGTGATGAAGTATTTTAGTCTTTCACACACACGACCATGTCAATGCCAAGGCCTCTCGTTCAATATTTGCATATCGTTTTTCAGCTGTAGAAAGAGATCACGAAACATATGCTATTGGTCGCTTATTCCCATCAATTTGTTATTGGAGCAAAACTCCGCCTAGCCCATATGACGATGCGTCAGCCGAAACAGTTGTCGGTTTCGCTGGGTCATACAATGCTAATATAGGCGCGTTTGTTAGCAGTAACTTTATCTTGTCAAAGCTTCTTGCTGAGGTGGACCCCATACCCAATGGGTACTGGTAGATAGTAGACAATGTATGGGTTTCTCTGCTTTGCGAGGAATGTATTTTCCCAAGAAATTAACCATCCCGAGAAAACGCTGCACTTCCGTGACATTTGTTGGTGCATTCATATTCACGATTGCAGAGACTTTTTTCTCATCAGGTTCAATTCCATCGGCACTTATTTTTTGGCCCAAGAAGAAAATCTTGTCGATAGAGAACTCCGACTTCTTATCGTTTATGTCATACCTGTTTATTGAAGCCTCTCGGGTACTGCTCGAAGACGCTGATCGTGCTCCTCTTGATTGGATCCCCATACAATTATGTCGTCCATATGGATTGCGATCCCTTCTAGGAGTATCGAGCTCATCCTTCTCTGAAAGTGTTCAGGTGCTGATGATATGCCAAAAGGTAACCTTAAAAATCGAAATCGTCCGAAAGGCGTTAAGAATGTAGTAAGGTGCTGCGACTCAGGATCTAGCGGAACTTGCCAGAATCCAGCATTTGCATGCAGCTTAGAGAACTTTGTAGCTCCTGCAAGTTGCCCTAGGATGTGCTTTATTTTTGGTATAGGATACACTTCCCGTTTTACTCTACGATTCAAGTGAGTAAGATCGACACATATTTTCACCCCGCCTGTTGGTTTTGGCACTACCACCATTGGTGCACAACAGTCAGTTGCATCTTCTACTTCAGCAATAACCCCTTTCTTAACCATGCTATTAAGTTCATCTTAAACTGTATTTAACAATGGCAAGGCTACTGACCTGGGAGTGAAGATGGCTTTTGGTGTCGCTCCAGGATCCACATTGATTTTGTAGCTTCCTGGGATGGTTCCTAAACCCCTGAATAGCTGTGGGAATTCTTGTACCCACTTTGATTCAGCCTGGATGCTGTTAAGCATTGGTCCAACAGAGATGATGTTAAGGTTTGCAATAGCTGGTCTGCCTATAAGTGGGACATCTAGACCTTTAACCACATAAACAGTTTCAGTAGAGACTACCTGTTCTGTACCTGTTCTGTGGCTGGTAGTACTGTGACGTCAGCGCCAGTGTCAACTTTGAAGTTGATCTGCTTACTGTCTAGTTTAATCGCTACCATCCATGGTTTGGACTGTGATACCCGACACTACCAATGAAGATACAATCAGCCTGATTGTCTACGACTTCTGCGACTTTCTTTCGACCACACACCTTTGCATAATGACCTTGAATACCACAGTTGTTACACTTTGCATCCTTCGCTGGGCACGAGCTTCGGTCTTCTGCATGATTAGTGCTATAACCACACCATCCACATTTACCATTTGAATTGCTTCTTTTGTTTTGGTTTCCCTTGGACTTGTCATTTCTCTTGCCCTTTCCTTTCCGTGGAGTAGAGTTTGCGTCGCCAGCTTTCTTGAACGGTTGGTTTTTTCTTACTTCTTCTATTGCGTAAGTAGGCCTAGCGTTACTGGCTTCCGAGTGAAGGACTGATCGTTGCCTGGCGATTTCTTCTGATAAGCGAATCTGAGTTAACGCCTTGTCAAAGGTCAACTTGGGGTCAAGTTGCAATTTGTCGCTCAGTTTCTGGTCACACATACCAACCGCCTTAACTGAACAATTCAGGTTACACGACATGTGTTCAGTTTTCACCGCAGAGTTGGTCGCCATTCGCGAAGCTCTGAAATATAAATCACGTTCTCCAAAGGGTAAGTTTTTAATTTGTTTGGATAGCATGAGTGGACTTCAAGCAATTTGTGTCATGTATTCCGTCCATCACTTGGTCTAAGACATTCAGTTTTATCTGGAAAAACTCTATTCGAAGAATTATACTATCGAATTTTGCTGGGTACCTGGACACGTGGAAATCGAAGGAAACGAATTGGCCGATCAGGCTGCAAAGGCAGCCTGTCAACATCGCCATGTTGACTTCGATATCGTCCCTGTTCCAGATGTCAAGAGTACGTTCAAACAAGTCATTTTAGATAAACGACAAGCTGCTTGGGACCAAGTGCAACTGAACAAGTTGCACAGTGTGATGCCTAAACTAATCAATAAAGTTCGGCCTCCATCTTCACGTCTTTCTCGCCGGGAAGAGGTTGTGTTGGCACGGGTTTGCATTGGCCACACTCGTTTGACTCATGGCTATCTCCTCACTAGAGAAAAAGTTGTCCCAAAATGTGACACTTGTTACGTTACTCTGACTGTACGTCACATATTGTCAGAATGTACCAAACATGATGTGTTGAAAACACAATTAAAGCTTTCCCCGTTGTATGAAGAACTTTTGTCGTACGAGAATTGTGATGAACTTTTAAAATTTCTTGTCCGCACACAGTTTTTCCAACAATTTTAAAAAATACATTACAACCAACATTTAATATAAAATAACTTAAATTTAACACATATAAAATTAAAACATAATATCAATCAAAACACCATCTTGGTGGCGCAAAATGACCTAACTGGTTGAAACGCCCTTAAACCCAATAAATTCAAATTCAAATTCAAACGATGAGTACCATTAACTTTATTTCGTCCGTTAGTGTTCCCCACTCACACGTCTTTGATAGCGTGTGAAGTGCAGTGGTATAGCTGTCCACTGATTCACCCGGTTGCTGTTTTCTTTGTAGAAAACCGGCTATTTTGTATATTTTATTCCTCATGGGAATGGAATACTTCTCAAACTCTTCCATTACAATGGAATAATTATTTTCATCCTCCCCTGACAGATTGAATGACGTTAGGATGTCCTCTGCCTGCTCCCCCATAGTATAAATAAGGGTATTGAATAAAGCTTGAGTACTTGGCGGAATTAAATTCCATACGAAATTGTAATCTTTGAACTTATACGTTTATGGATACTGTTAACAACAAGACAAAAATCACGACGTTGGCATGGGGACGTCAAACGTCCCACCCAACTCCTTTATCGACTAAAACTATTCCAAATAAGTAGGTGATGCTGCTATCTAACGGCGTCCAAATCAAAGTGTCCAAACAGGTATTGACTTGCCTTTTTTCTGGCTGAGATTCCATTCCTGATCCTGATGGAATCGTTCAAAGCGTTTGCGCCATGATATCCATTCATGTGGCTTGAAGGAAAATGTCTTCGGCGGATCGATAGGGATTGTACATGTGCCCGGTAATAGCGTTGCGGCCTGGCCCGTTGAAAGTGTTGTTCATTGTCCATGTTTTCCATATTTGAGGGTGGACATATAAAAATGATAGTTTTTTAGTTTTTCACCTGACTATCCCTTTAAACGCAAATCTGTTTATGCTTTTTTACATTCTTTGCGGGCAACACCCACACGACCATTTGCCTTCAGGTTTACCTGTCAACTTTTTACAATTCCAGTGGTACCAGTCCTCACAAATTAAACATTGCACTTGATTAGTTTCAAAGTGTTCTGTAAGACGACATGAACAATACACTTTGATATCTTCCTGCTTGAAGGAAATAGCTTTTGGGCGGGGCGCACTGGGCTGACGTGGGAAAGCGCTGAGCTTTTTTTCCTTAACACACTTTATGAAATGTGTGCGCATTTCCGCCTGAATGTAATCAACATACTTGGGAGCTGCTCCACTAGCACAGGCTTCAAATGCATTTGCAATTGCAAAAATACCGCAGTCCTCATCGCCAGTTTGTTGTTTAACAGTTTGTATTTGCACTTAGATTTTTTTACTTTTGCAACTCATTATTTGAGCAATGCCCAGTTCTACAAGTGATGTCATGTATGGCTTTTGTTTGCGGACTAGACTATCCAAAACGTTTACTTTGTTGGAGTTCTTGTCCACCACAGAAAGCAACCAATGCAAATGGCCATTGTGGTGGGCTTGCACATGTAGGGATGTATTATTGACCCTGATGGAAAAACCCCGATTCCCTGTAGGTAAGAGTGTAGATTCTAGTCCATCTACATTAGGGAACTGACATTTTAACATATTCATTGCCAGTTTCATATGTTGGTCATTTAGCATTTGATTTTCTTTTAAAATCTTTTTATTTATGATACTTAATTTCAAGATAGGTAGCTTCATCGTCTTAGCTGGTGGCACTGCTGAGGGTATCTTGTCTATATCAAAATAAAAAAGGCACTCCGTTAGTACGCAGCAAGTAGAACAATTATTGTATTAATCATAAAACACCATTCCAACACAGTTTGTCAGGTAAGGGGGTGCTGCCACCATATAGGCCTACATGGGCATAAACTAGGAAAACAGTCTTGTGCGACGCGTTGATAAGCTAGCGTGAGCGCGTCCATGTCCACGAACTTTCTGGCGGAAAGTTCTCAAAGCTATCGTCATTGTTCAATGTAAGAGATAAAGACAAAAGTGTCGCAAACGGCCTTGTTGCTTCAGCGTCTTTATACTGGAAACACTAATAGCGTATTCGACTGGACCGCACTGAGTGCACACTGAAACGTCACGATTTCGTCGTGCACTCGCCTAGTGTCGTCGCCGGCTCTTTCCCAGCCGAACACGCATGACATATCCAGTGCAAAGATGGCGACAGAAAACAGCGGCAATAACGACGTTGTTGAATTCCATCAATTTGTTTACGAACAGGATGGAAATGTAACAATCACCAGCGAGGGTGTTTTGTGTCGAATGATTGGCAATGAGGGTAAGTTGATGATATTCAATTTAGATAGGCCGAGATCAGCTGTTATAGCGTTGTTTTTTAAAGCAATTTCAAACTTTGCGCGTTCATCGCCGCACTGAACAACTCGCACTGGCCCCTAACCCGAGTGCAGGTCAGTGCTGCACTCTGGGAGTGCAACTGCCCAGTCGAATACGAAATATTGCACTGAGTGCGCACTAGATTCACCAGTCGAATACGGACAGTGCACTCAGTGCGCACTGAGTGCGGTCCAGTGCAACCAGTCGAATACGCCATAATATAATCATCAATATAAGAATGTTCATATTTATTGGAAAAAAGAAGAATC
This sequence comes from Isoperla grammatica, assembly GCA_945910005.1. Taxonomy (NCBI): domain Eukaryota; kingdom Metazoa; phylum Arthropoda; class Insecta; order Plecoptera; family Perlodidae; genus Isoperla; species Isoperla grammatica. The sequence continues at coordinate 6,638,220 of OX246747.1, read as the reverse complement.
AACAATAACCAAAATAAAAATATGTTTTAATTGTCATATTTACCAATAATCCGACTCACAACAAATCTATTTCTTCGGGGTGCTTTAGTAGCTTTTCGTGTGCTTTCACCTCCAATACTGAGCTTGAAACTACTATCACTCGGATATATGCCTTGTTAATATTGGTATAAGGCCATTCTGGACTCTTTTGCATAATTTTCCGCCTTCGGCGACTGACTCTACCTCCAACCTCTGTTTAAAATAGCAACCTCAATTCACCCGACGAAGCCCTCCAAGATGAAATTCTGGGTACCCTAGACAGGAGCAAGCCACTCACTGCTGAGTGTATATTGCATATACTCAACATTGTAACGATGAAGTTGTGTTTTAACAAATTATCTTTGCATTCAGAAGGGCCTTTTGTTGTCAATCATTTACACTGGAAATTCTCTGGTTCGTCTGATGGATAAATTATACAATTTACTCTTTATGCTATTGCTTACTTATTAGGCCATTTTCATACACTAACCTGGATTTTATATGCCCGCGCCCCCCCCCCCCCCCCCCCCCCCACCGCTACGCCAGTGATAGGTATCTTTGTAGGTACTTTGTTGCAGTGGTTTTTTTCGCAGCGGTAGGTACTTGTAAGGTAACGAACGAGTCAGCACTGTAGAGCTTTCGGTAGCAGAGATGAGTGGTATGTTAATCTGATGTTATAGTAATAATGCATAATATTTAGTTTTAGTTTTATGTCAACATTTTAACATAGATTCGGAAAGTATTATTATCATTAGTATCTTCAATTTTGTAAGTTTGTAGTTCGGGGGCCCCTCAGTCACGCGGGGCCCTACTCCTGCGAGTACTGCGCGTACCTATAAATCCGCTTCTGCGTGAAACCAAAGATAATACAACGTGAAACGTCTCTTTTATAGCAAACCCATGCAGCCGTTACTCGGGCAACGTTTTCGGTCACTGGCGAAAGAATTATTATTATTATTATTATTATTATTTATTCAACAATCTCTTAGGTACAATTCATATAGATACAGACTTACGCTAGAGTGTGGACCCAGGTAGATCTACACCTATATGGAACTATTACTAAGCTATTATTAAGCAGGTTAGAGAGAGCTAAAAGCTCCATGACACAAAGTGCTAAACCTGCTTTTTAATCTAAACTTAAAAGACTTAAACTTAACTTAAAAATACAATGTTAACTTAAATGAGGATGATAATAGACGACAGTGTAGAGTATGGTAGAGTAGAAGAAATAGAAACGTGGGTGAAATTTTTATGAACCATGCGACGAAACATAATTATATACCGAATTCATGTACCAAGGAATAGCAGTGTTTGTCAATACATATATCATTAGTTATACACTCCCTTTATGTGACGTGCATACTTAGCCAGAGGGGCGCACTTAATGGACTTATCCACAGCATTCCACTTCGCAGCAACACGATACCAATACCCAGCCTGATATGAATTAGTCCTGGCAAAGGGTGGGACTAAGTTCACACCACGACTGTCTACTCTTCTGTAGCTTAGTTGCAGTCTTTTTAAGGGGTCAACATCTATGTTACGTGTGAAGCACTTTTTTATGAACATAAGGTCTACCTGATTGGCATATTGCTCGATAGAGGGGAAGCCACATGCCTGCCTCCGGAGGGTTGCACTCTTATCATTCCCTCCAGTAATCATCCATGTGGCTCGGTTTTGTACCTTCTCGAGTTTTGCTAAATTTTCTTTTGATGTCGGATGCCAAGCAGGTAGTGACTGACCAAGAACCCCCCCTCCCCCTCCATCCCCTTCTCCGCGGCTACACTTGTCTCCGCCCGTGACCGATGTGCAGCGAGATGCCGCACTGAGCGCGCTTGCACGGCAACAAATTACAAGAAACTATTCCTAGTGCAAGCGTTTCGTTCTTAACTGTTTGCAAGAAAACTATAAAAGATAGATAGCAAGTATCAGTGACAAAGTTGTAGATTACTTCAAGCACCTTGACCCTATAGGGGAAAAAATTGAAGTTTGACCCAAAGTAATAAACTGTACGCTGATGAAAAATCACTATTAGTTCTAGTTATTCCACACTTCTATCACATTGTTTTATCGTCATATTTCACTTTTTACATATTTTTTTTCACAAAAGTCATAGAAGAGACTCTCATCTTTCAAATACATGTTTTAGTTTTTTGATACATAGTGTACTTTACACGGGAGAGGTGTTAAGCAAACCCGCTATTCTCGTCCTAGTTTGAAAGGTGGGCTCGGGCCTTAAATTATAGAGAGTTACAATGTCCTTGTGCATACTGCACGCCTACTTTTTTTGGTTCTTAGTAAAATAAGAAACGATAGTGCTTTGCTTAGACGACTGAAGTCATTAAAAACAGATCTAAATTATAAATTAAACTGAGAATGTCATCTTCTACATTTTCTCGACTTTGAGCCAACAGACGCAGTTGATTCAAATGGTGGTAAGCTTCAGCTGGAGTGGGGGATACAACGACGTCTACTTCGTCTTCCTCAGAATTGTCGGCGCATTGTTGTTGCTCAACAATGTCATCGATTGTTAACATCTACAATAGAACAAACAAAAATTTCATCACATTACGTGTAGGCCTAAATTAACACCATCCATGATAATAATGAATGATGATGGTAATATAAAAGTAGGTAACAATTTACAATAACAATTGTTGTCTAAAATAAGAAAAGGAAAAACTTACTTGCCAAGATTGTACCTCCGCGTCATTATTCACGTAATCCTCGGCGGATATTTCAGGGTCATTGCTTCATGCAAGTTATTCAAATCGTCCTCCAAAGTATCGACGATACTAACTTCATCAACATCTGATTCATTCGTGCCATCGTGATCGTTGCAACCAGCTTTACAAAAGCAATTTTCGATTATGCGTGATTCAACGCTGTGCCATGCTGCGGTGATGAAATGCATTGCGTCCATTACGGAAATTGCGACTTTCGGTTTGGACCCAACTGGCGCGCGTGCAACACAGGCAAGCACGTCATGTGACACCAATTTACTGCGGAATCGTAGTTTGAGCGAATAAATAACACCCTGGTCTATAGGCTGTAACACAGACGTGGTATTTGCCGGGAAAAACTCAACTTGGATGTTATGTAATTTAATGTTTTTCGGGTGTGCAGCGCATTGGTCCACGAACAACAGGATTTTTCTCTGTTTCGCTCCCATCTTAGCATCCAAGGTTTGGAGCCAGTTCTCGAATATTTTCCCAGTCATCCACGCATTGGCATTAGCTTCGTACGGACTAGGTGTTTTGCGCATATTTTTTAAACTTCGCGGCTTTCGCGCTTTCCCTATAAGAATATAATTAAGAGGGGAAGCTTTTCACTGCCAGTACAATAACTGGCCACTAAAACTGTCAACCTTTCTTTACATTTTTTTGCCCCATTACAAGTTTGCCCTTTAAATGCAAATGATCGATGAGGCAATGCTTTATAAAAAAGCCCACACTCGTCTGTATTAAATATGTCACAAGGATTGTATTCCTCAATCAGTGCTGGCAAAGTATGTTCTGTCCACTTAGCAACATCTTCTTCATTAACGCCATTTGCTTCACTGGCGATACGTCTGCATGTTTCTCTGCTGTTTTGCGTATCAATTGGTATGTTGTTGGCTATATTTTGTTTGAACCATTTTAACAATGGCACGGCAATCTGGTCGTATTTTGACACTTTCACACGCTTGAGTAAACCCAATTTGTCCTGAGACTGTGCGCGTATTTTTTCTTTCTCATAAACATACGCGTTGAGAGTAGACACTGGCACACCCGCCTCTTTCGCTAATTCTACTCGCGATCGATTAGGATTATCCTCCACAAGCTTTATTAAATGTAATTTTCTTTCCAGAGTTTTGCATTCACATTTTCTTTTAGACATGTTGAACCACCAAGCAAAAGCAAGCAACTGAAATGGAACAGTGTAGAATGAAGCTAGCCGCGACCGCGAGCAACGCTAAAAATAACTGCGCATCATGTTGTAAACCAATAGAAGAGCAGCCCGCTATAGGCAACCCAAGACTACCTTACATATGCTTTCGTCACAGGCGAGGTATTCGTAGCCAACCAGCGAACCACCCGAGACAAGCGCGCGCAAATACCGATCGCTGATTGGCTACGAATAGCTCGCCTGTGACAAAAGCATGTGTAAGGTTGTCTTGGGTTGCCTATATGACTTGGTTCAAGGGGAACTGAGTGACAACCAATAAATAGAAGTGGATGTTATCTCTTTGTGTCATCTCGAACCACTCACAATTATCGAAGGTCGCTGTGGGCAGACGTATTTGGGTTGGGCCTGCATTTATCTTTCAATAGTCATGTTGTTGGGGTGTAGGGGGCGGGAGGGGGGGGGGGAGGGGGGAGCTTTCTTCGAAGTTGAGCAGCACGAGGTCCCGAGAACACAATGCGGCGAAGAGACGGGCGAGAAACGAGATACGGGGGTAAACATTTCCATTTTCATCGATGTTTTTTGTCGAATTATGCGGGAAAACGAGTTCGGGGGGAACGAGTTACAGGGGGAATTTTAACATTGTTATTGTTATTGTGTTTGTATAGGGAAAAAGTAAGGGACCTGAAAATAATCGCGAGTTGAAGGGGAAAACGAGTACCAAAGGAACGAGTTAGGTGGGTTTCACTGTAATAGGTTATGCATAATATGTTTCAAATTTATTACATAATATAATGCATTGTGAATAAATACTCCAAAGTACATAATAAATACATAATAAAGAATGTGTTTTAAATATATTACACACAATAGATTATCAATGGCTTTACATGAATAGATGAACCTTACATTACCACTAATGTCTTAAATCATTGTTTCAATTAATACAAATAAAACACATTATCCCATGTATATTACTAATTAATTTAAGAAAATGATTCATAAACATTTTATGAACTCGTTCATAATTCATTATGTAATAGCATTCAAATCTATTTTAAATCCTTTTTAAATATAAGACATTGGGTTAGAGAAGAAATTTATTTTAAGTAGCCAATATCAAAATACATCTTAAATAATACATTTCTGTGATGAAATGAATTTTACAAAACATATTATACATTTTTTTTCATGTGGGAAGGGCAGCTCCAGGTGTAGCGCTGCTGACTGCAAGCGGCGTAGTCGCACTTACTGCTTCTGAAACCAAAGACATTATTATGTACGATAATTTGGGGAAATGTATAGCCTAACGTGGACAAATAATGCTGCAACTTCACTACTTTTACTGATGTAGAAACAGCGAAATCACAGAATTCTTTTCTTTAACACTTCACAGTTGAATTTGTACAAGTCTGATGTTTATTTGACCAGATTTTTCAGTGCAATTAAGTCTAGATTGTCATCATCATTAGACGAAGACTAAGACTTAGAATAAGTTCAGAAGATATCCACCTCTTTTCTACACAATGTCAAGGAATCACATTGATAACGACAATGACTGCACTGTTATCGTTTATGCATACCATCTAGAGTATTGGTTGATCGGACATCAAGGTCGATCGATAGACTTGAAGTGTTGGCATCGAGCTTAGATTAGCCAGGAAATCTAGGAACCTCTTACAGAAAATTATCTGTGCGACGAACTCGACTTAGCATTCATCAATCAACAGAAATAACAAAATTACTATTTCAATGTCATAATCGGTTTCATAAGGTACGAATTATACATCTTCGACGACGCTCATTGGGAGGAAGGCGTGAAGTGAGCAGATATCTTTAGTTCGACATAGTTTGAAGCTCTACCCCGTAGTTACGTACCCAAGACCCAAGCATAACAAAGGTGAGTGATTATAAATGATATAATATATGAAATCTGTGTGTTAATATGATGTGATTGTCGGGTTGTAACAGGGGTAAGCGGTGGTCACATAGCGGTGGAGGGAAGCAGCATCAAACTGAGATAATATCAGTTTTACACAACATGTATACAAACATAACTTACCTGTGAATAAGATCGTCTCCATCGCCTCCAACGGCCGGACCAAGGTCACATGAGATACAACACATTTTAGGACCTTGCCGTTGTCCTTAGTCTGGCGGGTGAGTGTGAGTCTCTGCATGACAGATCCCTTCATCCAGGGCCACCTCCACGCGTCCTGAGGGTTGCCTACAGAGTCTTCTTGTAAGTCCAAGTGGATTATTTTATCTCCCAAGATCCAGGATATGTTGGCGACAGGACGAGCCCCGTTCACCTCACAGGTGGCCGTGACGCTGGCCTCCGTGTAGACAACACTCAGGGTTGGGGCACTGGGGGGACCTGAAACATGACAAAGCAACACAGAGACATACAATCATCTAGCCTCGTGTAGCTCATATGTGGCCGTGTAGACAACACTCAGGGTTGGTGCGCTGGGGGGACCTGAAGCATGACATAGCAACACAGAGACATACAATCATCTAGCCTCGTGTAGCTCATATGTGGCCGTGTAGACAACACTCAGGGTTGGTGCGCTGGGGGGACCTGAAGCATGACATAGCAACACAGAGACATACAATCATCTAGCCTCGTGCAGCTCACAGGTGGCCGTGTAGACAACACTCAGGGTTGGTGCGCTGGGGGGACCTGATGCATGACATAGCAACACTGAGACATACAATCATCTAGCCTCGTGCAGCTCACAGGTGGCCGTGTGGACAACACTCAGGGTTGGTGCGCTGGGGGGACCTGAAGCATGACATAGCAACACTGAGACATACAATCATCTAGCCTCGTGCAGCTCACAGGTGGCCGTGTAGACAACACTCAGGGTTGGTGCGCTGGGGGGACCTGACACATGACATAGCAACACTGAGACATACAATCATCTAGCCTCGTGCAGCTCACAGGTGGCCGTGTAGACAACACTCAGGGTTGGTGCGCTGGGGGGACCTGACACATGACATAGCAACACTGAGACATACAATCATCTAGCCTCGTGCAGCTCACAGGTGGCCGTGTAGACAACACTCAGGGTTGGTGCGCTGGGGGGACCTGAAGCATGACATAGCAACACTGAGACATACAATCATCTAGCCTCGTGCAGCTCACAGGTGGCCGTGTAGACAACACTCAGGGTTGGTGCGCTGGGGGGACCTGACACATGACATAGCAACACTGAGACATACAATCATCTAGCCTCGTGCAGCTCACAGGTGGCCGTGTAGACAACACTCAGGGTTGGTGCGCTGGGGGGACCTGACACATGACATAGCAACACTGAGACATACAATCATCTAGCCTCGTGCAGCTCACAGGTGGCTGTGTGGACAACACTCAGGGTTGGTGCGCTGGGGGGACCTGAAGCATGACATAGCAACACTGAGACATACAATCATCTAGCCTCGTGCAGCTCACAGGCGGCCGTGTAGAAATCACTTAGTGTTGGTCTACTACTATTTACAATACATGTAAGGCCTTAATGCAACATAAGGGCCCAAATCAGCTAGTTATACAGATTGAAGGTCGGAAAGGGTTTATATCGATTAAGAAGTATGATAACGATTTTAGAAACAGCTCACATATAGGGTCCTCCTACAACAAGTCACAATGTGTGTTATTAATAATACAACAAAAGGGCCCATATCTCAGTCAGTTTTTTTAGATAGACTTGGACTAACGAGTACCATACTAAAATTACCTTACAGTGGGGTTCTTCTAGCCACTACTAGTCACAATGTAGGTTAGTGTTTTATACAACAAAAGGGCCCATTTCTCAGTCAGTTATACAGATAGACCTTCGAAAATAGTTTGATCGATTTAGATGTATGAATACCGTTCTAAAAACATCTCACAGTAGGGGTCTAGATAAAACTTGTTACAATGTGAGTTAGGCCCTAATTCATGAAAAGGACCCAAGTCGCAGTCTCTTTTACAGCTAGGAGGTCGAAAATGGTTTTAATCGATTAAACGTATCATAACCATTTTAAAAACATCTCACAGTGGGGGTCTAGCTACAACTAGTCACAATGTGTGTTAGGCATACATACATACATACATACATACATCAATGGACTCCATAACATAGCTCACACGTTCATTGAAGATAGATAGGTTCTGTCATCAGAGTTATTATCCAGGTCAATAATATTTAAAATATCACAAAACTGTGTTCAAGTATTGTATTATTAAATTTTAAATTATAAGTGTTATTTATTAAACCATCAATATAAGGGAAAGTAATTTCTAAAACAGGTTGTTGTAGCTGCCGTGAGTCTTGACCATTCATTGACTGAACCGTGACAAAGTGGTAGTCTTGTTGGTTAACCTACTTGCTACAATGAGAGTCATGAATCTGGATTCAAGCTTGCTCCCGGCCACGCTGATGTAACCCCTGACCGGCCCGTTGTCCTCCTCGCTGACGTTGCTCACAGCCAGACCGCACTCGCCGCTCTGCAGTCCAGCCCCCAGGTAGCGATACCGGCCGGCGCTGTGGGCAGACTCGTATCCCCGGTAGAAGTAAAGCTCCTTGCCTGGCGGGAAGAAGACGCAGTAGCCCAACGGTCCCTGCGCCTTCAACTCGAACCTCGCCTCCCCGCCCTGGAGAACGACGGCCTCCCTCGGTGTCAGGGTGTGAGAGATGGTGCCCCAGGCTGTAACCAGGAAGCAGATATACAACACTCCTATAGTGTTCCCATCCAAAAATGTTTGTGTTATAGTCTATACCAATTCAGTTACAATACATTTCTTGCTGACTTTAAGTTTATTTTATTTTACTTTTGGTATTTTAATTTTTATGTTATTATTTTTGAAAGTTTATTTTGTGGGCAACGACGAACTACACCATTAGTTCATACGTTGTTGAGATAGTTTACCGTAGAACACATTTGTAATGTTATTTTTGTCAATCCTTGCTATGTCGGTTACAAGACCCAGGTTCCGCTGAGACTAGTATTATTAATCTAGGGAAATTCGTCGTTAACCTAAAAATCGACTAAACCCAAAAGAAATTGAACAGTAGGTTTTTATATCATATCATAGTCATCGGAAAATTGAGTTCCATAACATATCCAAAATCCGCTTCCGCTTATATCATATACCGCCATATCCAAAATCCGCTTATATCATATAAGCGGATTTTGGATATGGCGGTTTTTGGACAGTGGTGCCGGAACAGAGGGGGGGGGGGGGAAGGGGGGGGGGGCACCTACCCCTCCTGGACTTCGAGAAAGGGGGTAATAATATTGATTTGTCCACCCTAGAACTAGAGAATTCTGCTAATATTCAATGTTTAAAAAATTTAAAACACTGTGATTTTATTAACACATCTTGTTACAGTCATGTATGCGCTTTTAAAAGCTCCCGCAAACGAGGTAGCGAAACACATTCTTCTTTGATATCTGAAGGTATGAGATAGAGACCTTCTGCACGTGCGTGCCTTGTGTGTTGCACTGGTTGCACTGAATAGATGTCTAGGAATATGAGAAAACTAGACACTGTTTCAGTAACTAGGAAAACGCTCTGTTTGACGCGTTGATAAGCGAGCGCGTCCATATCTACAAACTTTCTGGCGAAAAGACCTCAAAGCTCATAAAAACAACAATGAACAACAATTCAAGAATGCGCATTGCAAAAATGTTTCTAATTGCCATAGCAATTGTACTTCCCGACATTGTTGAATGCAGTGCAATGTGCGTTGCTAAGAATTTTCGTTGTCATTCTGTCTAGTGTTTTTGCCGCGGTCCGCCACCATTACTAACAGTTATTGACAGCAATAGAAATGTAATTTTTGCTTCTAATACAAATTTGATCGCGTTTAAATTAGTATATTTGTGACCGGACAAAAATTGCGTATCAGATAGCCACCTCACATTTTGCATTTACTGTGTTTCAGAAAAATGTTTTCGAATAACTTTTGTGTAACTTTGCCAATACTTATCAGATCGCCATACAATGAACATATTCGTGACCAGAAACAGCTTTAAAAAAATATGGCTATCTCATATTTTGCTGCCATTTTGTTTCAGAAAAATATTTTGCAGTAACTAAGGTGTAACATTGTAACATTTAGAACGATTTTGCCTCAAAACTATACACCTTCAATCCACATCGAGGCTTGTGGATGGTCCAAATTTCAAGTTCAAGGAACCGTTTCCAATCTTAGGGACGCCTGTGTCAAGACTTCACATGATAAAGAAATTCGATTTCTCTTGATTCATACCCAAATTCACTAAGAAAAAGAAAATACAAGAATAATAAAAAATAAAGAATAATAAGAAACATACTCTTTGATATTGTAATGTCCGGCGTGGGACTTGTCCATTTGTCACATTAATTCTCTCTTATTACGTGATTTACGCTATTTGATTCAAGACATGATGAAGCAATCTCATAACATTTTCTGTTTTGTGTTTGTACTGCTCACAATTAGATTAATGCTGAGGTTGCTATTGTGTCGCCATCAGTCTAGGGCAACTACAAAAACATCTGTTTACTGACACATGCATAATAATCATAATAATGTGTCAGGTGTTGTCCAGGAGACCCAGGCTTGATTGTAGACGATTGATTGTTGATTGTTGATAGCTTTGGGTCTTGGGATTGTTTGGTGACATACGTCATGTGTTGGGGAAAATGCCAGAGAGAGGGGATAGCAGGGGGAGTATATAAGTTGGGCACGTGGCTTGAACGGGGGTGGAACTGATCAGAGTGTCGAGGGAAGATGGTCGGGCACCAGTGAGCACGTCGTAGCTACGAGGGTCAACGTAGAAGAGCTACAGGACGGCGGGTCGAGGAAGCTGCATTGGAGACTCGAACGTGGGAATGACCGTCGACGGGCAGACTACGAAATGACCAGGTACAGCTGACGAGGTGCGGGAACGGGATGGTATTGTGTAATCTTATGTATATAGCCTAAGCGGGGTCGCCACATCATTGCCAGGGTTAGGACAAAAGTGTTTCAATAATTAAAATACGGTTCCTTATTGTTGTTTGAACCATGCAAGTCTAGTTATTTCGCATCCTGAAATCCTAACGTCCTCAGACATTGCATCGATCCTAATTGTACAAATTCACTTGAATAAAGAGTTGCGCTCCCCGCAAGCTTTATCTATAGATACCTTGCTCTACCAGTGAATCCTGGTACACAACAATATTGTACGATTCTGAAACGTGTTCACAAACGTTTAAAACGTCACATGTGAAAAAAAATTGCCTATGAAAAAGACCTCCGGCAGCTGGGGCTTTCGCCCTAGACCCCTTCCTGGTTGCGAAGTTACCCCCCATGGTCCATTCTCGGATACGTCACTCAGTGGCGGCTCGTGGGGTTTGAAATGGGTAGGGCACAAATCAGTTAACATTTAATAAAAGGTAGTTTTAGTCTTCATTTAGTTAGAAGATAATAAATAACAGCACATGCAAACTTACCTGATAATTTAATGTCTGTAAACTAGTGCTAAGAAGTTACTTTTAGAAGTCTATCTTTAATTTGGCATGCCTGAGTTACACATGTCAGGCATTGGTCGGCCTAATGTCTTTGCAACCAGTCTCTCTTCACAATTCAAATGTTTATGTTGTATGTGCCTCACCTCGTTCATTTTGTTTGACTATTACTACAAAGTCAAAAGCGACACATACACGCACACGCATTACACTATAGAACAAAGACAACCACCTGTCTACACACAACTTACAACACCACGCCCACACGTACTTACATAAACGGTGCTTCGCTCCGTACTGGGGCTCTTGAAAAAAAAAATGCTCATTCGTCATGTAAAATCTTCCGTCTCCACTCACTTATCAGCGGAAAAAACGTAACTGCGCATGCGCGGTATGAGTGTTATCGGCATTGGCTCCCCCCCCCCCCCCCCAACCCCCCCGGGGAATCACCAGGCAACAAAATGCAAGATGCGAGTAACCCAAAGACGCAGCGGCCAGCGATAACCCAAAACGTAATCGTAACGAGCTCTGTCCGAGACTTCGGGTACCGCCGTCTGCCTGGATAAGTAAGCGCACCGCGCCTTTATTTGAATGTGCACAATACAAGTACAAAATTTTCAATTTTATATAAACATACCATTAAACCACAACTCCTCATGTAATGTGAGTGATTGTTGGTGGTTGGCGGGTGGGGAGGGAGGGAACATGCCCGTGTGCCCTTATGGACGAGCCGCCCCTGACATCACTGCCTTCATGTGCCCCCCCCCCTAACAAGTTGAACTTCCAGCGCTACTGCCAGCATGGAGTAATTTTATTAAAGTTATCTTTTAAGGGGACATTATATAATGTCAACATGAAATTGTGGACACACGTACATCAACACCTAAATATTACATGCTAATTGTTTTAGACGATTACGACAATTTCCCGCCTTTTTTTTTTTTTAGCACATACTGTCTTTTTATACAAATTTACCGTTCCCCAAAGGGGCTCAAGTACAAAACAGAAAGCAAACGATAAAAATGTAAAATCATGTATGGTAATTACAAGCTGATTGCACTGAATGCGTATCCATTTAGTGTGTTGTTAAAATTGCACTTACATTTTAAATTATAAAAAACCAATACCTCGGCTTTGAAACTTGGTGTTTTGAGCACCTCCGAACATTTAGAAAGTAATGAGTTCTCTTTCAATGAATCCTTCTCCTTGATCTATAAAAGTGTTAATTTTTCATTCAATGGGAAATTAACATTGAAGTTTTCCAAATAACTTGATGCACAACTGGAATTCAATAGTTACGTTTGTGTGGTATTTTTACAAATGAAGCCGTCAGCTATATATTAAGGACACTCTTTCAACTCAATCTTCTTTTCTTGCCTTAACACTTTTTAAGATAGGGGTGAGAAGAACTCATTCATTGTTCAACTAAATCTCTTCAACATTTTTTAAATACGTTCATAATAACTGAGTTTTAAAACTGATAAATCGGGGTTTGCAAATTAAAATGTTAGTTCAATTTTTTTTTTTTAACTTACATTCCCTTCTTTTTCGCCTCAACAATTATTTTTCACTTAATCGATACGTGTTTATGTTAAGTGAATCATTACCATACCTAACCCTTTTTTAAATTTTATTCTTGAGTTACTTCATGAATGTCAGAAGCGGGTTTGAAGCCAGGTAAAAGTGAACTTAAAGCAGAATGTGAAATAAAAAAAATAAAAATAAAAAAAAACTTCAAGTGTAATATTGAGATGCTGATGTATTTGTGTAAGTAATTTCAAGCAGATCGGTTTATATTTGATAAATTTAAATAATTTTATTATCTAGATCCTACTGTCCGCTTAAAAGCTTATTTTCTTAAATTTATCTCATGCGGATTATTGTAATTTCCCCTACACCATACCAAGATAAAGTCAAGTTCCAAAAATGATAAAAACCACCACGAACCGGGAATCTAGCTCTAATGCTTCGGCATTAGAATCAGGAATAAACTAGACCCACTAGACCAACGGGCCACACAACGCGCTCAAGTGTGTGGAAACAGTGAAACTCACCTTCAGTATAGAGGTCAGCCCAGGCATAGCTCCAGCCACCGTTCCCGGCTCGGACTCGACAAGTGACCATCCACACCTTATGGCCCGTCACCTTCAGGGTGACCCCGCAGTCCCCCGCCCCCAGACCCCGGCCGCTGTAGCTGTAGCCGGTGAGCGCAGAGGTCAGATGGGTAGAGTTGGCCTGGGACAGAGACCCCCGACTAAGATCCAGCAGTGGACCTTCCTTGCCCTCCCCGTCCCACCACGTGAACTGACACCCGGTCAGGGCTATGCCAGCAGAGCAGGTGTAGGTGCATGTGTGGAGGGCTTCGGATGCTCTTACGTGGTCCGGGGTCATGGTGAGGCTGTAGGACGCCACCCCTGAGATACAGAAACACATTTTATTTTGTTTGGTCTTTTAGTTATTTATTTAGGTGTAGCGCTGCTGTCTGCAAGCGACGTGGTCGCCTTTACTGCTTCTAAAACCAAAGCAAATGTTTTATGTATGATATTGTTGGGCAAATGTTATGCCTTACGTTAACAAATAATGCTGCAATTTCAAACTACTACTTCTATTGATGCAGAAAGAGAGAAATCGCACATTTTTGAAGACTTAACAGCTAAGCTAGTAGAAGTCTGATGTTTATTTGACCGGATTTGTCAGTGCAATTCAGTGTAGATTGTCATTATCATCATTAGACGTGATAATTTTAGACAAAGTTCAAAAGATATATACCTTTTTTCTACACAATGTCAAGCAAGCACATTGATAACGACAATGACTGCACTGTTATCGTTTATTCGTACCCTCTACAGTATAGGTCGATCGGACATCAAGGTCGATCGGTAGACTCGAAATGATGGCATCGAGCTTAGATTAACCTGGGAACCCCTTACAGAAAATTATCTGTGCGACGAACTCGACTTAGCATTCATCAATCAACAGAAATAACAAAATTACTACTTCTGTGTCATAATTGGTTTCATAAGGTACGAATTATACATCTTCACCAACGCTCATTGGGAGGAAGGTATAAAGTGAGGAAATATCTTTAGTTCGACATAGTTTGAAGCTCTACTCCATAGTTACGTAGGTACCCAAGACCCAAGCATAACAAACGTGACTGATTATGAATAATATTAATATAATATGAAATGTGTGTAAATATGATGTGATTGTCGGGTTGTAACAGGGGTAAGCAGTGGTCACATAGCGATGGAAGGAAGCAGCATCAAGCTGAGAAAATATCAGTTCTACACAACATGTATGCAAACATAACTTACCAGTGTATAAGATCGTCTCCGTCGCCTCCAAGGGCCGGGCCAAGGTCACATGAGAAACAACACACTTAAGGACCTTGCCGTTGTCCTTAGTCTGCAGGGTGAGTGTGAGTCTCTGCATGACAGATCCCTTCATCCAGGGCCACCTCCACGCGTCAAGAGGGTCGCCTAGAAAGTCCACCAGTGTATCCTTGCGGATGACGTCATCTCCCAGGATCCAGGATATGTTGGCGACAGGACGAGCCCCCTTCACCTCACAGGTCGCCGTGACGCTGGCCTCCGTGTAGCCAACAATCAGGGTTGGTGCGCTGGGACGACCTAAAGCATGACATAGCAACACTGAGACATACAATCATCTAGCCTCGTCCAGCTCACAGGTAGCTGTGTAGACAACAATCAGTGTTGGTGCGCTGGGATGACCTGAAGCATGACAAAGCAACACTTTGACATACAATCATCCAGCCTCGTGCACCTCACAGGTGGCCGTGTAGACAACACTCAGGGATAGTGCGCTGGGGGGACCTGAAGCATGACATAGCAACACAGAGACATACAATCATCTAGCCTCGTCCAGCTCACAGGTGGCCGTGTAGACAACAATCAGTGTTGGTGCGCTGGGATGACCTGAAGCATGACAAAGCAACACTTTGACATACAATCATCCAGCCTCGTGCACCTCACAGGTGGCCGTGTAGACAACACTCAGGGGTAGTGCGCTGGGGGGACCTGAAGCATGACATAGCAACACTTTGACATACAATCATCCAGCCTCGTGCACCTCACAGGTGGCCGTGTAGACAACACTCAGGGATAGTGCGCTGGGGGGACCTGAAGCATGACAAAGCAACACTTTGACATACAATCATCTAGCCTCGTGCACCTCACAGGTGGCCGTGTAGACAACACTCAGGGGTAGTGCGCTGGGGGGACTTGAAGCATGACAAAGCAACACTTTGACATACAATCATCTAGCCTCGTGCACCTCACAGGTGGCCGTGTAGACAACACTCAGGGGTAGTGCGCTGGGGGGACTTGAAGCATGACAAAGCAACACTTTGACATACAATCCTCTAGCCTCGTGCAGCTCACAGGTGGCCGTGTAGACAACACTCAGGGATAGTGCGCTGGGGGGACCTGAAGCATCACACAGCAACACTTTGACATACAATCATCCAGCCTCGTGCACCTCACAGGTGGCCGTGTAGACAACACTCAGGGGTAGTGCGCTGGGGGGACCTGAAGCATGACATAGCAACACTGAGCCATACAATCATCTAGCCTCGTGCAGCTCACAGGTGGCCGTGTAGACAACACTCAGGGGTAGTGCGCTGGGGGGACCTGAAGCATGACATAGCAACACTGAGCCATACAATCATCTAGCCTCGTGCAGCTCACAGGTGGCCGTGTAGACAACACTCAGGGTTGGTGCGCTGGGGGGACCTGAAGCATCACACAGCAACACTGAAACATACAATCATCTAGCCTCGTGCAGCTCACAGGTGGCCGTGTAGACAACACTCAGGGTTGGTGCGCTGGGGGGACCTGAAGCATCACACAGCAACACTGAGACATACAATCATCTAGCCTCGTGCAGCTCACAGGTGGCCGTGTAGACAACACTCAGGGTTGGTGCGCTGGGGGGACCTGAAGCATCACACAGCAACACTGAGACATACAATCATCTAGCCTCGTGCAGCTCACAGGTGGCCGTGTAGACAACACTCAGGGTTGGTGCGCTGGGGGGACCTGAAGCATGACATAGCAACACTGAGACATACAATCATCTAGCCTCGTGCAGCTCACAGGTGGCCTTGTAGACAACACTCAGGGTTGGTGCGCTGGGGGGACCTGAAGCATGACATAGCAACACTGAGATATACAATCATCTAGCCTCGTGCAGCACACAGGTGGCCGTGTAGACAACACTTAGGGTTGGTGCCGTGGGGGGACCTGAAGCATGACATAGCAACACTGAGACATACAATCATCTAGCCTCGTGCAGCTCACAGGTGGCCGTGTAGACAACACTCAGACATTGTGTGCTGGGGGGACCTGAAGCATGACATAGCAACACTGAGACATTCAATCCTCTAGCCACGTGCAGCTCACAGGTGGCCGTGTAGACAACACTCTGGGTTGGTGCGCTGGGGGGACCTGAAGCATGACATAGCAACACTGAGACATACAATCATCTAGCCTCGTGCAGCTCACAGGTGGCCGTGTAGACAACACTCAGGGTTGGTGCGCTGGGATGACCTGAAGCATGACATAGCAACACTGAGACATACAATCATCTAGCCTCGTGCAGCTCACAGGTGGCCGTGTAGACAACACTCAGGGTTGGTGCCCTGGGGGGACCTAAAGCATGACATAGCATCACTCAGACATACAATCAACTAGCGGTTGCAGCTCACAGGTGGCCGTGTAGACAACACTCAGGGTTGGTGCCCTGGGGGGACCTGAAGCATGACTAAGCAACACTGAGACATACAATCATCTAGCGGTTGCAGCTCACAGGTGGCCGTGTGGAAATCACTTAGGGTTAGTCAACTACTATTTACAATTTGTGTAAGACCTTAATGCAACTTAAGAGCCCAAATCTCAGCTAGTAATACAGATTGAAGGTCGGAAAGGGTTTCAATCGATTAAGACGTATAAACGATTTTAAAAACAGCTCACAGAAAAGTCTTCCTACAACTAGTCACAATGTGTGTTAGGAATATTACAACATAATGGCCCATATCTCAGTCAGTTCTTTTAGATAGACGTTCGAAAATTTTTTCAATTGATTTGGATTTACGATTACCGCTCTAAAAACACCTCACAGTGGCGGTCAAGCTATCACTTGTTACAATGTGTGTTTGCCCTAATACAACAAAAGGGCCTATATCTAAGTCAGTTTTACAGATAGGAGGTCGGATATGGTTTCAATCGATTAAGACGTATAATAACCATTCTTACAACACCTCACAGTGGGGGTCAAACTACAACTAGTCACAATGTGTGTTAGGCCCTAATACAACAAAAGGGCCCATATTTCAGTCAGTTTTACAGATAAGAGGTCGAAAATGGTTTCAATCGATTTAAACGTATAATTACCATTATAAAAACACCTCACAGTGGGGGTTTAGCTACAACTAGTCACAATGTGTGTTTGGCCCTAATATATAAAAAGGGCCCATATCTCAGTCAATTTTTCAGTTAGGAGGTCGAAAGCAGTTTTAATTGTTTTTGACGTATGTTGATCATTCTTAAAACACCTCGCAGTGGGGGTCCAGCTACATCTAGTCACAATGTGTGGCAGGCCCTAATATATCAAAAGAGCCTATATCTCAGTCAGTGTTAGGTCAAGTATGGTTTCAGTCGATAAGGACTTATGATTACTGTTCTAAAAACACCTCACAGTGGTGGTCTAGCTACAACTAGTTACAATGTGTGTTAGGCCCTAATATATCAAAAAGGACCATATCTCAGTTAGTGTTAGGTCGGGTATATTTCAGTCGATTAAGACTTATGATTACTGTTCTAAAAACACCTTACAGTGGGGGT
The DNA here is from genome assembly GCA_945910005.1 of Isoperla grammatica. Taxonomy (NCBI): domain Eukaryota; kingdom Metazoa; phylum Arthropoda; class Insecta; order Plecoptera; family Perlodidae; genus Isoperla; species Isoperla grammatica. The sequence goes on along the minus strand of OX246747.1, from coordinate 6,619,974 downwards.
CTAGCTACAACTAGTCACAATGTGTTTCATTCCCCAATACAACAAAAGGGCTTTAATCTCAGTCAGTTTAACATGTAGAAGGTCGGATATGGTTTCAGGCGATTTAGACGTATAATCATTGTTCTAAAAACACCTCACAGTGGGGGTCTAGCTACAACTAGTTACAATGTGTGCTAGGCCCCAATACAACAAAAGGGCCCATATCTCAGTCAGTTTTACAGATAGGAGGTCGGATATAGTTTCAGTAGATTTATACGTATAATTACCATTCTAGAAACATCTCACAGTGGGGGTCTAGCTACAACTTGTCCCAATGTGTGTTCGGCCCTATTACAACAAAGGACCCTTTAACATAACGCACACGTGCATTGAAGATAGATAGGTTCTGTCATTGGATTTATTATTTTTTGTAAATTATATTTAAAATATTACAAAACTGTATTCAAGTTTGTTATTATGTGTTATTAATTACACCATCACAATTAGGGAAAGTAGTTTGTAAAACAGATTGTTGTAGCTGCCGTGAGTCTTGACCATTCATTGACTGAACCGTGACAAAGTGGCAGTCTTGTTTGTAAACCTACTTGCTACAATGAGAGTCATGTATCTGTATTCATCCTTGTCCCCGGGCGTATCGATGTAACACCAGACCGGCCCGTTGTCCTCCTCGCTGACGTTGCTCACAGCCAGACCGCACTCGCCGCTCTGCAGTCCAGCCCCCAGGTAGCGATACCGGCCGGCGCTGTCGGCAGACTCGGATCCCTGGTCGAAGTCAAGATACTGGCCTGGCGGGGTGAAGCGGCACGCGCCCAACGGTTCCTGCGCCTTCAACGCGAACCTCGCCTCCCCGCCCTGGAGAACGACGGCCTCCCTCGGTGTCTGGTAGTGAGAGAAGGCGCCCCAGTCTGTAACCAGGTAGCAGATATACAACACTCCTATTGTGATGTTTGTGTTTTAGTCTATACCAACTTAGGTACAATATGTTACTTGCTGATTTTGAGTTTATTTTATTGTACTTTTGGTATTTAATTTATATGTTATTATTTTTGAAAGTTCACTTTGTGGGCAACGAGGAACTTTACAACTAGTTCATACGTTGTAGAGATGGTTTTCCGTAAGACACATTTGTAATGTTATTATTGTCAATCCTTGCTATGTTAGTTACAAGACCCAGGTTCTGCCTACACTAGTATTATTAATCTAGGGAAATAAGACTTAACCCAAAAGAAATTGAACAGTAGGTTTCATAGTAGTAGTTAGTAGGTATCAAGTCATCAGAAAATTGTTAACAATAACATATCCATAATCCGCTTATATCAGCATGGGGTATTTTTTTTAAATTAGCTTTCAAGGATACATCATATAATAGAAAATTGAAAATTTAACAAATGTGATCATTACAACATAAAATTGTAGACACACGTACATCAACACCTTAATGTTACATGTGAATTGTTTTAAAAGTTTGCGACCATATTTGATCACATTCTGGGTTTTTATTCAATTTTACCGGGCTCCAAAATGAGGCTCAAATACAATTCAGAAAGCAAGCGGTAAAAAAAAAAAACATATGGTAATAACAAGTTATTGCACTGAATGCATATCCATTTTGTGTGTTAATAATATTGCACTTAAATGATTATTTATAAAAAACCAATACAATAGCTTTGAAACTTGCTATTATGAACGCCTCTGACAATTTGAAGAGAATTGTTACGAAATGTATGAGATCTCTTTCAACGAATCTTTCTCCTTGATCTTAAGGAAGGACTCCGGTGAAAATACTATCTCCTAAACCATGCATCCAATCAATTTGAAATTTTAGTATGATATGAAACTCTTGCTATAAAGAAATAAAAAAAATACAAAATACAAAAAAATTGAAACTTGGCTCAAAATTAATTTTTTTCAAAATCAAAATTGCATTGTAGGGCCTACATACCAGTTTTGGAGCCGCCATTATTAAAAATAAAAAAAAATAAAAAATCTCTTCTTGTTACTTGTTACTCTCTTACGAATTGTGGGTATCGGTTTTTGATTCTTCGTGATAGGTTGGAAGTAACAATTTGTTTTCAAATGAGTATATTTTTACAGAAAAAAAATTTAGGTTTTTATTTTTATTTTTTTCATTTTTTTACTCACTGAAAAAATAATACCCAAATATTTTGCTCTAGTAATAAGAAGTATTCACAAAAATTTTCAAAAGAATTGAATGATCCGTTAGGGCTGAATTTCAAAATGACTAACTAAATCTGTAGCAAAAACGGTATAGGAGTAAATAGCTTTCAAAGTTTTGATACTGTTGAAAACAGAGTTACAAGCATAAAAATAAAGTTGATGCAAGTAAAAAGCCCTGTAACCTCGCCAAGGTCTCAACCAGCTACAGGGCCTTGTTTTTAGGATGTGGAAACTTGGAAAGGGTAAACCACGCAGGTATGCTAGGTATGCGCAGGTTGCTAGGTATAGGCCTAGGCCTAGCCTGCACCAACCGTTTCTCTATTTTCAGCTTTGCTAATGCCATCTTCGCTCTTTTGCCTGTTTTTCTATGTTTATTCACCATCACAAATAGTAAACACACAGTAATATGTAAATAAAGTAACAGTGACAAGCACGAACACAAGATAAGTAAACAACTTCAAACAATCTACAGCTGTTCCACTGCTTTACAACATCGCATAATTCCTAAACTCAATATTTTGTGACAATTATAGTGTTCAGTGGTTTTAAAAATTCATAACAAAAAGTGCTGCTACCTATAGGCATCTGTTACAACTATTTGAAACAAACCCGCCAATTTTGGAAGCTATAATTTGCCGAGTTCATTCTGCTCGACGACGCTCGATGTCTCGATTTTAGTCGCGCACGCTGTGCAGGCGTAACTATAAACATTATTATACGTGTTTATAGTTACTAACTACCATATTTATCAGCAAAACCTAACAGAAAATACTCGAGACTATTTTATATAAAAAAAAAAAAAAATCGGATTAAAAAAAATGTCATGCAGATTTTCACCGGAGTCCTTTCTTAAAAAGTGTTAATTTTTAATTCATTGGGAAATTAATATTTAAGTTTTCCATCAAAAATAATTGATGCGCAACTGGAATTCATTAGTTTTACGTTTGTGTGGTATTTTTGCAAATGAAGCCGCCAGCTATATATTAAGGACACTCTTTCAACTTAAACTTCTTTTCTTGCATTAACACTTTTCAAGGTAGGAAGGTAGAGAACTCAATTATTTCTCCACCAAATCTCTTCAAATGTTTGAAATACGTACATAATTTGTAAGTTTTAAAACTGTTGAGAGCGGGATTTATAAATTAAAAATTATGTTCAATATTCATTTTTTTAGCTTAAATTCCTTTTTTTTTGCCATAAAGAATTTTTTTCACTAAATCGATACGTGTTTGTCAACATTTCCATATCATTATCATTACCATGTCTAACACGCTTTTTAAAATTTTATTTATCGTTTACTTCATGAATTTTTAGTCTTTTCGAAGCCCGGTAAAATTGTTCTTTAAAACAGAATGTGCTCAAAAAATGGCACCACAATATTTTCTATATTCCATAAGGTGGTAGTCCCCGCTCTCGAGCTCGCGCGGCCTCTCCGTGACGCCCCAAACCCTCGGCACGCCCACGCCAGGAACATTTTCCCACATCTGTCGCTACAGTTTTCACCGCCTGGCCTTAAGCTACAAGCGGGTATTTTTTTCATGTTTTTTGGTCCACCCCTTTTCTAACCCCGACGAGTTTAATGTCGCCAAGTGTGCGTATTTGGCGCTGTCGTAGTGCGGGAAAAATTGTAAAAAATAGTAATGTTTTTTGGGGATTAATTTTACTTTTTAAATGTGTTCAGAATTAAATGGAGCATCTTTTTGTCATGAACGTTTTTCGTAAAAAGTGTCCCGTTCAAAAGTTACGGGCACCCAAACACGAACAATGTTCGACGTCTCGATTTGACGGATTTGGTACCATTTTAATGTGTCACATTCAAACGGCTCTGCCCGTCGAACCAAACAAGATATAACATTCTGGTTTGTTTTGTTACCGGCGCTTACCCTTTGGGTAACTGGGTTTTGAAATGTTTTTGAATCGTCCCGGAACTTTCGGCACACGGATCGTGTACATTTGGTACCGTCCGTTTTTTAAAAGTGACGGGGTCACTTTTTTTCCACATTTTTTCTTTGTTTACATTCTCGACTTTTTTATTTTAAATAGTTCTAAAAAAAGAAGAACATAGTCGGTCAAATTTTTGAATTTCGTCCCGGATGCTTAGTTATGGGCACTTTTCCATTTTTACGACACGGCTTCGGTCGTGATTTTTTTGCGGCAAGTTGGTACTTTCAAAATGGGTTTTTTTTTCTTTAGGGCGATGCTCAAAGCTTGCCCGTACAGGGGCATGAAAAAATATTTCCAAAAAGTCACCCTTTCATCGAATGACAGACGTTCGCGCAAAGCACTTTTCACGGCGATCTAAAAACACGCATACAAAATGTTTGTTTTTGTATATTAAAAGTGTGTTTTACATGCCTTCTTATACATTGTTGTAATTAGTATTAATAAATGGACATTTGTCTATTTATAAACGTTACTTTCAAAAATTAGACTCTACGGGTGTCCGAGTTACGGTGCTTTAACGGATTTCATCCGTGCCGTGTTTTTGCCAGAATTTGTCTATGAGAATTTTCAATGTCGTAAAAAACCATGTTAGAATTTTTTGTAATTTTTGATTTTCCGTTTCGGTGTATCCGAAGGTGTGGTTGACATATTTAAGGTACCCGGACGTACCTGTAACGTACCGGTTTTGTTATTTTTTAGCGTCATTGGTTAGATGTGTAATTTTGATTACTTAAATTTCAGCTTTGAACGTTCCTGGTATGTCCCGTTATGAAATCGAACAGCCCATTTTGGTATCAATTAAAAGTGCGTTTCTTTACCTTTCTGTACATGTGCATTTTATTGACGACACACTTACCGGGACGTACCGGGAAGCTTTTGAACGTGCGGATTGTAGAACTCGAAAAATTTTCTAACACTTAAAATTTTAATTTTTTCATTTTTTCAACTTTTTCCAAGTTTTCCAAAAAATGGGGTACTTGAAAATTTTTCAAACACTTAGAAATTTTGAAACATGAATTTTTTTTTTCTTTTTTTAGAATCACACAATTTTCAAGTTTCTTCTTTACATAAGTATCTACGACCAATTACCGTGACATGTACATAGAAAAACTCGAAAATTTTTCTATCACTTAAAAATTTCAACATGAAAATAATTTTTTACCAAAATTTTAATTTTTTAATTTTTTCAACTTTTTTCAAGTTTTCCAAAAAGTGGGGACTTGAAAATTTTTCAAACACTTAGAAATTTTTCAACATGAATTTTTTTTTTCATTTTTCAGAATCACACAACTTTCAAGTTTCTTTCTTTACATAAGTATCTACGACACTTTGACGTGAAATGTACATAGAAAAGCTCGAAAATTTTTCCATCACTTTAAAAATTTTCGACATTTTTTTTCGACTTTTTTTTCAAATTTTTTTTTTCTTTTTTCCAACTGAAAAGTTTTCCAAAAAGTGACACCAAAAAAAAAAAAAAAAAAAAGTAACAATTTCCAAAAAAGTCGAGTTTTCCAAGAAGTGACCTGCCCAAACGTGACAGCCAGCAGCGGCTCAAGGCAGCGGAGCGGTCTTGTTTAAACACTTAATGTGTAATATTAAGGTGCGGATGTACTTGTGTAGGTTATGTCAGGCTGATCGGGTTATATTTGTTAAATTTAAATTGATTTATTATACAAGCCCTACTGTGCGCTTAAAACCTTATTTTCTTAAATTTATCTCTTGCGGAATATTATAATTTTCCCTATATCATACAAAGATAACGTCGACTTCCAAAAATTAAAAAACCACCCCGAACCGGGAATCCAGCCCTAATACTTCTGCATTGGAATCAGGAAATAAACTAGACCCACTAGACCAACGAGCCACACAACGCGCTCAAGTGTGTGGAAACAGTGAAACTCACCTTCAGCATAGAGGTCAGCCCAAGCGTAGCTCCAGCCACCGTTCCCGGCTCGGACTCGACAAGCGACCATCCATCTCTTTCCGCCCGTCACATTCAGGGCGACCCCGCAGTCCCCCGCCTCCAGACCCCGGCCGCTGTAGCTGTAGCCGGTGAACTCAGAGGTCAGAGGAACAGGGAAGGACTGGTACAGAAACTCCCGACTAAAATCCAGCAGTGGACCTTCCTTGCCATAACCGTCCCGCCACGTGAACTGACACCCGGCCAGGGCTACGCCCGCAGAGCAGGTGAAGGTGACCGTCTGAAGGGCGTCGGATACTCGCACGTGGTCCGGGGCCATAGTGAGGTTGTACGACGCGACCCCTGAGACACAGAACAAACACAATAATCTAGTTTCAGTGCAACTAATGAAACAAGTATGCAGGCATTGGGCTATCTACAAGACGCATCCTATGTCACGGTCTATTAGACAAACATTGGTCATTAGCAAGGTCCGTAAATCCCCTGGCGGGGGCGTGTTGAGCTCCCAAGTCAGGTCGTACCTTCCATTGTCACAATGTTAAAAATCACGTTATTCAAATGAGAGAATCATTCAGTAAAACAAATGAATTGATCCGTCAAAACCAATTCTTGCTCAAAACAGCATCTCATCTTATTGAAATAATTTATTTATACTTGTAGTCCATCTACATTTTTAAGTGAAGTATTCCGAAATCCAATTTTGCATAATCAATTAGTAGAATTTAGAAATAAACCAGTTTTTGTAGCGGGCACGAGAATGATGATTTTTGTGCCCATGAGAAGACCTAACTTTGAGGTTTACCGAACCTGCGCCAGGGGACCGCCGGACGTTGGATCATTAGCTTTAAACATTTCGTTTTACTATGAGCGGACAGACTTTTAACAAGTTATTATGAAAGAACGGCCCTATATATAGATAAGAAATACATAGTGAAAGCCAAAGTGTCCCCATTGATATTTGAATGATGGAGTCTCTCGGTGGTGAAACTGGAAGACTGACCAAGTGAGATATCCATTACAATTAACTGGACTGACTGGAAACTAACTAAAGATCATTAATCTTAAAAAAAAAATAAACAAATTCATAAATTAAACCAATAAAAGAAATCCACTTATTTATTTAATTATTCCATTCATTCATTCATTCATTCATTCATTCATTCATTCATTCATTCATTCATTCATTCATTCATTCATTCATTCATTAGTTATTTCTCTATCTATCCATCGATCTATCCATCCATCCATCCATCCATCCATCAATTAATCCATCTATCCATCCATCAATTAATTTATCTATCTATCTATCTCAAAAAAATCATGACATCGTTTGGCTTCGGTTGTCGGTTTATGTCCTACATACAAATGCTGTACGCGAACGCCAGATGCTCTATACGAGTGAACTCTTCTCTTACTTCACCTATCCCTCTTCGTCGTGGAATACGAAAAGAAGATCCTATTTCCGGATGTTCGTACTCCTTATCTATTGAACCATTCCTAGTTCTTTGCCGCAAAACTCTTGAACCGTACGGGCTTAAAATTCCTGGGTCGAGCATGCCCATTGTCACCTCAGCTTATGCCGACGATGTATATATTTTTATCACTGATAATGGAGGTTTCGCTGAACTACACACGGCGTTCGTAACGTACGCGTGCGCTTCTGGTGCAAGGCTCAACTCGGCTAAATCTAACGGTCTCTTTTCGGGGTCCTGGCAGGGACGAACTGACAACCCGCTAGGTTTCTAGTGGAATAGGGATGGGCTCAAAGTTCTCGGTGTTTACTTTGGCAATTCTACACACTGGGAAACCAAAAACTGGACGACGCTGACGGAAACAATAAATCGCGGAATAGACCGATACTCTAAATGGAATCACACGACAATACAAAGAAGGAGAATTATCGCCAACCAACTATTAGGATCCAAACTTGTTCATGTGCTATCTGTTCTCCAACCACCAAAAGCGTTTATTGATACAATTCATACTAAATTAATTAAGTTTGTGTGGGGAAGCAGACACTGGCTCAACCGCGCTCACGTCTTTGCTGAGCCTAGCGTAGGAGGTATCGGGCTGACGAACATCCAGTACAAAGTCATGACTTTTCGACTACGTTTTCTAGCCAGTATTCTTTCACCCGACGCCGAAAGATCTCATCCATATGTGCTTCACGAACTGAATCTCCATAGGTACGCTGACGATTTTCACTCACTTGTACTCGAGCCAATTCGGAGTGACTGGTTAAACAGGTTACAGCCATTCTACAGGTCAGTACTGGAAGCATGGTATACGGTCTGCCCTGCCACAACGACCACATTAAACGCCGCTCTACGTGTGTTGGACGAAGACAATAGACGCAGACTCTACTAAACGTGCAGACAACGTGAAATACCTCTTTCGACTCTATCTGGACGATCTGAACTGGCACAAGAGGACGTGCATTGGAACCATGTCTACCTTTTCCCGACGACCAGCTTCGACGCCGACCTCTGCTGGCGACTGCTGCATGACGCAGTGGCATCGCCTGCCCGACTACACCGATGGGGGATCCGTGACTCTCCACAGTGCTTGTGGTGCACTTCTCCCGGCACCACTCTCCACGTTCTGTTTGAATGTTCTAAAGTTACTCCTTTATGGATCTTTGTTCGAGACATAATTACACGCCTTATTGGCTCAAGACATCTTTTGACGCTCGACCTTCTGCGGGGACTGGATTTTGAGCCTGCCGCCCCCGTGCAGTGGCAGTTGGCAAACTTCCTATTAAACCTCGGAAAATCTACTGTATTTCGGTTCATGCAGAAGAACTTTGAAGAACCAGGCGGTGATCCGTAGTGTATTATTTAAAATCGACTTTCCTATCGATTAAATCTGGAATATATAAAGGCCGTACGTACAGACACTGTAAACATTTACAATCGCACTTGGAGGTTCGGAAATATTTTGTAAATTATTGTCATGCAGATGTGATTATCATCATTTTGTACCTTTATCTATACCTGATGTAAATTTCTCTGTTTAAGTTTACAACACTGATGTAATATATTTTGACAGTTCGAATAATTCAAATCAAATCTATCTATCTATCTATCTATCTATCTATCTATCTATCTATCTATCTATCTATCTATCTATCTATCTATCTATCTATCTATCTATCTATCTATCTATCTATCTATATATCTATCTATCTATCTATCTATCTATCTATCTATCTATCTATCTATCTATCGACCCGTCTGGGCCCGGGGAAGAATAGGCCCAGAGTGACTCTGCTAGTCGTAAGAGGCGACAAAAGGAGACCCTGTCCCTTCCCCCCCACTGTCCCATTGAATATTTCTCCACCCACTTGGCCCTGCCCTCCCTTGCTGGACTCCCATGTGACGACTCACGCGACGTACAATGGATCTGATTCGGATGTGGCTTTATTTTTCATCATCATCATTCTCATCTTCATTATCATCCGCTCATCGTCTCGATTAGCCATCGTTGCATAAATATGAGACGTTAAGCCCCACTAATCAATCAATCAATCTATCTATCTATCTATCTATCTATCTATCCATCTATCATGTTGTTCGATATAACCCTATCTTCCCTTCTTAATAAGTACCGTACTCGTATAAGACAATCTGCATATCTATTGATTGAACAATATTGTATTATTTACCACTGCTTTTAATTATTATCTATTAGGTATCTTTTAGCCAATCATTATAAAAAAGTTAATACCTCCATTTTGTAACTAGTTTCTGTCACTGTACAATGCCAATGGGCCTAATTTATCGTTGAGAATTAAAAAACGAGCTACATTATTATATTGTTATACAATTTAGATATATCTAGATTTATACACATCATTTTACTCAAAATACTAACTCTATGTTAGCTAAAAAACAGTTTTAAGTAATAGTTGTATCTTTACGTAGGTACATTTCTAAAAAGGAATCCGTCTGGGTCTAGGTACATTTCCACCAGAGTATATCAGCTGTATCTATATCTAGGTAGTTTTAAAAAGTATCGAGTGGCAAACACTGCTTATGGGTCGTCCCCCCTTTCCAAATTTCTGGATACGCCACTGCATATTGCATGGTGCATACACGGTGCGAATTGACGAGGGGGAGGGAGATTTCCCCCTCTGGTTATTTCATCCCTGGCTCTGTTTTACTGAAAGGTATTCCCACCGGGGATGGCTAAATCCCCACCTCTGGATACCCATCTCATTTCATATCATATCAAGTGACTTTATCTCATAACGTTTATAAATAATTCGTCAATTTACACACATATTCCTAGACTGGCTAAAATAAATATTCGTGTGAACTAGAAGTTAGGATACCCGTACTGAGGACTTTCATTTACGTCGCCAAGAACAAGTGGGTGAATGACAGTTACGACATTAATTTACATAATATAGGAATAGGTTAAAACTACAAACCAAAATTGGTGAAAGTTTAAAATACGAGAATAACATATCTTCAAAATAATACTTTGCTTCGCTTCTAAGGCCATCTCGAGGGCAATAATACCCTAAAAAAGTTTGCCTCCTGCGGCTATTGCTTCGCCCCAGGGCCTTTTCTACCCACGCCCCTCTACCAAGCTGTCTGTTCGCACCCTGTACACACCCAAGCCCAAGGTATTGTCATATTGACATCTTCTTAAGTATCGCCAAAAACAACTTCTATAAGATTGTACAATGAATAAAAGCAAGACCTCTTGCTTAAACAAACAAACAAATAAATAAGTGAATAAATAACTAAGTATAAAAGTAAATAAAAAATAAGTAAAATAAGTAAACAAATAAACAATTAAATAACTAAATAAATGAATAACTAAATAAAATGAATAACTGGATAAATGAATAACTATATAAAATGAATAAATTAATGAATGAATAAATGAATACACGAATAAATGAATAATAGAATAAAAGAATAAATGAATGAATAAACGAATAACAAATAAATGAATGAATGAATAAATAGAAACCCACTCAGTTAGAACAACTGACTTTCAGTGGGGGACATTTATAGGCTACTACCTTTAATTATGTGCTTTGTTGTAATGACGGCTCTAAATGCACCGTTTATTTAATACCGGTACACCAGAACCATATTGATAGATTAAAGTCACGTTCCAAACTACAAAAACCCAAGCCCCGACCGGAGTTTGAACCTTACACTTTCTGCATTACATAACACATGGTACCGGAGCCCTACACAGAAATCTTCTTCAAAATAGATAATTTTGCATTAAAATTAATAATTAAACAATCAGATTCCCGTTATCGAAACCATTTTATTTTTAAAATCACTTTTCAATCATATAATTTACAAAATAATACATAACATATTATGTCTGAGAGAGGGACGTCTACATATTGTATTGATCTCACTGTTGATGATGGTATATATGTATGTATGTATGTATGTATGTATGTATGTATGTATGTATGTATGTATGTATGTATGTATGTATGGATGTATGTATGTATGGATGTATGTATGTATGTATGTATGTATGTATGTATGCATGTATGTATGTATGTATGCAGCCTTAACGTAATCATATTTTGGCAACGATGATTATCGAGATAGTGAGTGGTGAAGTCATGAAGATAAAAACCACTCCATACGGAATGCATGACTAAACAGGACTCGAACCTGGCGGATGCCTGGGCTCAAACTTTACAAAAGGCAGCAAGAGAGCCACTGTGGGCTGCTTATAAGTGATGTCGGTAAGATAAAAAAATAAGCTAAGTTCGACGTTCATAACAATAAAAGATAAGAGGGTTGTGAGGCAGCGTGTTGGTGAGGGGGGCGAGGGGGGAGGGTGTGTCGATATCTTCGGGAGCTGCTGCTAGAAGTTGTATTCGCTGCCGCTAGGGAGAGCAAGGGTGAAAGCATTGTGCTTATGGGAAGTAACGCAACCAATTAAGTATGACATGAACCATTTATTATACAAGCGCATTTACCACTCAAACCGGTGTTTTTCTGCTACAGAATAAATCACTTGATATGAACATATATTTTTCATTTGAAGTTTGTCATCACTAAAACACTATATATATTTTTTAATATCAGCGTTTTTTTTTAAGTAATTAATTAAAAATCATATTTCGCCTATTTATCAAAGAATTGCATTGCTAAAGTAGAGTGGATAATAACAATACAATAAGGCAATATTTTGACACAAAATAATTATATATGTTGTAACGTTATTATTTCGTAGTAGTCATTGAAACAGTAAATTTTAAACAATTTACAATTTTATTGTTGCTCACACAATGAATCAGTTTTTTTTAACATACCACAATGTGTAGGTACACCGTCGGTAATGAGATATTTAAAAAAGAAGTACTTAAAAAAAATGTTTGAGCCCCCATAAGAACAGCATTAACCACCGGACACCGCATATTCTTAGAGAATTTTTGACTTCAAACTTGAATCTTGAAAGGGATCTCAATAATTTTGTCTGATGGAAGTTTGTGATGTATTTTTTATAAGCTATATATTTTATAGCTCAACACGCTGCTACCTCCTGGATTTATATCTTCTAGGTACAAATAATGAGTATATATCTAAATATGTATTTCCAGACATTTCATATTTATCAACCCCAGTAACAATCGAGGTACCAGAATTAAAATTTGCTATTTACAGTAACATCAGGGCATTATGAAAATAAAATTATTAAAACTAGGAAAACGCTTTGTTTGACGCGTTGATAAGCGAGCGCGTCCATATCTACGAACGTTCTGGCGAAAAGTTTTCAAAGCTGATAAAAACAACAATTAACAACAATACGAAAATGCGAATTGCAAACATTTTTCTAATTTCCATACCTTATAGAACTTCCCGACATTGTTGAATGCTGTGCAGTATGCGTTGCTAAGATTTTTATGTGTCATTTTGTCTAGTGTTTTCGCCGCAGTCCGCCACCATTACTAACAGTTATTGACAGCTATAGAAATGTTGCCTCTAAAACGTATCAGATCGCTTCTAAGTTAGTATATTTGTGACCGGACAAAGAGTAACAATAAGAAAGCCACCTCACATTTTGGCGTGACTGTGTTTCAGAAAAATATTTTCGAGTAACGTTTGTGTAAATTTGCCAATACTTATCAGATCGCCATAAAATAAACATATTCGTGACCGGAAAAATGTTTGTAAAAATATCGCTATCTCACATTTTGCAACCATTTTGTTTAAAAAAAAATAATTTACATTAACTTTGGTGTAACTTTGTAACTTTCCAAACGATTTTGCCACAAAACTAAACACATTCAATCCACATCGAGGCTTGTGGATGGTCACAATTTCAAGTTAATCGGGCTTTCCGTTCGACCGCTATCGACAGACAAAACAAACAAAAACAGAACGAAGTGCCATGAAGGTATAATAAAGACGCTCGCTTCGCTCGCTTAATTATTGTAAATTATTAAAAAGTAAATTATATAGTCGTCCCTACCACTGGGGGCGCCCGTTGTTGCCAGGTATCAGGTTCATGCATGTTATTTCCCACATAGAACACACGTACGTAGCAACAACGGGCGCCCCTAGGGGTAGGGGACGACTATGAATACGGACCGTCCATATTCTGGTATCGCGAGTGTATTGTGGTTGATAAATTTGAAAGATCTGGGAATTGCAAAACAGTGCTATTATTAATTATGTTGCGGTATATAAACCAATTCAGTGACAATCGTACAAAAACTATTGTAGTGGTTTTTTACATAGTTTTGTAAGAACTTTACATCTAATGGTGTCATTGGGTTCTCTCGAGGTTCAACATTTATTTGTTTACGATCTATCAAAATCAGGGGACTCCGATGCGGGCATAGGATTATGATCTTATAACAATTGACAATTGTGTGACAACATATGTGTACGTAATGTACATAAATATTTCACATTTCACGAAAAGTTACAAAAAAACACATTTCATATATGTTTCTATTGCTTCATATACATAAAAATATGGTTGTTTTACTTACGGCCAATCAGCAACCAGGCGAAGCCTACCAAAGTCAGAAAAACGTAGATGGACATTTCAAGAATAGTACAACACTCCTCAGATAAGATCACAGTGCAGACTGAGAAGGTAGTGAATGTTGGACCGCCAGCCCAGCGTGTATATAAAGCAAGGCGTTATCAATTGACCTTTGACTCAATCTGGCTTGGGCAAAACCCGTGGTCCATACTACATGCAAGACTTACACGTGACTTCCCCCCATCTCTGACGAGATAAGTCATGATAGATCACGTGGAGCTGCAACCCCATAGTGCGCAGGCACCCCTCAGAGCCAAGATATCTCCCGAGTGGTACCGTAGCACTGTTCTGATTCGGATGTGGCTTTATTCTTCATTATCATCTTTCTCATCTTCATTATCACCCGCTCATCGTCTCGATTAGCCATCGTTGCATAAATATGAGACGTTAAGCCCCAATAATCATCATCATCATCATCACGTGGAGCTGCAACCCCATAATGCACGCAGGTACCACTCAGAGTCTAGATATCTCCCGAGTGGCACCGTAGCACTGTTCCCACCACGAGAACTTCAATATGCATGACTCACACCTGACTTCCCCCCATCTCTGACGAGATATGTCATAACAGATCACGTGGAGCTGCAACCCCATAATGCGCAGAAACCACTCAGAGTCTTAATGTCTGCCGAGTGGTACCGTAGCACTGTTCCCACCACGAGAACTCCAATATGCATGACTCACACGTAACCTTCACCCATCTCTGACGAGATAAGTCATAACAGATCACGTGGAGCTGCAACCCCATAATGCGCAGAAACCACTAACAAAGGGAAGGCCCCAAAAGAACCGCTACTCTGCAGTAATTTACAGCCCACCCCCCGAACGTAAACCGACGCAACAATCGTCGTCACGATTGATGCGAAAACACTAGTCAGCTCTCCAAGACAACACTGAAAAAACCAGCAACCAGCTGACTTGCATGCATAGCGCAACTAACTACACATACTACGGACTGCTGACGTAGGAATAAGCTACATTCCGAAATGACAGCTTATCCGAGGGAAACGAAAAAGAATGAACGAAATAACCTAAACTACAATTTGCCACTACAATATTAAAATAAAACAATTCAATGTACAATATATTACAGAACAAAACAAAGAGAACACTGTACAAAAATGCCTTACCTATCCTATCATCCAAATTCCAAACCATAAAAACAATTACGTTAATGCAAGTATTATGTGTATGTATAAATGAGAGGAATATTAAAGTAGCATTTATGTAAGTAGACCTATGTATGTATGTATGTATGTATTTTCGTATGTATGTATGTATGTATGTATGTATGTATTGTGTACGTGTATGTGTATATACGAATGTATGTTGATGTATGACTGTATGTTGATATATCTTTATGTATGTTCATGTATGTATGGATGTATGTATGTTTGTATGTATGTATGTATGTATGTATGTATGTATGTATGTATGTATGACTGTGTATGTGTGTATGTATGTATCTATGTATGTATGTATGTATGTATGTATGTATGTATGTATGTATGTATGTATGTATGTATGTATGTATGTGTGTATGTTTGTATGTATGTATGTATGTATGTAAGTATGTATATGTGTGTATGTATGTATGTATGTATGTATGTATGTATGCATGTATGAATGTATGTATGTATGTATGTATGTATGTATGTATGTGTGCATGCATGCATGTATGTATGTATGTATGTATGTATGTATGTATGTATGTATGAATGTATGTATGTTTGTATGTATGTGCCCGTCAAACACACACCTAGAAACTGAACATTGCACTTACGAATGTGTGAATGATTGCAGAAATCCGGTGAATTTCGATGAATTATCGCCTGTGAAATGGGCAGAAGATAAGGATTTCAGGCCGGCATGGGAATACCTACTTAAGTGATAGTTAGTATAGTTGTATGAATAAATTTAGCATTGACTTGACAACAGGATGATTTTTATGGTACAAGACTTTGATCTCCTTGATCTGAAACGTTGGTTCATCATGTTATGTTGACCGTTGCTTCGTGTTGGGTCATTGCCGACCTCCAGGGGGCCTCATTCCAGTACATTTGAAAACTTAACCCCGGTGTTAGCCAATAGCCAATCAGGAGTCAGCAATTGAAACGCCGATCGAAGGAAGGCATTGTTGAAAAAACGATACAAAATCAAAACAATAACAAACAAAAACAGTCCAATAACCTCAAAATGTTGACAAAATACTCAATAAAACTACATATTGACATATATATGAGCTATATAATGTACTATACATACACAAAATTGTTTATAAACTTCAATAAACACCTAAAGTAACGTATCCATGAAATAGGATATCCTCAATAAAGAATTAAAATGTGACATTTGTGAAACTACACACACGGGCATTGACAAAATGGCGGCATTTCAGAGTATTGTTGAGATAACTCTTCTTAACCCTACTATCAGAAAGGGTCATATTTGCCTCCGAATTATGCAGGGAAGCCTGGGTAGGTGTTAACCCCGGGGTCATTTTAACATGGGGTTAGCGAGAGTTAAGAAGAGTTAAAAAAATCTACAGGAATCAGGCCCCCAGGGTCATGATCGAGACTCGGGACTTTACGCTCCTCTCATCACGCCACATATGGACTTTCAAACCGCGAGATAATGTTTGCAACTCTGTCGACCTGGCTCGTGTGGAGATCACATTACGGGTTATCGCGGCTACACTTCTCTAGATGTTGTTGTCGGCTTGGAGCAAACGCTTTCATTGCAATGGTTACCGACCATGTGTTACAGGTTCAAGTTAGCTCTTCTAGGTAGGTTTCGAATGTGTGAGTCCCAACGTAACTAGTCTCATGCCGACCCTAGATCCTTATCCACCGAGCACGCTGTTTCAACATACAGGAACAGATTCCACGCGTTAGGTAAACCACAAGACATAAACAACTAACTTCTTCCACACAGCATTTTCTAAAATATTCACAAAAACATTTTTGTGTTTAGAGCTTTGCACTGTAGTTTAATGATGTGGAATATGTCGCTCTATACAACAGTTATGAGGCTTCGTAATAAACGCATTTAACCCCCTCAACTGCGCAATAACGCAGGCCATGTTTACCTTCTACGTACACAAAGAACTCGTTCTCCTCCAGGCTGTAGGACACTTAGGGCCGTATGCAGAGTCAAGTTTAGTGTCACATTAAGTACATAATTTTTTTCTAAGGAATTGTATTTTTACATGCTACTTTCCATAAGTAATGAAGGCCTTGCTAGCTAGCACAAGAAGCCAAATCCCGAAAAACTAGTGACATGTCAGCCCCCGACCCGACTTATGTTGGAACAGGGGTGCTGAGCCCAGCTAGCCAGCCCTAGAATCTACAGCCCGAGAAACTAGTGACATGTCACCCCCGACCAGACTTATGTTGGAACTGGGGTGCTGAGCCCAGCTAGCCAGCCCTAGAATCTACAGCCCGAGAAACTAGTGACATGTCACCCCCGACCAGACTTATGTTGGAACTGGGGTGCTGAGCCCAGCTAGCCAGCCCTAGAATCTACAGCCCGAGAAACTAGTGACATGTCACCCCCGACCAGACTTATGTTGGAACAGGGGTGCTGAGCCCAGCTAGCCAGCCCTAGAATCTACAGCCCGAGAAACTAGTGACATGTCACCCCCGACCAGACTTATGTTGGAACCGGGGTGCTGAGCCCGGCTAGCCAGCACTAGAAGCCACAGCATGATTAACTAGTGACGAACCTTATGTAGAAGGTGGAGCATCGTGCTCTACCTTTAAGTTGGGGGGGGGTGGTGGATGAAAGAAAATGTGAGAATATATCACACTGAGTCAACCTGATAAGAAAAATATATTCTGTTACCCGTATTTTGACTACGGGTACTGGTACTAGAAGCATCTTTTTTATCAGCAGGTTTGCTTTTTTCACAACACATTGTATGATTTTACATCATATCAAAATTGCATCATATACAAAAATACATCAAAATTGTATGATATTGGGTATCAAATATCAAGTATTTAGCCTATTGTTGTATATCTACCAATCTACAAGAATATCAGTGTCTGTGATAAGTAGGCTATCAACGTAAAGAGATGTACAACGTAGCATTTTATAGTAGTTGTAATGGTTACAGAAATAATTATTGTCACTATAAATAATAATAACAAATATTAATATATAGACTAGAGGCTATTCATTCAACACAAACCTACATAAAGTGGCCGTCAACTAAACAGTTCATCCGAGTTATGCGGAATGTCTTCCCCTCCTACCCCCACCAGTGCCCGCGCACGGACGAAGAGAGGCAGTGAAGGATCCATCTCTATAATAGACCGTCGAGCTGTCAACCAAAGCTGTCAACAACAAGCCACCACGTTGACTCAAAAATCTAGGAGCAAGGGAAGACGTCCTTCTACAAACCACATCATGAAACCGTAACCTGCCAGACCCCCCCTCTCCCCCCCCCTTCCAGCCGCCAAAATAATGGACTCATACCAATCGAAAAACTTGAAAGCCTGAAGTAATAAATAAAATCCAATTTTGAACAAATCTAGGACAAATCAATAACAAAACAAAACACAAGCAAAATTCAAAAGAACCATGAGCTACCCCCCTCCCCCCTTTCACGACACAGAGGAGCTACAAGTAGAACTTGTAGTAATGAACGGGTACCACCGCCTCACCAACGGTGCCTGGTACCGGCACATCATCCTCTGGGTGGACCTGGTAAGTCTCCAGATACCGAGCGGCCCAATACCGGTACCTCGCTGCCCACTGCGCCTCCTGACTGGAAGGAGCCCCCTTGCCCCCTCCCAACAATACCGGTATCTCGCTGTCCACTGCGCCTCCTGACTAGAAGGAGCCCCCTTGCCCCCTCCCAACAATACCGGTATCTCGCTGCCCACTACGCCTCCTGACTGGAAGGAGACCCCTTGCCCCCTCCCAACAATACCAGTATCTCGCTGTCCACTGCGCCTCCTGACTGGAAGGAGCCCCCTTGCCCCCTCCCAACAATACCGGTATCTCGCTGTCCACTGCGCCTCCTGACTGGAAGGAGCCCCCTTGCCCCCTCCCAACAATACCGGTATCTCGCTGCCCACTACGCCTCCTGACTGGAAGGAGCCCCCTTGCCCCCTCCCAACAATACCGGTATCTCGCTGCCCACTGCGCCTCCTGACTGGAAGGAGCCCCCTTGCCCCCTCCCAACAATACCGGTATCTCGCTGCCCACTACGCCTCCTGACTGGAAGGAGCCCCCTTGCCCCCTCCCAACAATACCGGTATCTCGCTGTCCACTGCGCCTCCTGACTGGAAGGAGCTCCCTTGCCCCCTCCCAACAATACCGGTATCTCGCTGCCCACTGCGCCTCCTGACTGGAAGGAGCCCCCTTGCCCCCTCCCAACAATACCGGTATCTCGCTGCCCACTGCGCCTCCTGACTGGAAGGAGCCCCCTTGCCCCCTGCCAACAATACCGGTATCTCGCTGCCCACTGCGCCTCCTGACTGGAAGGAGCCCCCTTGCCCCCTGCCAACAATACCGGTATCTCGCTGCCCACTGCGCCTCCTGACTGGAAGGAGTCCCCTTGCCCCCTCCCAACAATACCGGTATCTCGCTGCCCACTACGCCTCCTGACTGGAAGGAGCCCCCTTGCCCCCTCCCAACAATACCGGTATCTCGCTGCCCACTACGCCTCCTGACTGGAAGGAGTCCCCTTGCCCCCTCCCAACAATACCGGTATCTCGCTGCCCACTGCGCCTCCTGACTGGAAGGAGTCCCCTTGCCTCTCCCAACAATACCGGTATCTCGCTGCCCACTGCGCCTCCTGACTGGAAGGAGTCCCCTTGCCTCTCCCAACAATACCGGTATCTCGCTGCCCACTGCGCCTCCTGACTGGAAGGAGCCCCCTCGCCCCCTCCCAACAATACCGGTATCTCGCTGCCCACTGCGCCTCCTGACTGGAAGGAGCCCCCTTGCCCCCTCCCAACAATACCGGTATCTCGCTGCCCACTGCGCCTCCTGACTGGAAGGAGCCCCCTTGCCCCCTCCCAACAATACCGGTATCTCGCTGCCCACTGCGCCTCCTGACTGGAAGGAGCCCCCTTGCCCCCTGCCAACAATACCGGTATCTCGCTGCCCACTGCGCCTCCTGACTGGAAGGAGCCCCCTTGCCCCCTCCCAACAATACCGGTATCTCGCTGCCCACTGCGCCTCCTGACTGGAAGGAGCCCCCTTGCCCCCTCCCAACAATACCGGTATTTCGCTGCCCACTGCGCCTCCTGACTGGAAGGAGCCCCCTTGCCCCCTCCCAACAATACCGGTATCTCGCTGCCCACTGCGCCTCCTGACTGGAAGGAGCCCCCTTGCCCCCTCCCAACAATACCGGTATCTCGCTGCCCACTGCGCCTCCTGACTGGAAGGAGCCCCCTTGCCCCCTCCCAACAATACCGGTATCTCGCTGCCCACTACGCCTCCTGACTGGAAGGAGCCCCCTTGCCCCCTCCCAACAATACCGGTATCTCGCTGCCCACTGCGCCTCCTGACTGGAAGGAGCCCCCTTGCCCCCTCCCAACAAACCCCGTACCGCAATCAACACCTCGGTGCCCAACAGGGCGCCCTGGGCCTTGGTCCACACCCTCACACGTTCCGACTGCGCAGGTGTCGCCTGGCTCATAACCCGGGCCGCACACCATCTCGGAACCTGCCCAATAGGCAACACGCGTACGATTTTTTTTGTTAAACCAAACATTTAGTTTAATAGTATCAGATACAAAAAGTATATTAATGCAAGTCCCAAGTAAAAAAGAATTTTTTAAATAGGTTTAATGTGGTCGCATTAATTGAAGTTTAAACTCGGGGATTTGAAACGCGTACAGGTGGCTGTGACGCAATGATTCTGTAGACGTAGTGTTACAGACCAATCGCTGAGGCGGTGAGCGTACACATTACAAACCCATGACGTCAAATCCACTCTACATGGCGGCGGCTCGTTTTTCGCGCCCTTTTGCTTATCGTTACTAAACCAATTATTTTGAGGCATAGACTGATCCGTTTTTCAAAATTCAAAGACACAAAATTATTAAATAAGAGACAAGGTATTAAAAAATCGATTAAAATTTTCATACGCGTGTTCCATATTCTGCAGTTCTCGACAAACGACCAACCAATGCACGACTGACAGCACCGAAACTCACATGCACAAAAAGAACCATCGAGAAAACTGCACATTTCAGCTATCTAATTGCGTCCAGTGCTCGAAATTAACGGCAGCCCGGCAGCCCGAGGCTGCCCAAAACGTACTCGGGCTACCACTTGTATATACCCAGGCAGCCCGACGGGCTGCCTTAAATTTCACATACAAAAACATTATTACATTTTTTTTTTCTAAAATCAAAAGTGCCATGTGTTAACACAACACCCTGTATTATTTTAACAAATATCAAAGTGTTTAATGTTTTTAATTAACCGTCTACGACCTTGAGATCAACCATACAGAAGAAAAAGACCAAGAACGCATCATAGACGATGACACTGAATTGCAATAACATGGCAAATTAATCATGATCATATAATTTATATTCATTCTTTACATTGTAATTGGATGTCATTATTGTCATTACATAAAAAAAGAACAAAATTACATTTTCTTCACAACAATTAAAAAACAAAAAATGTATTTCAAAGTGTTAATTACGTAATAAAACGAAAATATTAATAATAAAAATCGGGCTTATAAATTCTTAGCCGGGCTGCTTTAAAACTAAAAGACAGTAGCCTGAAGGGCTGCTGTCTATAATTCCTTATTTCGAGCACTGATTGCGTCTACGTCGGAATCCGCAAGCTCGTTTCCGATAAGCAATCAATTCCCCCACTCCTGATCGACACGCGTCAACGATCAAGTCTGGCAAACTCAGAAATGTCCAACAAACCTAAACCTAAATTAACCCAAACTTAAACATTATGTCAATACAAAGTGTAAAAATAAACCTAGCTTTTCAACAAAACGACTGCATGCCCAACAATGTAGTTGAAGGCTATAACGCTAACATAACCTAGGTATAACCTAAAACCCACTATGGACATTTCGACAGTAATAAACTACACTTACGAGAGTCGAGTCAAAACGAAAACCAACGCCAACCACAACAGACAGCAGTGCCTGATCTAACCGTGCACAGGGTATACAGCTCCCGAGTCGGCATGGATGCTGACTCTAAGAGCATGTATAGTTGGGTAGAGGAAGAATGACGTCACTCCGGGTGAGACCAACATCGAAATCGTGAAACCACGTGACTTGGGGCAACGTTGAAAATGGTAAACACTGGCTGTGCGTTTGGTTGTAAAGACGAACGTTACGTTAAAGAAGGATCTGGGCCTTGATTCTCTATGGTCAACGATAAGGTGATCACCGGTGTTGGTCGTTATGAGAAGGCTGTGACCCAATCACAGCCATCCATTCGCCTTCCGTAACGACAGAAACCGGTGAGAAATTTACCACAGATTTAGAGAATCGGGCTCCTGTTACCTTCCACAGGTAAGTTTTACTGAATAATTTGCTATATATTGTATTCCTAACAGTCGTATATGTGTTTTAAACGCAATATATGATATTTAAACTATATAAATAGACCAAGAGCCAAGGCCTACCTTGGGCGTGGCGCGTGGCCCTAGCCTAGCCTAGGCTTAGCAGGTAAATAATATTTAACTTACATATAATACATAATTCAAGAAGGTACCTTTTGTATTGTATTGTGTATATTGTATTAATTGTATCTATATGTAGACCTACGTATGTATGTAATTGGAACTCAGAACAAGATGAACATGTTCTAGTGAGGGAAAAGGTACAGAAGGACGACCGCTTACCTGAGAAAGTAGATAGGTCGCTTTGAGAAACATATGAGAAGACAAATAAATAAACTGAGACTTTTCGGTTGAGCTGTCGTCCTTCTTCTTCCCAACTATCTATGCTCTAAGTGCTGACTACGCACGAACTCGACTATCGCAACCGACGGAACACCAGCCTGCTGGACAGCGTCCGCGCGCGGTACGACTAAGCTCGCGTCGGGCCTCGAACCAAAGACAATGTTACACAGTCCCAACCGAGCACTAGCCACCCATACAGCGACAACACCCCACGAGGTTAAAATGAACCCCTTGTGGTCCCGCCTGCCGTATCAAATGACCTCAATAAAGAGGTAAAGACTCCTGGCCGCTGTAGCGACCAACCCGCCCGAGCTCACGAAATCCGAGCTACCAGGGCAGTCAAAACATCGAACCCCCCCCTTGTGCCATTACGAAAAGGGATTTCACTATCAGCAACTCAGCAATCCGTAATCACTGACAGCAATGAACAACATACTTGCGTAACAACACTATTCTGCTACGAAGCACTCATTAGTCATTCCACATAACACAACAAATGTTACAATAACGCCACGTGATTGGGCACAGAGCCAAATCCACGTATCAGCAATAAGAAAACGAAACAACTTGAAGGAAACAAATAGACAAACAAGCAAAAATAAAACATACATACAAGAAACACATGCAACCATACAGCCATGTAAAAACCGCCTAACCACGCAAGGAGGCTAAGCGTGACGACGCGATATCAATGAAGATACACTAGCCGTCACCTCCCTCCAACGAGGATAATCGCGACACCCGTGAACTGCAAAACACACAGCACCTACCTCCCCACCCCCCTCCACTCCACCGACAACAATATCTAGCGGGTTTGTTGTAGGCCTAAGCCTACTACTTATGTATAATGACCTGGGATGAATACATTCATTTGTAAATTGATTTTATTAAAAGAAAACCATACATTTCCTACTTTTGGGAATTTATATGGGATCGGGAAATATTCCCGCCCGTACTTCACTAACGAACGTAAGTTGTTTTTTATGTTAGATAACAAAAAAATTGTATACATAATAGTACGAATAGTATTGAATCTAATTAACCCATTATTAGTTATGTTTCTATTTTAAACTATTTTGTATTTATTTATCAAACAAAATTGCATGTTTTGTTACTCACTTTAATCAAACCCATCCTGTCTTAGATCTCACTACAGGCTATCTCGAAGGAAAAAAGCATAAAAAAATGTCCCATTTCCGGCGGCTGGGGCATCGCCCCAGACCCCTTGTGGCCAACGCAAGTACATACAAGTGAAAAGTCCATATAAGTGGCATATTCACTGCTCGCGGACACAAGAAAATATCCTAAAACCGGCCCTGCGCGCAAGGGATTTGATATTCACTTGGCACAATTAAAAATTGCGTATGGTAGCAAGACATGAACATCCTGCGTACGCCTAGGCCATAAAGCTAGAATTAAATACGATAGTAATAATAAAAAAAAAGGCAAAAGTGTAGGCATAGGACTATTGCCAGGGAGCTAACCTACGCCAAGTAATTATCTGTATGTGTCTAGGCCTAACATAAAAAATCTGAATTGTCATAGTCCGGGTGTAGGCCTACACCATTAACAGAACTGAAGTACTGCATCTAAGTCGCTTATCTCTTATTAGTGGCAATTACCTTTATTCGTCTTGCGCGGCTTTCAGACCCGCCTATACGAATAAACACAGATCATATTGCCAATATGTGTCCACCGACTAGAACTGTGTATCACTGGCGTGACTACACACGAACACACGCACACGCACCCACAAACACGCACACGCACACGCACACGCACACGCACACGCACACACACCTCTACTACCCAGCTAAACCATGTTGGGCAGTAAAAGGCGGTAGACAAACTGCTGATTGCGTTGCGAATCTCTAACCTATATAACTCACTCAACGGTTCCCATACGAACACCGAAGTTAAGCAGTCTCGGGCTAGGTCAGGAGGTGGATGGATGACCACTCTCCTCTGAAACTCTAGTTGCCGTTGGTTAAAGCGGATTGGAGGGTTCGAAAGCTTGTGTAACAGCTTCGCTCTTCTCGTCAACTGCTCGGCAGACCAGGTTAGTGGTGGAACCTATATGACTGGTCAAAGTTACGCCGTCCTTTCAAATGGGACGTAAAGCCGATGGTCCCCTTTGTACTAATCAACAGGAGTAGGTTACGTGCCAGTACCAGGTATCCCCTCCTCCCTTCCCCATTATTATTCATCAATTATCACTCATCAAGCTAAACAGGGCCCCCTACACTGTGCTTAGTTATAAAAAATAAATAAATGATGTACGTCATTGACCTATGACATTGATAGTGTTATTGGCCTCCGTCAATATTTGCGTTCGAGAATAACAACTTTTTTCATCTCGAGACCATCGACCTTTGAGTATCAACTCAGGGCAGAGAGCCAACGTTAGTGGTTGTTTGGCTTCCACGTCGTACTGGGTCAACGTATGGTAGTCGGGTAGTATAATCTCGCCAAGCATGCGCGGTGATCTTCTACTAGCCAACAAGCGTAAGTGAGGCTGTACGAGGTGGTAGACAAACTGCTACGTCATACCGGGTCAACGTATAGTAGTCGGGTAGTATAATCTCGCCAGCGTGCGCGGTGATCTTCTACTAGCCAACAAGCGTAAGTGAGGCTGTACGAGGTGGTAGACAAACTGCTACGTCATACCGGGTCAACGTATGGTAGTCGGGTAGTATACTCGCCAAGCATGCGCGGTGATCTTCTACTAGCCAACAAGCGTAAGTGAGGCTGTACGAGGCGGTGGACAAACTGCTACGTCGTACCGGTCAACGTATGGTAGTCGGGTAGTATAATCTCGCCAAGCATGCGCGGTAATCTTCTACTAGCCAACAAGCGTAAGTGAGGCTGTACGAGGCGGTGGTCAAACTGCTACGTCGTACCGGTCAACGTATGGTAGTCGGGTAGTATAATCTCGCCAAGCATGCGCGGTGATCTTCTACTAGCCAACAAGCGTAAGTGAGGCTGTACGAGGCGGTGGTCAAACTGCTACGTCGTACCGGTCAACGTATGGTAGTCGGGTAGTATAATCTCGCCAGCATGCGCGGTGATCTTCTACTAGCCAACAAGCGTAAGTGAGGCTGTACGAGGCGGTGGTCAAACTGCTACGTCGTACCGGTCAACGTATGGTAGTCGGGTAGTATAATCTCGCCAGCATGCGCGGTGATCTTCTACTAGCCAACAAGCGTAAGTGAGGCTGTACGAGGCGGTGGTCAAACTGCTACGTCGTACCGGTCAACGTATGGTAGTCGGGTAGTATAATCTCGCCAGCATGCGCGGTGATCTTCTACTAGCCAACAAGCGTAAGTGAGGCTGTACGAGGCGGTGGTCAAACTGCTACGTCATACCGGTCAACATATGGTAGTCGGGTAGTATAATCTCGCCAAGCATGCGCGGTGATCTTCTACTAGCCAACAAGCGTAAGTGAGGCTGTACGAGGTGGTAGACAAACTGCTACGTCATACCGGGTCAACGTATAGTAGTCGGGTAGTATAATCTCGCCAGCGTGCGCGGTGATCTTCTACTAGCCAACAAGCGTAAGTGAGGTTGTACGAGGCGCTAGACAAACTGGTACTGGCGTTGTAACTCTACCCAACGTAAGTGGTCATATACTCAAAGCTCAGACAGCGGACTCCGTTATCTGCGCTCAAAGCTTCGGCCAAGGCGCAATAACTAAAGAAACTAAAAAAATTTATCTGTATTCCACTTAATGAGGAATAAGTAGGCGAGCGAAGCGAGCGTGTCCATTTGACTTTTATGACACTCGTTCTGTTTGATTGTTTTTTTATTGTTATTATTTATGTCGATAGTAGTCGAGCGGAAAGTCTGATCAGGTTGAAATTTGGACCATTTACAAGCCTCGATGTGAATTGAAGGTGTGTAGTTTTGTGACAACATCGTTTGAAAACTTACAAAATTACACCAAAGTTACTGTTTAATATTTTTCTGAAACAAAATAGCGGCAAAATGGGAGATAGCCATATTTTTATAAAGATTTTTCCGAACACAAATATGTTCGTTTATGGCGATCTAATGAGTATTGGCAAAGTGACGCCAAGGTTAGTCGAAACACAGTTACACATTAACGGCAAAATGTGAGGTATAGTAAATTTTTGGCCTGTCACGAATATACTAATTTAATCGCGATCTGATATGATACGTATTTGATGAATAAATTACATTTGTATTGCTGTCAAAAAGTGTTAGTAACTGAGGCAGACCGCGTAGAAAACATTAGACTAAAGAACAGCGAAAATTTTTAGAAACGTACATTGCACTGCATTCAAGAATGTCGGGAAGTATAATAGCCATAGAAAAATATTTCCAGTGCGCATTATTGTATTGTGTTAAACGTTGTTTTTATTAGCTTTTCGCCAGAGAGTTCGTAGATATGAACCCGCTCGCTTATCAACGCGTCACACAGAGCGTTTTCATATTATTTTAATAAAACATAAGTAGTTACTTCTGTTGTTGAACGTTTCTACTATAGTGGCTACTTCTAAAACGCATTAAAACCACTTGAAAAATACGGGTGTTCAAACAATTGTTGTTGTGGGGTATCTTTCTCCTCGGTTAGCAAACTACTTGGATACATATTCCTGGTGAATGGCGATCCTAATGTTACACACGATAATAGAATGATCTTTTGCAACTGTTGTTACAAACTACCAGTGATATACACGGAGGATTGAACAGCCGGATGGTACTCAATACCGTATTGTATCATGAGACGGGATGACATTGAAACAGCTGCAATGTCTCTATAGTGCATAAAAGCCATGGCGCGAGCGCAACCCTGCAAGTGATATACACCCACGTGCAACACATTGAGAGCTGTTATCATGAGACGGGATGACATTGAAACAGCTGCAATGTCTCTATAGTGCATGAAAGCCATGGCGCGAGCGCAACCCTGCAAGTGATATACACCCACGTGCAACACATTGAGAGCTGTTATCATGAGACGGGATGACATTGAAACAGCTGCAATGTCTCTAGTGCATGAAAGCGATGACGCGAGCGCAACCCTGCAAGTGATATACACCCACGTGCAACACATTGAGAGCTGTTATCATGAGACGGGATGACATTGAAACAGCTGCAATGTCTCTATAGTGCATGAAAGCGATGACGCGAGCGCAACCCTGCAAGTGATATACACCCACGTGCAACACATTGAGAGCTGTTATCATGAGACGGGATGACATTGAAACAGCTGCAATGTCTCTAGTGCATGAAAGCGATGACGCGAGCGCAACCCTGCAAGTGATATACACCCACGTGCAACACATTGAGAGCTGTTATCATGAGACGGGATGACATTGAAACAGCTGCAATGTCTCTATAGTGCATGAAAGCGATGACGCGAGCGCAGCCCTGCAAGTGATATACACCCACGTGCAACACATTGAGAGCTGTTATCATGAGACGGGATGACATTGAAACAGCTGCAATGTCTCTAGTGCATGAAAGCCATGACGCGAGCGCAACCCTGCAAGTGATATACACCCACGTGCAACACATTGAGAGCTGTTATCATGAGACGGGATGACATTGAAACAGCTGCAATGTCTCTAGTGCATGAAAGCGATGACGCGAGCGCAACCCTGCAAGTGATATACACCCACGTGCAACACATTGAGAGCTGTTATCATGAGACGGGATGACATTGAAACAGCTGCAATGTCTCTATAGTGCATGAAAGCGATGACGTGAGCGCAACCCTGCAAGTGATATACACCCACGTGCAACACATTGAGAGCTGTTATCATGAGACGGGATGACATTGAAACAGCTGCAATGTCTCTATAGTGCATGAAAGCCATGGCGCGAGCGCAACCCTGCAAGTGATATACACCCACGTGCAACACATTGAGAGCTGTTATCATGAGACGGGATGACATTGAAACAGCTGCAATGTCTCTATAGTGCATGAAAGCGATGACGTGAGCGCAACCCTGCAAGTGATATACACCCACGTGCAACACATTGAGAGCTGTTATCATGAGACGGGATGACATTGAAACAGCTGCAATGTCTCTATAGTGCATGAAAGCCATGGCGCGAGCGCAACCCTGCAAGTGATATACACCCACGTGCAACACATTGAGAGCTGTTGTCATGAGACGGGATGACATTGAAACAGCTGCAATGTCTCTAGTGCATGAAAGCCATGGCGCGAGCGCAACCCTGCAAGTGATATACACCCACGTGCAACACATTGAGAGCTGTTATCATGAGACGGGATGACATTGAAACAGCTGCAATGTCTCTATAGTGCATGAGAGCCATGGCGCGAGCGCAACCCTGCAAGTGATATACACCCACGTGCAACACATTGAGAGCTGTTATCATGAGACGGGATGACATTGAAACAGCTGCAATGTCTCTATAGTGCATGAAAGCCATGGCGCGAGCGCAACCCTGCAAGTGATATACACCCACGTGCAACACATTGAGAGCTGTTATCATGAGACGGGACGACATTGAAACAGCTGCAATGTCTCTAGTGCATGAAAGCGATGACGCGAGCGCAACCCTGCAAGTGATATACACCTACGTGCAACACATTGAGAGCTGTTATCATGAGACGGGATGACATTGAAACAGCTGCAATGTCTCTAGTGCATGAAAGCGATGACGCGAGCGCAACCCTGCAAGTGATATACACCCACGTGCAACACATTGAGAGCTGTTATCATGAGACGGGATGACATTGAAACAGCTGCAATGTCTCTAGTGCATGAAAGCGATGACGCGAGCGCAACCCTGCAAGTGATATACACCTACGTGCAACACATTGAGAGCTGTTATCATGAGACGGGATGACATTGAAACAGCTGCAATGTCTCTAGTGCATGAAAGCGATGACGCGAGCGCAACCCTGCAAGTGATATACACCCACGTGCAACACATTGAGAGCTGTTATCATGAGACGGGATGACATTGAAACAGCTGCAATGTCTCTATAGTGCATGAAAGCCATGACGCGAGCGCAACCCTGCAAGTGATATACACCCACGTGCAACACATTGAGAGCTGTTATCATGAGACGGGATGACATTGAAACAGCTGCAATGTCTCTAGTGCATGAAAGCCATGGCGCGAGCGCAACCCTGCAAGTGATATACACCCACGTGCAACACATTGAGAGCTGTTATCATGAGACGGGATGACATTGAAACAGCTGCAATGTCTCTAGTGCATGAAAGCCATGGCGCGAGCGCAACCCTGCAAGTGATATACACCCACGTGCAACACATTGAGAGCTGTTATCATGAGACGGGATGACATTGAAACAGCTGCAATGTCTCTAGTGCATGAAAGCGATGACGCGAGCGCAACCCTGCAAGTGATATACACCCACGTGCAACACATTGAGAGCTGTTATCATGAGACGGGATGACATTGAAACAGCTGCAATGTCTCTAGTGCATGAAAGCCATGGCGCGAGCGCAACCCTGCAAGTGATATACACCCACGTGCAACACATTGAGAGCTGTTATCATGAGACGGGATGACATTGAAACAGCTGCAATGTCTCTAGTGCATGAAAGCCATGGCGCGAGCGCAACCCTGCAAGTGATATACACCCACGTGCAACACATTGAGAGCTGTTATCATGAGACGGGATGACATTGAAACAGCTGCAATGTCTCTAGTGCATGAAAGCGATGACGCGAGCGCAACCCTGCAAGTGATATACACCCACGTGCAACACATTGAGAGCTGTTATCATGAGACGGGATGACATTGAAACAGCTGCAATGTCTCTAGTGCATGAAAGCCATGGCGCGAGCGCAACCCTGCAAGTGATATACACCCACGTGCAACACATTGAGAGCTGTTATCATGAGACGGTATGACATTGAAACAGCTGCAATGTCTCTAGTGCATGAAAGCCATGGCGCGAGCGCAACCCTGCAAGTGATATACACCCACGTGCAACACATTGAGAGCTGTTATCATGAGACGGGATGACATTGAAACAGCTGCAATGTCTCTATAGTGCATGAAAGCCATGGCGCGAGCGCAACCCTGCAAGTGATATACACCCACGTGCAACACATTGAGAGCTGTTATCATGAGACGGGATGACATTGAAACAGCTGCAATGTCTCTAGTGCATGAAAGCCATGGCGCGAGCGCAACCCTGCAAGTGATATACACCCACGTGCAACACATTGAGAGCTGTTGTCATGAGACGGGATGACATTGAAACAGCTGCAATGTCTCTAGTGCATGAAAGCGATGACGTGAGCGCAACCCTGCAAGTGATATACACCCACGTGCAACACATTGAGAGCTGTTATCATGAGACGGGATGACATTGAAACAGCTGCAATGTCTCTATAGTGCATGAAAGCCATGGCGCGAGCGCAACACTGCAAGTGATATACACCCACGTGCAACACATTGAGAGCTGTTATCATGAGACGGGATGACATTGAAACAGCTGCAATGTCTCTAGTGCATGAAAGCCATGGCGCGAGCGCAACCCTGCAAGTGATATACACCCACGTGCTACACATTGAGAGCTGTTATCATGAGACGGGATGACATTGAAACAGCTGCAATGTCTCTAGTGCATGAAAGCCATGGCGCGAGCGCAACCCTGCAAGTGATATACACCCACGTGCAACACATTGAGAGCTGTTATCATGAGACGGGATGACATTGAAACAGCTGCAATGTCTCTATAGTGCATGAAAGCCATGGCGCGAGCGCAACCCTGCAAGTGATATACACCCACGTGCAACACATTGAGAGCTGTTATCATGAGACGGGATGACATTGAAACAGCTGCAATGTCTCTAGTGCATGAAAGCCATGGCGCGAGCGCAACCCTGCAAGTGATATACACCCACGTGCAACACATTGAGAGCTGTTATCATGAGACGGGATGACGCGCACGTATAAATCATAAAGACTGAAACGAAACGAATGGGGTTCGAACCCAAGATCGCTGGGTAGCGTGAAAGACCAAAAGAAACATGAAAGATAAGTAAGGGTTTATCGATACCCTGATGATGGATTTACATAGAATGCCCCCGCCGTGGTTTCAGATGAGGGGAAGGCGTCCCTTAGCCCCCGCCCCCCCCCCAACTTCAACGTGGAAACCGGATAGGTAAGCCTAGGCCTCTGCTCTAGGATATTATATCAATAATTAAAATGGTTTCATGTTTCTTTTTTTTCAGGATTATACCTTTACACAAATGTTTCTTCAGTCCAAATTGCTCCAAGCTTAGACAAAATTGAACCAGCCAAGAAAGCATGGACACAAATTAAAATACAAACCATTGTTACCGAGGCTCTGTATGGACCATCCCATTCTTAGTGGTGAACAATCTTTCGGTAACATGCCAAAATAATAACAATTTGACACGTAATTAATTAACCTACTTTACAAGCATTTTTTATAATTTACATTTTTAATTTAACATTTTTTAAGTTTACGTTACATTTTTACATCGTACAAATTTGCTTAAACAAAACCATTTTTTTTTAAACCTATAAATAAGCCCTACTTCAATCAGTTGTAATTGGTAGGTCTACCAATGTCAGTTGTTTGACCCTTAAACTATGCAGTACTTGACATCATTCTATTTAATGTGGGTTCAAACCTTGCACAATTCCGTTATCAACTGTGCATCATTCGAGTTTAGGCTGTCGGCCAGGGGAAGCGGGGAGAAAACCTCAAGCGCAGAAAACTTAACACGGGGAATAAATATCTATACAACCCTTTATAATCTTTGGATAGGCCTAGGCCATTTCCTATGCCTATAGAATAATGATCTACATTATTGTTCAGATATCTTGCATGTGGGGACTCTATGATGTCAAGCACCCATGGAGACAGCACCGTTTCAAAACTTATAAAAGAAACGTGTGAGGACATTTGGTGTGGTTAAAACGAGCAAGTCTTGCTATATTGGATGCAAACAAATTTGCCGAAATAGCAGAAGGCTTCTTTACGAAATGGAATTTCCCCAATTGCGTAGGAAGTATCGACGGAAAACATGAGAGACTGCTTGCTTATCGTGGTGGGCAGGTTAGTGCGCTTTGATGATTCTTGGGGCTATGCCGGCGGAAGCGTATGCTTCTGGTAGGGGCTCCCTAGCCGGACAGGTCGAGGAGAAGCCAGACGAAATGCAGTCCACATCCTCCTCACTCCCTTTTCCCCTTTCCACCCCGCCCTCCCACTGAGTAGGGGAACATTTCTCGGAACCCGATGGCGGCACTGAGCATACCGCGTGGTCGTAAGACAACTGTACGCGCACAATGTACGACAAGACTCGGGAAAAGATCCAATAAGAACGTGTAGAAAACACATCACACTACTGTTATTTATTTTATGGCATTTTATTTATATATGGCAATTTGTTTTCTAAATTATATAGCACATGAGTATTGAATCTTTAAAAAAGTGTAATTTCCTGAGTGTAGATGATTGGAAATATAATTTTTGTAGTCTTTTGTAAATGTAAGTTTACGTTTAGGTTTATGCTTATTTACTTAGCAATTAACAATGGTTCATGTAAAGGGTAAATCTGTTTTGAACTTAATATTTGTTTGGGTTTTGGTGGTCATTATTACGTATATATTTCATTTTTATTTTTTATTTGACAAGGAGATTGGAAGACAAACGGGGAATGCTGAAAATTTATTCCAGTTAGTGAGGAAACTGATTTGGAAAAAAGAGATACCAAGGCAATGCAAATCGTTAATATATAAAGCATATTTTGTACCAGTACTCACGTATGGAGCGGTGACTTGGCCAGTTGGGGGAAAAGAAGAAAAAGCAATACAAGCAGCAGAAATGAAGTTCCTAAGGAGTGTGGCAGGAGTGACCAGATTGATAAGATAAGGAGCTCAAAGATAAGGAAGGAACTTGGAGTGGAGAGTCTAAACTTTAAGCTGGGAAAAGAAAGATTGCGGTGGTTTGGCCACATGAAAAGAATGCAGGAAGACAGGATCCCGAAAATTGAGTTTGAGAAAGAAGCAGGGAAAAAGAAAAGAAAGAGGGGAAGACCAAGACTGAGGTGGGAAAAAGTGATAGCAATGGACGTGGAAAGAAGAAATGCAACTTGGGAAGAGGTCAATCAGGAACGATGGTGGGAAGAAAGAAAAGTATGGACAGAATTTGTAGAAAGAGCAGAGGAAGAAGAAAGTGAAGAGGAGGAGCCGGAGGAAGTTAACATGAGGGAAGGGTCAGGCATGGCCAGCCGGCTTCGATGTACCTAGGGGCCAGAATATGATGGGATTAATTTCCTATCCCCTACCCGACTTCATTGTTGGACACAGGGAGCAGATATAAAAGGAAAAATTTATTAAGTAATTAATTTTTTTATCTCTCAGTTCTTTGGAATTAAAGAAGTGCAAAATACCAAGGATTATTGTATTATGAATATAAATATAACTCATCAATGAAACGTTTTCTTCCCGAGTCTTGACGTACAGTTGTGCGCGGAACACGAGCTCAAACCTTACCGCCACACGGTTCGCTACGTAATGCACATGATCAGTGCCACCATCGAGTTCCAGGAATTCGACCGAGGTTGGCTGCACGGAAAAGTCCGAACACTCACTCCACCCCTTACTAACTCTATGTAAACGAATGCAGTAAAGACCTGTCGGTAAGCTACCTATGGCGACCGGAAAAGGGGGCGTTTTTCGAGTTCTTGTTCGGGTAATACTGCGTGTATAAGACTCTGGGATGAAGATATTATTAGCCGTGGTTGGCATAAAGTTTATTAATTATCGTAGTTTCGTTACTTTTCGTGGAGAAGAAACGTCTCGTATTGTGTCAAACTATGAAGTTATATATTTTCCGTACTCGAGGGGATTTTTGATACGGAGGTAAATAAGTATTCCTTATTATTTCGTTGGTGAAAAGTGAGTAAAGCTGGAGACAGTCGCTGTATTCCGTAATTACCGCCGCATACAGTTATTCTTCGCCAGCCAGTTGTCCACGATTTAGGAGTGGGGGCAACGCGAAGAGGCGGAAGTTCAACGCTACCCCAATACTCGTCGATTGTGTGTATGGGACCAGATACTTCCCGCTATCCAGGGATTCGCAAGAGAGAGCAGGGAGCAGGGGAAGCCATAGGAACATCGTGCTGAAGACGTCGCGACGCCACCGCTGCCGGACGCCTTCCTGGGACGCAGGGACACCCGGTCCAGTGTGAGTAAAGCTAAGTGCCCCTGTTGGTAGTACCGGGAGAGTGAGTAAAGCTAACTGCCCCTGTTGGTAGTACCGCGAGAGTGAGTAAAGCCAAGTGCCTCTGTTGGTAGTACCGGGAGAGTGAGTAAAGCCAAGTGCCTCTGTTGGTAGTACCGGGAGAGTGAGTAAAGCCAAGTGCCCCTGTTGGTAGTACCGGGAGAGTGAGTAAAGCCAAGTGCCCCTGTTGGTAGTACCGGGAGAGTGAGTAAAGCTAAGTGCCCCTGTTGGTAGTACCGGGAGAGTGAGTAAAGCTAAGTGCCCCTGTTGGTAGTACCGGGAGAGTGAGTAAAGCTGAGTGCCCCTGTTGGTAGTACCGGGAGAGTGAGTAAAGCCAAGTGCCCCTGTTGGTAGTACCGGGAGAGTGAGTAAAGCTTAGTGCCCCTGTTGGTAGTACCGGGAGAGTGAGTAAAGCTAAGTGCCCCTGTTGGTAGTACCGGGAGAGTGAGTAAAGCCAAGTGCCCCTGTTGGTAGTACCGGGAGAGTGAGTAAAGCCAAGTGCCCCTGTTGGTAGTACCGGGAGAGTGAGTAAAGCCAAGTGCCCCTGTTGGTAGTACCGGGAGAGTGAGTAAAGCCAAGTGCCCCTGTTGGTAGTACCGGGAGAGTGAGTAAAGCTAAGTGCCCCTGTTGGTAGTACCGGGAGAGTGAGTAAAGCCAAGTGCCCCTGTTGGTAGTACCGGGAGAGTGAGTAAAGCTAAGTGCCCCTGTTGGTAGTACCGGGAGAGTGAGTAAAGCCAAGTGCCCCTGTTGGTAGTACCGGGAGAGTGAGTAAAGCCAAGTGCCCCTGTTGGTAGTACCGGGAGAGTGAGTAAAGCTAAGTGCCCCTGTTGGTAGTACCGGGAGAGTGAGTAAAGCTAAGTGCCCCTGTTGGTAGTACCGGGAGAGTGAGTAAAGCTAAGTGCCCCTGTTGGTAGTACCGGGAGAGTGAGTAAAGCCAAGTGCCCCTGTTGGTAGTACCGGGAGAGTGAGTAAAGCCAAGTGCCCCTGTTGGTAGTACCGGGAGAGTGAGTAAAGCTAAGTGCCCCTGTTGGTAGTACCGGGAGAGTGAGTAAAGCTAAGTGCCCCTGTTGGTAGTACCGGGAGAGTGAGTAAAGCTAAGTGCCCCTGTTGGTAGTACCGGGAGAGTGAGTAAAGCCAAGTGCCCCTGTTGGTAGTACCGGGAGAGTGAGTAAAGCCAAGTGCCCCTGTTGGTAGTACCGGGAGAGTGAGTAAAGCTAAGTGCCCCTGTTGGTAGTACCGGGAGAGTGAGTAAAGCTAAGAGCCCCTGTTGATAGTACCGGGAGAGTGAGTAAAGCTAAGTGCCCCTGTTGGTAGTACCGGGAGAGTGAGTAAAGCTAAGTGCCCCTGTTGGTAGTACCGGGAGAGTGAGTAAAGCCAAGTGCCCCTGTTGGTAGTACCGGGAGAGTGAGTAAAGCTAAGTGCCCCTGTTGGTAGTACCGGGAGAGTGAGTAAAGCTAAGTGCCCCTGTTGGTAGTACCGGGAGAGTGAGTAAAGCTAAGTGCCCCTGTTGGTAGTACCGGGAGAGTGAGTAAAGCTAAGTGCCCCTGTTGGTAGTACCGGGAGAGTGAGTAAAGCTAAGTGCCCCTGTTGGTAGTACCGGGAGAGTGAGTAAAGCTAAGTGCCCCTGTTGGTAGTACCGGGAGAGTGAGTAAAGCTAAGTGCCCCTGTTGGTAGTACCGGGAGAGTGAGTAAAGCTAAGTGCCCCTGTTGGTAGTACCGGGAGAGTGAGTAAAGCTAAGTGCCCCTGTTGGTAGTACCGGGAGAGTGAGTAAAGCTAAGAGCCCCTGTTGATAGTACCGGGAGAGTGAGTAAATCTAAGTGCCCCTGTTGGTAGTACCGGGAGAGTGAGTAAAGCTAAGTGCCCCTGTTGGTAGTACCGGGAGAGTGAGTAAAGCCAAGTGCCCCTGTTGGTAGTACCGGGAGAGTGAGTAAAGCTAAGTGCCCCTGTTGGTAGTACCGGGAGAGTGAGTAAAGCTAAGTGCCCCTGTTGGTAGTACCGGTAAAGCAGTCTGTAGCAAGGCCTTGTTGTAGCTGTAGTGTTCTTGTGTGTATCTTCCACAGGGTGCCAGTAGGTTGCGCGCTGACGTGTAGCGTGCCACCAGATTACGTCACCGCTTGTGAGCTGCCCGAGCAGTGGTATAATAGTGATCGAGTGCGTTACAATAAGTCATCGCATAGTATTGGTATTTGGTACCATACCGTGCCGTATTAACTGTGGACCCTAGTTAGACGTTATAGACATATACTATTCATATGTCATATATAATTTAACAGCTATCTTTAGAATATAATGACGACCATGCCTGGACATTTCGTGGAGCCACGTTGGTGGAGGAGCATGTAGCCTAGCCCTTATCAATCGTCCAATCGGTCACCGACCCTAAGATCTAGCGGAATGTGAAAAGGCGGCCAGCTGCTTTATGAACTATTTGTTTATCGAACACATGTTTGAATACTATTATATTGCACTTTATTATTTATTTTCTGTTGGAGATAGACTTATTCTTATCCATAATTAAGTACTAGTATTTGTTGTGTTCACGTAACCCAGATCGTGTCACTAGGTATCCTTAATTCATTCGGCGTGCTTTAATAACTATACGTGTTATTGATTATTACAAACCATTGTTTATCACTATTAATATTTTTAAAATAAATATCCATCTATATTTTAGGTGTTATATTTATAATCTATATATATAAGAGCCGGGGACTTCTTGTTTCCCCCCGACTTTACAACAGGTCTTACCCGTAGTACAGGGTAGACGAAACAGGTGGAGCCCACGGGCCACCTATCGTCGACTTCGCCGCGGACAACCTTTGTGCCAGAGTCTACCCCCCCCCCCCCCCCCCCCAGCTTTGTTTACTTAGCCATAAGTCAGCGTGACATCGTCTGCAATAATTACAATAGTGTTCCCAGTTCCAATCAACCACACTAATTGGACATGACAGTTCCTCCCCGCATTCTTATCTTACCATCAGCAGTTCCAAAACTGCTAGCGACTCAAGGGGTGTACAGCCTGTACTGGGCTAGTGAGAGTAACGAGTTTTCGTAGCCTGCATAGGCACCGAGTTTT
This sequence comes from Isoperla grammatica, assembly GCA_945910005.1. Taxonomy (NCBI): domain Eukaryota; kingdom Metazoa; phylum Arthropoda; class Insecta; order Plecoptera; family Perlodidae; genus Isoperla; species Isoperla grammatica. Next base: position 6,581,663 of record OX246747.1, on the reverse strand, counting down.
GATTCTTGGGGGGGCTCAACCTACGATCAACAGTATCTGCGTGGGAAGTCTGGGGCCAGGGGCGAAGCCCCAGCCGCCGGAGGAAATTTTTTTTGGGGGACTATTGCCATCCAGATGGCTTTAGAAGCGATCTGAGGTATTATTTTGAAAGGGAAGATTAAAATACCCAGTATTAAGATATTTTATTCTTCTATTTTAACCTTACACCAACATTGTTTTGCAGTTTTAACCTATTATGTAAATTAATTTGTAATTGTCTATTACAAACACTTTTACAAACACTGGCTAGGAATATATGTGTACAATGACGCATTATTTATTAATGTTACGAGATCCTATAAGTCCGTTTTCTGGCTAAACGAACGGTTTTGCAACCCACGCATTGACAGGGTGATTTTACTAAGAAGGGGTTGGACTTTTCAAGAAGTACTTTCTTCACTTTAGTAACTTTCTTCACTTAAGTTGACATTGAACATACTAACTCTGTCAGGTGAAATCCTATAATTATAGGCTCCTTCATAAGTGCACTGCTCTCTATTGACAGTTTTTTCTCCGAAATTATCGTTAGAAAACTAATTTTTGCCGCTGGGGGCCGAGCGAGATGGACTGTCAAAGAACCAAGACACCATAAAAAGAAAGAAAGCTCTCATATACAATACTTGATATGGGAGACACAATTTGTCGATGTGCATTAATTCGAAGGGCCCTTTAGCAAAAAAACAAAACTGGTAACTGTTTGAAGAAGCAACTTCTGTTAGCTCCTCAGGGGGCGCCCCTCCCCCCTGCGTTACAGCTGAGGGGGCTCGAGCCCCGTCGCCCCCCCCGTACTCGGCGCCTATGGGCCCTGAGGTGATCGCAGCTCGCAGTGAAACCCATAATAGTTCAAGGTCAGGGGAGGGGTTAGGGTTCTTTCAATGGTTGGTAACAATTGACCAGTTTCATCAACAGCGCTGCGGCGAGTTTTGGAAGCTCGCGTAAAACATTGAAGGCATAGGCGAAAACCCACTTATCTCGCTCTAGCTATGAAAATAATTTTTTTAGCGGGAGACTTATTTGAAGTCGTTTATAGGAACTACAATTCTACGTATTGTGAAAGTATTACGAAAAATCTACATGCAGCGATGAGGGAATTATTGATCGTAAATGATCTTCTTGCGTGTGGCTGCTGCGGGAATCTCGCCTCTAAGGCGTGACCTTCTGTCGTATGAGCAGGCTGGGCCGTCGCTGGTGCGCGTAAGGTCGACTAGCGAGATTTGAGTGAGATCCACATTTCAAACGAACAAGCCGCGCCAAGAAACCGTTGTACAACTAGAAAATATGAAAATAGAACCTATCAACGCGCTCATTGGATCTGATAGATCGGCGAATAGTGTACATCACTAAGCAAGTGTATTTTTTTCTTACGGTTGATTTCTTAATATGACAAACTGGTAATATAGCACTGAATTTAACATTCCGTCTCTATATCTTTATCACTTATATGTATAATTCATGTTTTAACAAATACTGTATAATTATATACCAGACGTTTGTGAGAAGTTTAAAAATAATAAACAATTCCACTTCATTTGTTTATGATTTACAAATCCCGAACCTAATAATGCACATTCAAGTCAACTTGACGCGCCGATCTGTCAGATCCAATGAGCGTGTTGATAGGTTCTATTTTCATATTTCCTACTTGTACAACGGTTTCTTGGCGCAGCTTGTTCGTTTGAAATGTGGACCTCACTCAAATCTCGCTAGTCGACCTTATGCGCATCAGCGACGGCCCAGCCTGCTCATACGACAATGAGAGGCGAGATTCCCGCAGCAGCCACACGCAAGAAGATCATTTACGATCAATAATTCCCTCATCGCTGCATGTAGATTTTTCGTAATACTTTCGCAATACGTTGAATGGTAGTTCCTATAAACGACTTCACATAAGTCTCCCGCTAAAAAAATTATTTTCGTAGCTAGAGCGAGATAAGTGGGTTTTCGCCTATGCCTTCAATGTTATCTATGTCATATGCGAGCTTCCAAAACTCGCCGCAGCGCTGTTGATGAAACTGGAGCCCGATTCTCTAAATCTGTGGTAAATTTCTCACCGGTTTCTGTCGTTACGGAAGGCGAATGGATGGCTGTGATTGGGTCACAGCCTTCTCATAACGACCAAAACCGGTGATCACCTTATCGTTGACCATAGAGAATCAAGGCCCTGGTCAATTGTTTCATGTCAAACATATCGCGTTTAAATCCAAAGTGGCTGAACTCTGGCGGACAAATCGAGAACCAGTACAGCCGGGATAGGTTACGGAATGATGGCCGGTGTTCGCTGTGTGTATTATAGACGGCGATAGAGAGTATGAGTGAATTACATGATCAACATTATTGTCGGGCAGTAAACATGTTAAAATTGACAATCAATACCTTATTGATCTATGCCACAATGTAGCAACCGGCGAGCGAAACAAAAGTTTGGCGCTTACGCAGTTGCGTAGGTGTCAAAATGCATGCTGGTATGGTATTCAGTCTATAAAAACAATATACACAATGTTTTCTATTTTGTGCCGTTAAATAAATCATTTAAAAAAATATATTTCGTAGATGCTTTGTAAAAAAAAGTGCATAGGTAGTCCTAACATAAATTGACATTTAGGCCTATACTCACATATTATGGAGTTTTTTTTTAAATTTATATATTTCATAAGAAAATACAAAATATGCGTACGGTAGATTATGTTTACTTGATGGTTCAACAGAATTGTGGCAATGTATTTGTCACAATATAATTCTTAATGTTATTTTAAACCTCCAATACTGAAATTCAGCATTATACAGGAAAATTAACCTCAAAGTGTAGATTGCGTGCTTGTGGGATGTGGGTGTAAGGGGGTGGGAGACATAAAACACCTCAACTATCGTTATCAATAATCATAATAGGCTATACTGATACAAAATGATCAACTTAAAACCTATTTTTAGAATCCAACATTTAGCATGCGCCTACGCATATGCCTATCAGATTCAGCTGCGTTGCAATTACCTTTAGCTTTAGCAAGTATAGGCCTATGTCGTAGAGAACACTCATTTCTGGTAGGCCTAGTGTTGTAAAAGCTACTTTTTAAAAGTAGCACTGTTACAGCTACAGCTACTCGATCTTTGAAAGTAACTTAGCTACTTTTCAGCTACTGTATTTTGTCAAGTAGCTCGCTAGTTGTACAGCTACTCAAAAAAAGTAGTGACGCTACTTTACAGCTACTTTCATTTTTTATAAAGGACCAAGAGTACGTACTATTTATTGAAACGGCGGTACGGTCCGGAAGTGAGTCATACTCATATCACAGCTCACGGGGTGAAACAGGAAACTCAGTGCTGGGGAGGCGGTTTTGGGACTATAGAGCAAGAAAGCCAATGTCAGTCGTCATTCCGAACCTGTGACGGTGGGAATTGTGGCGAGCGAAACAAACGTGTTATTGTTTATTGCAAAAACAGAGTAGCTGCAACTTTTCGCTACAAATACTCGGACATAGTAGCTTGCTACTCGCTACTTTACTGCATTTTTAAATGTAGCGCGCTACCAGTCTCGCTACCAAAAAAGTAACATGCTACAAGTAGCGCGCTACTTGTAGCGCGTTACTTAACAACACTGATTCTGGTTTTGGGGGCTTGGGAGGTACTGGGGGGGGGGGGGGGGAGGCGTGGGAGTCGGTGGGTGTTTAGGTAGAAAAGAGGGCCGGAATGAATGAAAAGAAATTTGAAGAAGAGATAAAAGAGGAATTGTGATCCGAAATATGAACGGGAGCCCTCTTTGCCTTACTTACATATAGAAAATAGTCATGTTTATACACTTCCTCGAACCTGCTTTATATGAGCAAGTAGCGTTAACTTCGTTGTTCTCATCTGTGCAGTTAATATTCACGTTTATCAGATGTGGTTTTTGCATGTAATTATGATGACTGAAGGGATGCTTGCCTATATAGTAGGCCTACCCGTTTACTTAATATTACTACTGTAAAATTAAACGATAACCGTTTAAAATCCTATTTGCTTTGACAAATGGTCGCTGTATGATCCCAACAAACGCGTATATGTGATAAATGTGTATCACAGACACCATCGCCCTGTCACTCACTAACCTACTGCCAGAAACATATGGAACACAGGTTAGCCGTGCGTTGTTTATCCCGGCTCGGACGGCTATGATGGTCGCGACGGTGGCGCGCCTACATCTCGATTGAAAGGCGATATATAGGCCGGACGCAGTGTTGTAAAAGTTACTTTTAGAAAGTAATTCAGTTACAGTTAAAGTTATTTGCTTTGGAAAGTAATTCAGTTACAGTAACAGTTACTTTTTCCCTAAAGTAACTGAGTTACAGTTACAGTTACTTTATGAAGTAACTGAGTTACTTTTAAGGTTACATCATGAAATTTCTTAAAAATGCAATAACTGACATCATTACAAATAAAAAATATTTTTTACTGTAAGTAATGGCACGCAATAATGGTACGCAAAACTGTTTGTTAAAACGTGCGAGCGACTCGGTAGGCAGTGTGAAGTACTGTGCCTATACTTGTCGCCTGTCGGTTATAAATTAATAAAATTAAAATAAATTCACATTTAGAGTCTACCCACTCAGTAATTAAACTGATTTGCAGTGGGGGACTTTAATTTAAAGTGACTAAACCAACCCTGTAGGCTTCGAACACCATCGACGAGTGAGCGATAACCAATCAAAGATCGATATTTCAAATACGAAACATATGAATCAGTGATTGGACAGTGCGAACACCTGCGGACAAATGCCAGAATCAACAAGGCCGATTCAGAACAACTTTGAATTTATTGAGTGCTTCGTTGCTAGGACGGCTCCAAAGTCACCGTTTACTTATTCCTAAGCCAAGAAGTAATGGAATTGAATCCAAATTAGAAGTAAAAAACTTCTGCCTGAAGCGGGATTTGAACCCGGGACCTTCTGCATTGGAAGCAGGGATGCTAACCACTGGACCAACGAGCCACCTAAAGCGCCTTGGTTTTCGCCAGAGCGCCAACAAAACAGAGTGCCACAGAAATATTTCCACAGAATGAATAAAACTAAAATCAATACAATCGACTGTTCAATCTTCTGGTGATTTTTATATATTAACATCTAAAACTTTGCGGGCACTAACTAACAAAATCTACGGAAATTATCTAAGTATTACAATTTTCGTTACAGCTGGCAGTTGTATTAATTTATTGTTGTCATGTTTGTAAACCCTGCGGTGCTGAGCCGCTACGTCGGTTGGCGCCTTGAACTATCAGCTGGCCTGTCCTTAGCGGGCAATACAAAATCGTAGAAAAATGTAGTTCCAATATATGACATACACAAACATTCGTTTTTTGTTTGTTTTTTAGGTTGATACAAAGCGGTATGTTGCTAGGATACTTGATGTATTTCTTTGTCATTTGATGGTCTGTTGTCTTTATTGCCGTTTCGTGTTTGACAGGAGTTGAGTTCATGTGGGGGAAACATGGCGGCGTTTTTTCTATAATATGTGACGCCCGTGTTCGACTGATTACCCTATAATATTATTTATGCAAATTTATTACCGATATCAAGAAACATTGACACTGAAAACATTAGGGTACTCGAGATCTTTCAGAGTGGTCATATGCGTTCCCTGTGCCTTTAGGGTGCGACAATATGCAGACAGACAAAGCAAATGACAAAGGTAGGTCGTCCGTAGCTGTTCCTTCTTCCTACCTTCATGCCTAGCATGATGGGACGGAACTACTTTAAATTTTCCCAAATATAATGAAGTGTTGTTAATTTATAAGTGAATATAATAAATTAGATAATAAGAAACTAAAGTTTATTCCTGCATAATTTAACCTCAAACATATACCAAGAGGGAGAAAAATAGCATTTAAACCAGGGCCCATGTCCACCAACCTATGAAATAACAATACATGTTTACTTCTGGTAAGGCAATGAGTAGTAGTCTACATTTAAGTTGGTATTACAAGGTGTGAGGTCACCTACTATTACATCAACCGTGACGACAACACCTTCTTTGTTACGGCGTCCGGCCTATACTAATGGCCGCCCATTCCTCTTCCGCGACGTATTTCACGACATTTCTACCCCTTCCACTCACCATTCCACGGTTTCCACTACTTTGGGCACCTTTCCCCATCACTTCTGTCCAGTAGGCCTACGTGCCACCACATTTCACTAGAATATTTTTTGGATCGCTTTCCAAGCGGACACCCAATGTGTATATTTACCCAAGTAACCAACAGAAGGTTTTATCCCGTCTTACCCAGTGGTTAAAGTGGACTCAGAGAAGTAACGGTATGCAGTATGCACTACTGCTATGTACAGTAGACAAAATGGGGGGGGGGGGGGGGGGGGGGCTAGGAAGTGTGGTCCCTCAGTTTTGCCGCAAAGTATTTTGTTTAGGTATTTTGTCATGAACACGTTTAAATGGCTACGGAGAGGGGTCGTGGGGTTGAGTTTACTTTAGAAAAACATTGGATGAGCAAATATAAATACAAAATACAACAAAATTAGTCAATATGCCAACAACCGATAAAAATTAGTGTCGGTATGGCATACCGTTGGTATTTTTTAGTAACGGTATGCATACCGGCTCATACCGCCCCACTTTAACCACTGGTCTTACCCGTCTTACCCTATGTCTATTGGCCATAGACATGATAGGGTTCATGATATTGCGTTGTTCTGCGGGACGGTGCGCGACGGAGGTTTTGGGCCAATCAGGAGCGGCCTGCGTGCGTTGCAGTCGACGTTGGTCAACTCTTAACGGGTGCACACGTCTGTTCTGTTGGCCAACTATTTTCAAATGCGAAATAGCATTGCAAAATATGGTTGGTGGGTTGGCCAACTTTTATAGAAACTCCTTCTAAAACCCACCAACTTTGGGAAAACTTGTTTTGTTTTGTTACGATAACGTACATCTAATAAAAATTGATAATTTTGATGATAATTTATATATTAATTTATATATTAATTTATATATTAATTTATTTTTAATTTATATATTAATTTATATAATAATTTATATATAAGATAATTTAGATACATTTTTTTGATAATAAAACGAAAGTGAGGTTATGGTTTTGACGAAGCTGGGCCGATCCAGTTGGTCAACTTTGGTCAGTCGTGTGCATACTGCATACCGGTACGTCTTTACAAAATTAATTCTGGTTCAAGTTCAATTAAGGAAATTCATTCATCCATTCATTCGCTGCACTTCCAATATTAATTGATTGAATCTCTGTACTTATTTTTTTCTCCTTTTCAATTAATACACGAAAAATTTGTTTTAGTAATCATAGAGGCAGCTCTAGCATGATATGAACTCTTATTATTTCGTTTTTATTTAAAAGTGAATAAATTGAATACACCGCGTTTGAACCACTTGTTGAGTACAATACTCATCAAGAGGGCTGTGAGCAGAAATGTTAATACAGGTTAGCCAACGTTGTAGTAGTAATTATGGCGTTGTATTACTTTAATTTCTCATGCACGAAAGGTTTGCGTTGCGGTCGACTTATTTTTTTTTAACATCCTAAATACAATCTCATATGTTATAACTCAAATTGAATAATCTTTAGCTAATAGTTCTTTCACTTACTACTTTGAGATACATTTTCTTTTATAACGTTACTCAACGTGGACGGTTGTCAGGCGGCGCGATTCGGCAACGACATCGTTCTTGCATGTTCGTGCTTGAATATGAGGTTAGATTCCGCTTTGCGCCGAGGTTGAACAGTTTGGTCAGCACATAAGATGTGTAAGGTATTTGTAATTTGCATCTGATTTTGTTTATTAGGCCTACTAGGACGGTAATACATTCTTCCATGCATTGACTTGAGGCTCATTTTCATTCGGGCAAACAAAAAGTGGGTATGGTTTAGGCCTAGGGCCTACTGTTCGGGCATGTCCTAGGCCTAGGCCTAGGGTTGTAGATCCCCCAAACACTGTCTTAGATCATCGAAAAAGGTAACTTTAAATGTTGTAGCGGACAGCAAATCTAGTTTGGGTTTATTTTAAATATTAATCTCTTAAGTGGTAGGCCTAAGTTTTTCAAGTACTTTCCGGGACGGTAGGCGTAGGCCTAGGCTAGGCCTAGGGCCTACTTGTGCAAAAAAGCCGCGGAGCCAAATCGGGAAAACTACCTACCCGATAATCTTTTCTACAATCCCTCCCTGTTGACAGGATTGCCACGTGCCTAAAAAAGCTTGAAACCCTATTCCCACGGCAAACTTAAATCGACTTTATGGATTCCGAGAACATTGCCAAAATAGTAGCGAACGTCATAACCCCAGCTAGGCCTGGACGAACGGCCACTGACAGAAAAACTATTCGTCCGCAGTTTTGGTGGCTGGCCTAGGCCCTAGGTCTATCCCACGTATTTGTCTTGACTGTGCACGGATGGCCCAGCCCTATAGTATTTTTCATCTTGGGAAACGTAGCGGCAAATAGCCACATCAAGCTACTCAACACTCCGGGGGTGGACCGTTTATTGGCCTAACTATCGTGTTTAATTTTCTACCTGGCAATCAACCCTAATTCCCTGATCTTGCCATCCCTTTGTGTTGACATTTTTGGAGTAAACATTCGACTATCGTAAAAGCCCAAACTTGTTAGTTCGGTTACAGGGTGTTCTAAAATAAATTGTAGCGAAAAATATCATCAAAAATAAATAACACAAACAAAAGGCGCAATCAACAAATTAGTTAATTGAAAAAAGTTTTCGATGAATATAGCACACAACGTCAAAACAAATAGCAAAACACTATGAAAATATAAAATACAACACTGCACTTACGGTGAAACAAATTTCAAACAACCGAAAGAGGCACAAACACAAAATAAACGCTACAATGTTCACAAAAACTGATCAATGCCACTTAAATGAATAATACACATAATAAATAATAAACAGTTATAATATTGTCTGCGTCTAGAGATTGTTTTAGTGTATTGCATGCAAATGAATAAGTCGCACAGAAAAACGTTTCGTTCGCTCAACAGAAGCGTGCTACCGTGTTGCTCTCTTAGCCACCCTGTTTGCTTACAATGAGGCAGACAACTGACCGAGGTGGTGGCGACAAGCAGTAACTCATCCCTTCCAGTCGCCACCCGCTAGTGACGTTTTGACATCTCTCGCGACAACTCAATGGCTTTGAGAGCGCTGTTTACCGCTCCGTTTCCCAAGGTGAAAAATACTATAGGTAGATACGAATTTTGAACCGACTACAAGTGTAGGTCTACCCCTAGGCCTAGTCTAGTAAGTTACCTGGCCTAGGCCTACTGGTGGGCAAGTCATGGCTCAGGCTCAGGGCAAAGGCCTAGTCCTATGTCTAGGAGACGTAAAGTCGGTGCACAACGATGAAGACAGCGGAAACGCGAACGCTGAGTTAAACATTGGCGTACTTACCTTTTTCATTACCGGGATACTGGAACTGCTAGCTCAATTGTGCATCGTGTTGTAAGTTAACACAGGATCCAACTTCGTTACCGTTTAGAATAGAATAGAATATAACTTTATTTTCTCCTTATTATACAATAAATTGCATTTTAGTACATTAGTTTCCGGGCAATTGTGTATGGTTTGGTAGGCCTACATGGTAAAGGCCACCCAAGACTACCTTACGTACGCTTTCGTCACAGGCGAGGCACTCGTAGCCAACCAGCGAACTGCCCGAGACAAGCGCTCACAAATAATGATCGCTGATTGGCTACGAAAACCTCACCTGTGACGAAAGGTTGTCTTGGGTTGCCTATTCTATGTAGGCCTACTCTGAACTCTGAAGATGGGCCATACATCAGCCCGAAACGTCAGATAATTTCCATCAATGGATGCAGCGATACCCGACAGCCATGTTTTAACCAGTTCCGTGGTCATGACGAGATATTACGTCACGCCCGTAAGATCCCCGTAGCGCCTTGGACGTAATATCTCGTCATGAGTATTTTGAAATCGCTTCCACAGTGGCCGTGACGAGTCTCGCTTTAAAGTTTTCCCGCATTCTCTGCAGGGAAGTTAGTTCAATCTTTTCCCGCTAGATAGAACTACTTGTATTTAAATTCTGTCAGCAACACGTGTTTCTAGAGAAGGAGGAAACCACGCTCTGATTTGCTAGCGACAGTGGTTAGCAATGGCGTCCGCTTCGAGAGCAAAGAAACGTGTTAGAGAAGAGGATATTGAAGATATTATTGGTGATGATAGTGGTAGTGAACTTAGTGATCTTGAAATTGAAAGTGAATATGAAAGATCTACAGATGTGGAAGTAACAGACAGTGACATTGCGTCTAATGTGTCGGTTTCGGACAACTCAAGTGACGATGATGTAGGCGGAGCTCAACAAGGTAGGTGGTCCCATGTGGGGGCGTTGCGACCACGTTTCCCTTTTATTGGTTTGCCTGGTGTCAATGTTACAATTGATGATCCCAGTGACCCACTTGAATATTTTGAGTTGTTTGACTCTTGCGATGCGAAAACCACCCAACCCGACCGCGCGCGAGCTGGGTGAGAAATTAAGTCGCCACTACGCGCACGGCAAGCGCGAGGGAAAGTCGCCACTGAACTGGTTAATAATGACTCCGGTCGCAACGAAAAGTTTTAGGCCTTGTGTCACATTCCAGACTGCACTCCATTGATTGTCCAGTCGTCACAAATGTGTTATCTATTTTACAAAGCTGATGGTTTATATAGAATTGCCTGATATTGTCTTCTATTTATAGACACCTAACTTTTAAAAATTTACGTTAAATTACTATCTACTCGAATATGAATGTTTCGCTGATTCTAAAATATATGATTTGCTGTTTCAAGGACGCGTCAAATGGATGGGATACTCGTTGCCACCTCGCTGGAGCTCGGGGCTTGCGGGCAAGTACAGCCCATGACCACATCGTTGTTACGCTGTCCTGTACAAGGTGAGACGCATTACAGCAGCTTTATAAGAGTCTGCTCCTCAACCTAGCTGTGTAGGAACACACGATTTGCTTTCGCACCTGAATAGAATCTTCGTTTGAAGACTAACAGGCTTGTAGCGAATCGGAATGTTCTCCAATGCAATTTTGTTTTTTTGTAGGCTTTAATATTGCATAGGCCTACACAGGGTGATAATTTTCAGTGAGCAGGGTTTCGCTACGTTTCGCCAGATGCATTGTCATTGTTGACTCGCTGATATGTGCAGCTTGATGTTTGACAAATTCACAGCTTTCACTTTGCTTCATTAAACTCAACGATTGGATTTTGGACCCCAGTCTCTATTCGACACCTGGATGAAAATGTGTGTTTCGGGCATCGAAGCTATATGCGACCATGTAAACTTTAATTTGCGTTTTGCGTTCTTCAGGGGAGACAACGTTCTAGTACGGTAGGTCGTTCCCCCCTAAATGCCGGTTTATTGGCATATGCTTTTGAACCACTTGTTTAGTCGAAGGAGGTTGTATGTTATCCACATATGAACCTGGTTGCTCATTGCCAGCTAGACGGAAACATCACGAACTTTGTCCAGGGGGGCATTTGTGGTGTTGTGATTTGCTATCTGTGGACATATGGACATACCCTACCGCAGTGGTACGGTGGTTCCCAACCTTTTTGACTCAAGGCACCCCAAGCCTACATTCAGTAGGCACGCGGCACCCCCCCCCCCCCCCCCGTCCTCACCACCTTTCCACGCCCCCACTTAGCCAACAATTTTCAAATTTTTTTTTTTTTTTTTCCCTGTGCAGAGTTGGCCTCTTCAGCCATTCTTCTTTCTTGCTATCCAATATAAGGCTGCCTCCTTCTCTGTCCTGCTCATTGAGTCGGGCAGGGAGTCAATGTCCTTCTTGTGGGCGGCGCATCTAAATAGGTGCGCTCTGTCTTGATCTTCCAACTTACATAGGGTAAGCGGGGGGAATTGGGTGGTGGGGGGAAATGGGTTGTATAGTTTTGTTTTCCATTTTGCAAAGTTATTAGACAAAATTTTGTTCTATAAACTATCATAAAATTCATATAAGATATCAGTCTTTAATAAAAAACAATATATAGTTAGACTAGAAACAAATAGCAATTGTTATGGACAATTGAAAATTTGTTGCCAATGATAGTGGGTTGAAAGTGTTTTAGAACTTTACACTTCGCTTAAGTTAATTTGAGTTCTACTGATTTACATGTAGAGTATTTACAATAAATGGTTGTTTTGATAAAGTAAAGATATTGAACAATAGTGTGGTGTATTTTATAACAATAATTATCAATTACATTAACTATGAAAACAGAATGAAATATGTGCAACCCAATTACCCCCATTGTGGGAAAATGGGTGGAAAAGAAGTTGAACTTCATAATTATGTTTTTCCTGCTAATATGAACTTCTTCCACAAGATAGCTGTGCTAAACAGTTGATTTGAGTGTAGTTTCAAGATGGCAGTATTTTTGGATTCCCTCCTTTTTCCTAAGCCTTTTTCATGCCTGAGGCCTAGGGCTACATAACCTATAAATCTAGCCCGATATTATTCCTGTGCCGTTAAACGACATTTTGCTTGTTTGTCAGGCTCCGGTTCCTGTTGATAACAGACACTTAGGAATATCAAAGAAAGAGTATGCACAGGTCTGCAACTTTTTGTTAGTTACTCTCAAAATAACTTGTATAAGTCACAATCAAGGCCTTATTACGCTACTTTTGTCCGTTCTTTAGGTTTGAAAATCAGTGATAAGAGAAAGTTTTCAAAGTTTAATAATTTTTTTAGTTTGTATTTAAAAGATAAAAATCTTTTTGAGGTGTTTTCACACATTCATTATCTTTAACTTAAAATCAAAACAAAACTTGGTTTATGTATGGTGTCTTCTAATTTGCATACTTTGTTTATCGCTGCAAACAATACAATACAATTATTAATAGATTCATATCTTCCTCAGTTTGCAACCTACAATAAAGTGTGAGGTATCAATCTCTTCAGTTTCACTTCCTCTCTCACCACCCATTTACCCCCACCCTATAGCATGTGAATAAATGAAGTTTTCAAGCCGCCACCCAATTGCCCCCTTGGGGGCAATTGGGTGTTTTTGTAGTATATTTTCAAAATGCTACTCTTAAAGGTGGGCTGTCACGGTTGAAAATGATTTTTGACCATACTCATATTATTTAATAAACTTTGAATCCTCGTATGAATGAATAGAGCGTCGAAAACTAGAATTGAATCGGGCTATCGGTTCGGAAGTTACAGCGTGTTTACTTTTAGAAGGGGAGGGGGGAAAACGTCATCGCTACGGTCGGCTCTTGGTAGCGCGCGCCGAACCCTTGCTTGACAGGTATAAACACGTGTAGCCAGCCGCAGTCGACTCGCGGTCTGTGTCACGAGATACTGATTGGGATTTCGTGATTGATCGTAATATTTGCATTGATACATCCTAAGGCATAATGTCGCAATTACAAACCTACAAGTTTGAACCTCGAAAGTCGAAGCAAGCTGAGAAACCGCCAAGAGACTTCGTAGGCCGGGCTGGCTCAATAGATTGGTGTGATTGCGGTGAGTGTGTTTTTATGACGACCGACGCTGAAAGTTTCTGTTGCACCGAGAGTGTAATTTTTAACAAGATGAGAGGCAGTGTTGACTGTATCAAGTACCATTCTTCATTTGATCAAGTCATACTAAACATTGACGTCTTGAAAACAGCGCGCCAAGCTATGTTGGTTTACGAGAAAAATCCTCAACTCTTCGAGCTACAAGAGGCAACAAATCGCACATGGAGGTTTGTCGCATATCGGCAATTTATTAATTGGGCTAATTCGGGGGAAAGTTTAGGCAAGAACAGAAGAATGGTTATACCCTCTTGTCCCGTCCCTCTCCTCCTCCTCGTCAAGATCATCATGGTCACACAAGTGGAAGTGATCGTTACCTCCCCATGAATGTGTGTTGGTAACGTGTGAGAGAACAGATTTGAATTTTTCGATCAAAAGATCGTCGTCGTTATTGCAGGTCATCGATGACCACCACAGATGGTTGATTATACTTGATTTCCAGCCTTCTAAACTTGGTGCCTTCTTCTCGACAGCTTTAATAGCCTTGGCCAGGCTCTTACTCACATGCCATACATCGAACTCGTGTGAGATGCCATCGTACTTTTCTCTTATCACTTTTCTGATCCCCCGGTGACGATCAGTGAGGAATAAATCAATATTTATGCCATAATTTTCAATAAGGCGAGTTAAAAGTTGGTCGCAAGCCGGCTTTTCTAACTCTCCCGCTACGAGACCCTTCTGCAGAACAATAAAATCTTTTATCTTATCAGTCTTTATATCCATAATAGTATACGTGCAATATTTGGTACAGAACCAAGGCGAATCGTATTGCCCGTCGCCTGACAACCAGGCTCCGCCTTCCCGAACTGTCACTTCTCTGGCGTTATTCATTCTGTGCTCCGTCCACGTGTGTTTTATGCACGGAGCAATGAATCGACGCACGATCCTGTAGTACGTGGCCTCAGAAAAAAATAACATATTTATTGCTTCTGCAAAAGAATGAAACTTTATGAAGCTCGTGCCCGTGCAATATAGTGATGTTGCAAACTTCACGGTGCCAACACCGAACCGATTGTTGGATGCTTGCGATCTCCAAATCAGTCTGTGACCTATATTGCATATCGTTGAAACAATAAGTGCTGCACCCTAAGTCGATTGTTGTAGGTCGGTGACTTTGTGACCACATTCCATACAATAAACAAATAGCAGTTTTAAACAATCCCATAAAACAATGAACGAATCGAATGTATCAGCTTTAGGTCTATTGTTGTCGGCGTTGCATTCGCTGCCTTCATCATTGCTATCTTCATCGCTGATTTCTCTGTGGTCATCGTCCTCGTCGGTGTGTTCCTCTATTGTTGGCTCATAAGATTGTCATATTGTCAGCTAGATTGTCGCCGATAAGATTGCACTGGATTCCAATGTCTCGAGTCGTCCCGCGATCATGTGCAATGTCGGTATAATATGTAGTGATGTCCGATTCACTAATGACTACTTCTGGTTCTACATCCGTCAAAGTATTACCGCCGGCATTTTCCATGGCTTCGGCTTCTGTCTTCTTTCTAATGTATACCGACGTGTTTCGACGCCTTTTCGATTGCGGCTCGGATGCTGAGGAAGACGATGACACAACATCCCTGAAAACCTTTCGTGTTTTTTGACGGTATTGCACTTTTGATTAGCACAGGGTTACACCTACTTGCAAACAGACCAAAATCTACCTTTAGCTGTGCAGATGTGTGGAAATCGGCAGAAGTAAAGTGATTTGAACATACCACCGAAGTCGCACTGGACACAAAACCAACCCGACTGATTTTATTCACCCATGCTTTGTGACGGACTGGAGATCGATTCCTGTTTGGAAACTTGTAAAAACTGATGCGTTTTCCGTCAATTACTTGCCCAGGACTATGAGAACACTTATAGACCGAACAGGACGGCATGATAAAATTTAAAATATGACGATCATACAAAAAACACAGTCACTGCAGAGACAAAACACGATAAAATAAACTTTGGAAATAGATACTGATGAACGTTCGTATCACACATTCACAGCTACAATATTGTTCCTATGCGTTTGAAGTCACTTATTATTACCACATGTGGTCGTCATAACACACTTGAAAAACTATTGCGGAAGGTTGGCAATAAGCAACACGCACGTTGAGAGAGACAGGTGCGTATCTCACCGCCTCACACCGCACACAAATCAAGGCAGCGAGCCGGGCGCGGCTGGCCCACGATACGTAGCGCTGACGTCACAAAATCGTCTGCTAGGCGTAATATCGGTATAACTACTTGATGCGAAATCGTAGAGACTTCGCGTTTTCGGCGTTCGACTTTTTGAGTGAATGAGCGCATTTTATTTTTCGTGACAGCCCACCTTTAAGAAGATTAATGAACAAAACTGATCAAATACACATGCTTTATTAAACCTTAATAGACAACATACCATTCAAGAGTGTTTTTATGTACAACATATGTAAAATATTTCTAAAATTAATTACTTTCTAAACATACAACCCAATTCCCCCCGCTTACCCTATAGTCTACAGGTGGCTGGTTCGTTGGTAATGTTGAAGCGATGCAGGTGGAGTTGCAAAACGTCATGACCGGTTGCAAGCCGGAACTGGGCGGTGGCCGTCTTCCTCGACCAGTCTTTGTCTGGCCCTTTCTTGATCTCGGTCCACCAGCTTTTTTGTTGTGCGGCCTCTTCCGTGGTGTTGCTGAAGATCTTTTTCGTGATTGACTTGATCTTGGTTTTCACATATAGGCCTACAAATTGTAAAAAAGTATTTACTAAATTTAGAGATTTAAATGATTTAATTATTATAAAACCTTTTACTTATAGTTAAATATAGGACTAACATGTGTTATCAGCTCAGTGGGAAATCTAGTTTTGCCGTTTTTTGCAAACGTCTTTGATTTGTGGCCGGATATAGTGGACAAATATACTCTAATTTGAGTAATTTCCCCCTCAACTGTATTTTGCTTTTCTTTGGTTTACAATCTCCTAACTCACACACATGAAAGTGAAAACTGCAGAAGAAATTTGATACTGTTTTCTATGTACGTTGTTTCTGAACTGTGTTTCGTGATGGAGGGGGTGGTGGAGGGTCACTGGCGAGTGGGTAAAACGTTGCATCCTCGATGTAATATGTTTCAGTGAAAATTCAACCGTGGGCAGGCTATTATACTTAAATAAATATGTTTTCGTTTTTGGTATAGAAGGTAATTGTTTTATTTTCAAAATATTCAGAAACAAGATTTTTTCAATTTCAATGAACATTTTGCGGCACCCCGGTTGGGAACCACTGCCCTACAGTGATGCAGAGTGGCAAATATTGCAGTTTTCATTCCAACAATGTTTGTACGGGTTTTAATTGCATTGCCATTGTCAGACCTTTCTCACTATGTATTTGCAATTTTGATAGCTATCATAGAATGGCTACAATGACGTGTTATGTTTTATGACTTTCACGGCAAAAATGCAGAAAATAACAACGAACTTGGTCGACAAATTAAAAAGCTTTTATTATGATTTAAATGCAGTTTTTGTATGATTAAATTACATTTTAGATATAGTCTGTAGGCCTATCTAATTATGGAACTTTCCATACACTGATAGGTTTAATAGTTTATGAATTAGAGCCTATTGAGTAGACCACGGTCGAATGAAATTATGCGGAAATCCATTGAAAAATCAACTTAAAGGTTTTAATTTATTTAAAGAAAACATCTTAACGGATTTAAATAATATTTCGTGCATTTATTAACATATCGAGAAATTATATAGGTACACAAGTAATAAGGTTGTAACTTGTAACTTGATCCGCCATGTTGTAAAAAAATCATATGTTTATTATAAAGTTTTTTTTTTTTTGAAAGAGCAATATGATATTCAAAAGATTTATTGGATTTGATACATTGAAAAAAATCGCTCATCTGTCAACGCGGAGCGTTTTCCTAGTTTAAGTAACTTTTTATTAGCTGTAGAGCTACACCTCGGATGCCATATTTTTCCAGTGTTGTTAAAAGTTTCTTGTGTGATACGGTATCAAAAGCTTTAGCTAGATCTAGGAAGACGGCTAAAGATTTCATCCCATTGTCTAACTGTGATGTGACGATTTCAGTTAATGTGTGAATAGTGTGTTGTGTGTTTATTTTTTTCCTAAATCCAAATTGGTTAGGTGATATTATTTTATTGGTTTCAAAATATTCTTCTAGTCGGTATTTTAAGCATTTTTCGTGTATTTTTTGCAAAGTTGCTACTAAGGGATATTGGCCTGTAGTTACTAATTGCAGTTTTGTCGCCTTTTTTATGAATCGGAATTATTATTGATTTTTTAAAGATGTTTGGAAATATTCCTGTGGTAAAGCTTAAGTCTATGATGTATTTGAGAGGTTGAACTATGTGACATTTTATTGCTTTGATTATTTTTGTGTTTATAAGGTCGGGCCCTGAGGCAGAGTCTGTTTTTAGCTCATTGATATTTATTATTATTTCTTCATCAACTGTTGGACTGAGAAATATTGACGCGTTTTGACAATGTACAGGAAAGTCATCTGCGTTTAGACGGTTGGAAGATGATGGCTTTTTTAGTAAATTACCTATGTTTTCAGCTAACCTAATTATTTTCCTATGTTATTAAAGTAGTTTATAAATGTTTCTGCTAATTTTTGGGGATTACTCTCTGTACTTGCAATAGCATAGGTTTGAATTCTAAAAATAGATATCGATTGTGCATCCGCCATCTTTCTTATAGGCCTATCGATACTGATTTCGAGTCGACAAACAAACCAAACATGCCAGCTACCAAGCACTGTTGTTAAGCCGCGTTCACATAAATGACTAGTGACTATTGACTATTGACTACTGACTATTGATTATTGACTAAGCGAATTGAACCATAGGCGATACGTGCTGACGTTCACACAACTTTACTTTTGACTTATGATTATTGACTATTGACTAACGAATTGTAAATATCTCGAAGTCATAGTTACAACCAATCACAACGTTCGCGTTCAGCCAATGAATGTGGAGCAACGGAAGTCAATACCACTACTCAATTACTGTCAAGTGTATATTTGTTTTTGACTATTTCCGGCGAATATTATTTATTTATTATTTCTATGTAGCTGTCAAACAATAAAATATTCTTATTTTGAAAACAAATCTTCAAAACAAACAAGAAACATACAAAACCTTCACAACTTGGTTGGCCATCATTAAACGTTTTAACTGGTGAACAGTTACTATCGCCATACCTCGTGTTCTTCATAATGTTGCAATTGTATTATTTTGACATCTCGTTGTTTGTCAATCAGTTCGATTCATTTGTTCTAGGTGGCAGATCATACGTGTCAAAGAACTTAGTTGTGTAGTGTTCATATCTTTCTTTGGGTAGTCAATAATCACTAGTCAATAGTCAATAGTCAATAATCAATAATCAATAGTCATTTATGTGAATGCGGCTTTATGGGTTGTGCAACAGTGATTCTAGTTATTATCATAAAGAACACATGACAAATGTTACAATTTTTTACCTTCACCTCTTTTCAAAGGTTTAGCTGTGTGAGCATCAACATTCTCACTGTTATCATGAAGCTGGCTAGAGTTTTCGTCAGAGCTTGTCTTGTCATTAGCTTGTGGCACAACAAATTCGCTTATGGATTGTACAGATTCAATTAGGTGGTACAGTAGTACACATTACCATAATTAAATCTTTCTGGAGGAAAAATCCTAGAATCTGCTAGCCTTAGCCACGAAGCTGTTGTTGTATCAGCTCGTTGGTTGCTGGTCGCATCCAATTTGGTCTTGTACCATTTTCCGCCGTCCACAGCTGGGCTTATTGGAATATTGCCAACCTGTAAAGATTGTTCCACTCTGCTGAAAAAAACACATTATTTACAACATCATAACTAGCCCAATGGAGGTTAAACTTTTATTAGAATAGGCCCTAGGCCTACCAATATGCATGCAATCGCCAAGCTGTACTAACCTCAATATCAAATCTGGTCTTAAACCACGTTTGGGTAATTCTCTGCACTCCAACCATCTCTTTAATTGTTCATTTGAATTGCGGGATACTTCATCGTACGGTAATCTTGCCCCGGGTACCTCATTTTCATCTAAAACTACGATGTAAACATTGGTACCACCATAGTTTAAATGCGCCATCACTGGTGTGTTTGTCTGAATGTCGAACTGCGTCGTCTGCTTGTGTGCTTGCAATATTTTGTGTGGCGTCACGAACCAGCTATCCCAGACCTATGCTATTGTTTATCATTATTTTGTCTATAATATTAGATTTTGCTTTTTTTTTTCTGTGCAGAGTTGGCCTCTTCAACCATTCTTCTTTCTTGCTATCCAATATAAGGCTGCCTCCTTCTCTGTCCTGCTCATTGAGTCGGGCAGGGGTCAATGTCCTTCTTGAGGCGGCGTATCTAAATAGGTGCGCTCTGTCTTGATCTTCCAACTCACATAGTCTACAGGTGGCCGGTTCGTTGGTAATGTTGAAGCGATGCAGGTGGAGTTGCAAGACGTCATGACCGGTTGCAAGCCGGAACTGGGCGGTGGCCGTCTTTTTTTCAATTCAATTCAAAAGCATTTTATTCTCAGTTTGTAAGTACATTATTGGAATAACAGTATATGTTAATTAGTAGTGAGAAGCCCACAGAAGGCAAGCCTTGAGTGTGGGCAGAACATAAGTTAGAGACAAAAAAATACAGTGCAAGATGGCAGAACTAAAGTGATTTCAATGTTAGATTTGTTGATTGATTATGAAAAAATTACAAAAAATTAAATTACAAAAATTATAAAATTACAATTTGTAGACAAGACAAAAAAGGTAGGCTAGTAGTTTTAATTATACTTGAACTAATCATAAAAATACAATAAAATTTGCTAATATTACAATTAACATAAGCCAGCGCAGTTAGCCGAGGTCGATTAGGCGTTGGTCTAGTAAACCGCGGTCTGTGCGTTCCAGGTTCGAATCCTGGCTTGGGCATGGATGTCATGTGGCGTTTTTCATCCTCATAATCACCCACCCACCGTCTCGATTAGCCTCGTTGCAAAAACATGGGACGTAAAACCCCAAATATCATCACAATTAACATAATATTATAAGTGATATAACACATGAAAGATATAATATAGTTTCATATACATTACATAGAAATAGAATAACATAAAGTAAGAAACAGTAAGTAAGACCAGACATGAATCATAGTGCCATGATTCCGATGAAATCGTTGAATCGTTAAGCCTAGCCTAGTTATTAAAGTCACAAAAACAATATCTGCATGATTTGTATACTGCATGCTTATGCTTAATAATTGTTATGAATTTATGAATAAATGGTAGAAAATTATATTATGTAGGCCCTATTCTGTGATGATTAAGCGAGCGAAGCGAGCGTTTCCACTTGACTCTTATGGCACTTCGTTCTGTTTTTTTTTTTTTTTTTTTTTTTTTTTTTTTTTTTTTTTTTTTTTATGTCCGTCGATAGCGGTCGAACGGAAAGTCCGATCAACTTGAAATTTGGACCATCCACAAGCCTCGATGTGGATTGAAGGTGTATAGTTTTGAGGCAAAATCGTTTGAAAAGTTACAAAGTTACACCATAGTTACTGCAAAATATTTTTTTGAAACAAAATGGCGGCAAAATGTGAGATAGCCATATTTTTTTAAACTTTTTTCCGGTCACGAATATGTTCATTTTTTGGCGATACGATAAATATTGGCAAAGTTACACAAAAGTTACTCGAAAATATTTTTCCAAAACGCAGTAACGGCAAAATGTGAGGTGGCTATCTTATAGTAAATTTTTGTCCGGTCACGAATATACTAATGTAAACGTGATCCGATACGTATTAGAGGCAGAAATTACATTTCTATTGCGGTCAATAAGTGTTAGTAACGGTGGCGGACCGTGTTGAAAACATGACCACGAAAATTCTTAGCAACGCACATTGCACTGCATACAACAATGTCGGAAAGCATAATAGCCATGGAAATAAGAACAATTTTTGCAATGCGCATTCTTGAATTGTTGTTCGTATTAGCATTGAAAACTTTTCGCCAGGAAGTTCGTAGATATTGACGCGCTCGCTTATCAACGCGTCAAACAGAGCGTTTTCCTAGTATAATTTATATGTTGAAATGAAAGTTTATGAGTGATGTTGCATTTTGCGATTCATTGCTGTCACTATTCGCTTTAAGCCAGAGCTTTACATTCCTTGAAAACATGATGTTTGGGTAGGACAGTAATACTTGCAGGTAATTCATTATTTATTCTAGGACCAAGGTGTGCTGTATGCCTTTGACCTAGGAGACTGTTTTTTCTGGGAAGGTAAGGTCCTGATCTTGAAATGAGTCTAGTTGTGGGTCGGGTGATTTCAGAGTTTTTAACGAAGTCTATTAAGTGCTTATGTAAGTAAAATAACATTTTCTTAACATATAGTTGCCTAATGTCAAGAACTTCAGTTAATTCGAATAGTTTCTTTGTTGGGAAGTCTCTTTGTTTATTTGCTATAATTTTTAATACACATTTTTGAACATTATTTAGGGGTTTAAGGTGCTCGTTAAGAATGCCCCCCCAACCAATGATACCATATTCTAGATGAGATTGTTGAAGAGCAAAATAAATTGTTAGGGCCAAACTTTTGTAGACAGAAATTCTTCTCGCTGCATTTCTATTACTTTGAACTGAGGGTCCTTTTTTTGCGGCCCGTGCAATGTCATACCAATCTTGTGGGCCATAAATGCATTGGTGCTTTTTTGCACTGCTTTCAATGACCCCAAAATCGGCATCATTGGGCAAAAAAAGAGTGCCCAGAAACTAAAAACTTGTGGTCGATGGAGGTGGCTGCTAATCGAGTATCCTGTACCAATTTTAGGAGGGACAAAGCCATCTTTATGTTTCTGTTTTGCCCCGTACAACAGTCTGTGTACATAATTATTTTTTTGTGGGTAGTGGCATTTTCGAGCAAATGCTTTTTGATACAGCTTGCAATTTCTTGGGAGCCCCGAGAACCCTGCGTCTCGTCCCATATGTACATGAATCCAACATTATCATTGAAGGAATGGCATCCCAAGCTATACACATACATATTTCGTTTGTAATAAGCTGTTGATGTCGTTAACTTTGGAAACGGCAAAGCTTTTTGTAGGTCAAATTTGAAAACATAAGTGTCTTCACTTGCCAAAGCTTTGTCATTCCGCAAAGATGAGCGGGCTGCTTCAGCTAAAGCCAAGTGAGAATCAAGCTCTTGAGATGCAAGTACCTTGGCTTCAGGCGTTTCTGGGTAATTTATCTTTATTTTCAGCGAATCGCACAGCTGGCAGGTATCCTTTAAAGGGGACTTAAATTGCAGGTTATATTTTGTAGAAAATACATTGTAGTACATCGTTTCTTGCAAAGGTGTTTTACCTTGTTCCGTGCGTTGAACCACGTATTGCGCAAACATGGCTTTTATGGTCAAGTTCTCATTCAAATATTTTCTATTATGATTATGAGTTCTGCTGTAGTGGCTAGTGTATGCAGGATACGACTTTATGTGTGCCACTATACCAGACACATCCAATTTATTTGTGGGTTCTTTCTTGCCTCGTTTGTCTCCTAAAACAGTCTCTTCATTTCCCGAACAACATCGTAAAATCCTAGTATCGCTTATTTGATAGGTGTCGCGAAAGTATTTTTTGCATACCTTTAAGGTGTCTGCTCCCTTTTTAAAAAAATATTTTAGGGACATGCTGCGAGGCGTCTTCGTTTCATTTCTTGGTCTTCTTTTTTGTTCTTGTGATGATTGAACAATACCCCGGATGAACAAATTTTGTTGTGCTAAATCGCCTAGTGCATAAAAACTATTAAAATTATTCTCACGCTCGGCTGCCGTAATCTTCTCATTGCACTTACTTTTGCAACCACATAACACATCTACAAACTTCTTTTCATCGACTACTTTTCCACTTCTAGAAACAAACGCTAAACCTAAATGTCTGCTCTTTTTGTTAACAGCTCTCTTCCATTTTTCAGGATTTCGGATGAAACTAGAAAGCAGTGACTTAGTTTGGCTTCTGTAAAGAATGCTGACAGTTTCAGAAGTTAAAGAGACTTACGCCATCTATGAGCAAAAAAATGAACTTAATGACTTACCTTGTTTGGCTTCTGAAAAACATTGTAGTGGCAATTTCAAATAGCATATAAAGTAACTTTGAAAAAAAATTGACTTAAGTTGATTGGCTTCTGAGGGGCCCACTGTAGGCGGAGCAGATAGAAGTCTCTTCCCAACTGCCTTTGATTGGATATTACAGTCGTTAAAGTTGATTCCATCTTACTAAATTTTTCATACATCGTTTTGGAATACCCTAGTAATTGCATATGCGTTTCATACGCAGTCATTGGTGTACCATCCTCGAAAACTGTAGACCCGTCTCGGCCCGGAGTAGAATAGGCCCAGAGTGACTCTGCTAGTCGTAACAGGCGACAAAAGGAGACCCTATCCCTTTCCCCCCCACTGTCCCACTGAATATTTATCCTCCCACTTGGCCCTGCCCTCCCTTGCTGGACTCCCATATGACGACCCACGCGACGTACAATGGATCTGATTCGGATGTGGCTTTATTCTTCATCGTCATCTTTCCCATCCTCATTATCACCCGCTCATCGTCTCGATAAGCCAAAGTTGCACAAATATGAGACGTTAAGCCCCATTAATCAATCAATCAATCGAAAACTGTAATTTGAGAGAAAAACAAGAAGACACGATGAAAAGTTTCAACTTTTCAATGCAGTCTACGGCTTCCGCAAATGATGGGATCTGTTCTTCAGCGGTGACATCTTTGTCGTCACTCTCTTGTATGTGCTTCCTTGTCGACGCTGCACACAAGTCTTCAATTGTATCGTTATCGCAAGTTATTACGTCATCGTCACATCCAACATAACCGGAAAACGTAATATCTTCGGAGTCGTTAACTTTTGCCCAGTCTTGACGAAAGTCATCATCATTATCATCGTCGCAGAGAATCTCGCCGTCGTCAATGATTTCACTTTCTGGGACGAATCCACACATTTGGAAACAGTGCGCCAGTGTTGTGGGTGTTACCCGGTCCCACGCTCCAACGACGTATTGTCTGGCCTGCAACACATTTATCTTCCTGTCCTTCTTAAGCTGCCTGTGACCTTTTCCGGCCCGGGGTAGAATAGGCCTAGAGTGACTCTGCTAGTCGTAAGAGGCGACAAAAAGAGACCCTGTCCCTTCCCTCCCACTGTCCCACTAAATATTTCTCCTCCCACTTGGCCCTGCCCTCCCTTGCTGGACTCCCGTATGACGACCCATGGGACGTACAATGGATCTGTTTCGGATGTGGCTTTATTCTTCATCATCATCTTTCTCATCTTCATAATCACCCGCTCATCGTCTCAATTAGCCATTGTTGCAAAAATATGAGACGTTAGCCCTATTAATCAATCATTAATTTGCCTGCTTCAAGCATCCTAAAGACTGAATTAGTCCTCACATCTGACCTTAAAGTTTTCCCACGGCACCGTTTAAAGAAAGAATTGAGCGATAGATGGAAAAATGTATCTTGTAATAAACTTAGGGAGATTAAAGACACCATATCGCCTTGGTTTTCTTCTAGACGATCTTGCCGTCGCGAAGAAGTAGTCTTGACCCGTCTATGTATCGGCCATACATACCTTACTCAAGGCTACTTACTAAGAAACGAACCTGCTCCAGTATGTGATGTATGTTATGTTGTTTTGACTGTAAGACACATTCTAATTGAATGTAAAGTAATGGGAAAAAAAAATTGAATGTAATTGAATGTGAATGTAAAGTTTAGTTTATAACCCTCACTCAGAGTATGATTGTTCGACAGTATGATTGTTCGACAGTTTAAATAAAGTGCCTGGTCCAGGAGGGTGGAAGAAATGAGTTTAAAGTCCATATTTTCTGGAGATTGTTCCGTAACAACTCCTAGCCACCACTTTTTGTCGTATTCACACGCCACATAGTCATTTAGTTTGACAGAGAGAACTTCACCCGTTCGCAATTTTGTTTTGGTTAGAAGAACGCTCTGGAAGTTGACAGATGCGGATGGTCTATAAAGTTTGATGGAGTTCTTGTCTATTGGTTTGAAGTAGTGAATTTCCCTGGTGTTTGGAATAGTTGAAACATTGTCATAGCTAGACATTAAAAAATTCTCTTCTTTTTCAACCATTATGAATGTCACAAAAGAAAGAAAACATCTCTTTGATTTTAGTGGTGCAGGAATCATACATTGCAAGTGGTGTAAGAATGAGTTGATCCTGCAAAGAGGCTTTTGTTACTAGTAGTCGCTTGACTGTTCCACCAATCCCATCGCAAGGTCCTTTGCCATGACTGGTGGCAAAAAAGTGCCACTCGGCCATTAGTCCATAGTCTGTGACTTTCGTCTAAGACTTTCGTAATGTGTGGGGCAAAGGATTACAATTCATTTAAGATGACTCGTTGAAAACTGTACACTGCTGTTGTGGAGTGTTGGAGATGATCACTTATTATGCAAATACTTTTCTACTTTAGTTCTCCATTATCATCTTCAAGTATAATACAAATGAATGGAGGATCGCTTGAGTATTAACCCAGTGATACGTTTGTCTTTCATCCTGTACAACGAACGTGAAGTTTTCTGAAAAATCGCCGCTTATTATGCATTCGTCACTTTCTAAGTTTTCTTTTTTGTCTTTCAGAAGAAATGTTTGGCCAAAATGGGGCGGGTCTAGGGTACCAGCCTATCTATAGTAAGCTACTTCGGTAGCCGAATGGCCAGCCCTAGCTCTGGGCTGTGTACTCCGACCCGTCTCTTCTACAAGCTGTCAATTTATTTTATTTTCACTCTCTCTCCCACTCCCCCCCCCCCCCCCCAACTCGCCCACTTAACTTCTCCAGTTGGCCTAACGCACCGTCTGTCTTTTCGCATTGTTGTAAGCGATGCTGTAACAGCACCAGGGGAAGAAAAGTCCAACACCAGTCATGTGTTCATTCACTGTTTTGTTGCAACCCATATTGGAAGTGGAAATTGCATCTGCTGCTGCCATATGGGTGATTCTTGGCAAAAAGGGAATATAAGGCTTTCAAATTTATTAACATTAAGTATGAATTTAAAAGTTTGAAAAATTCTCGAATATAGCTAAGGTGTTTTATCTGCTAGGTTTTCTAGTCAGCAACATAGTTTCTCAACTTAACAATGCTTTATTAAATATTTTAATTGTTGTGCTATCAGGATAATGACAAGGAACCAGGATAATGACAAAATACAGCTTGTAGTTCTCATGTGAGCATATATGTATTTAGATAATTGAGAGTACAGTGGTTATTGACTTGGAAGTGAATTTAAGTGGTTATTTCAATTTATACAAATTCAAAATTATTTTTATTCAGACATCATCATTTACCCTCTCACATCCAGGAGCTAGGCACCTGGAAAACCCTAGGAATCCAGGTTATTTTACAAAAAAAATCATAAAATACGTGATAAGTTGTGTTTTCTGATATCTCGGGATCTAGTAGACCTAGAAGAAAGCTATATACATCAAAATGCTCACAAGAAAGTAATGAATATTACTGAGAGAATTGTTTACCTCTTTAGTAGTCTTTAAGGGTGTGGTAAGGCTTGAAGTGTTCAATGCACAAAGGTAATTTACAAGTATCACATTCATAAATGGTTTCTTTTCTCGTCTTCTTGTCAAGACAGACACGACACCTCTTTTTGGTTACTGCACCCTCGTCTGCAGTTGGAGCCATCTTGACAAGGAAGTGTCTGCCCGAAAGTCTTAAGGGGGATGGTCCAGGAATGGTTGGCCTTCTTCGGTAATCTGGTACATTTGTTGCAAGGAGAATGTCTTCAGCCAATTTCCGTTTAAACTCGTTGAAAGATCGGTCAACCTTTCCAATTACAGCCCTATGTACAATGTGGCTGTTGAGTATGGCCATGTCAACAAAATAGAAGAAAATCTTCTTATATGCCTTCTTGGAGCGGCGCATGATGTGGAACCCACTTAGTAGTTGATCGCCTCGATCAACACCACCCATTCCATAATTGATTAAGTATGCGAAGAGGCTTCAATTTTGTAGCCCCAGTTGCCCTATCTTTTTTAGATGTCTCTCCGAACTGAGGGCCATGCATTGTGGACAGCATCTTTACGTCCTTTTTGTCTGCCCACTTCAGTGCCATCACATTTTTGCATGTTTGGAAAGACATCTCTCCCTTCCTAAGTTTTTGGGCCATCAAGTCTTTGGGCACATTTTTACGGTTAGCCCGTACCGTGCCACAGACATTTGTCCCAGCATCAAACAGTGTTTGGTACAGTATTGGGGAGCTATACCAGTTCTCTAAATAGAGATTATAGCCACTATTTAGACAACCAATGGACTCGCACAGATCAATCACGACTTTGTGACTCGCAGGGGTGTCATCGACTTTGTCTTGGCCAATGTATATTTTAAAATTTGAAATATAACCATAGTCCGAGTCACAAAGTTTATAAAACTTTATTCCAAATCTGGCTCTTTTGGAAGGGTTGTATTGAGTGAATGAAAGCCTGTGCAAGTAATGCCATATTAGAATGAACTGTGCATGCGCATGTTTCTCGATTGGCCACTTAGGGAGTAACAATCCAAAACGGTTTAGAACACCAAATCTAGAATAACTTAAATGTTCATAAGCTTTGTATTCAGTGCAAAAAAAATTGTGAAGATTGAGAAGTGAATCGTTAAGGTATCTTTTTTGCTGCTTGATTTTTCTTTTGGTGTTGTTGGTGTCTTTTTCCCCAGGACACATCCTTCTACATTCATCTATTTCAAGAAATCTTTGGAGTTTTCGGCAGATATCATCGTTGGCTTTACTTGAACTTTTATGTTCATACTCGAGAGTTTTTGCCTCTTTGTTGGCCATTAAGCTTTTATATTTCAAGAAGTGGGTCGTAGCAAGGCCACACCCCAAACTATAGCACTGGATTCTAAGATCTTTGTTATTACTAAACAACACTTACCATTTATGACGTCCATAATAGACCCCAAACTCGATAAACTGACTTTACCTTTTGTACCGGAATATGTATACAAATAAGCAAGCTGACAAGTCATTAATTTGGGCATCATTTGCCGGATAGCATCCCCACAGGTCTTGCCCCCCACACAGGCCAAATATTGCATCTGTAAAAAAAGAAAAAATCCAAATCATTTTACTACACGACAATTGCAAACTGAAACATGATTTTGACAAAGATACAATCACTACATTGACTATTCACCACATTATACCTTTCTAGTCTATATTAAAAACATATATTGAACAAAATTGGGCGATCCTAACTATAAGTTAGAGCTAAATCAAATAAACTATAAAAAGGGATACATACCAACTTCTTTTGGCTCAATTTGTCACTTGACGACTTTTCACTCATAGTTTCCAAATCTGCTTTTGCTCTGCAGGGCAGTTCTGGTAGCGTTTCTGGCTCATTTGAGCCTGTCTTCACCAACAGTGCGTGCACTCTGCATCAGTAGGCGGAGCAGATGGAAGTCTCTTCCCAACTGCCTTTGATTGGATATTACAGTCGTTAAAGTTGCTTCTATCTTATTCAATTTTTCAATCATCGCTTTGGAATACCCTAGTAATTGCATATGCGTTTCATACGGAGTCATTGGTGTACCATACTCGGAACCTGTAATTTGAGAGAAAAACAAGAAAACACGATGAAAAGTTTCAACTTTTTAATGCAGCCTACGGCTTCCGCAAATGATGGGATCTGTTCTTCAGCGGTGTCATCTTCGTCGTCGCTCTCTCCCATGTGCTTACTTGTCGACGCTGCACACGTCTTCAATTGGATCGTTATCGCAAGTTATTACGTCATCGTCACATCCAGCATAATCGGAAAACGTAATAGCTTCGGAGTTGTTAACTTTTGCCCAGTCGTGGCGAAAGTCATCATCATTATCATCGTTGAAATTATCGTCATTATCGTCGAAATCTTGGACAGAACAATTTTACAAAACAAAAAAACTCCGTGACGTAAAATATATCGATAGTCGAAAAGAAGTCGAAAGAGCATTTCAACCCGCATGCCGAGTCTGCCACACACTCCGTGTAAATTCGTGGCTTGCGCGGGCGATTCATACTAACCGAAACCAGACCGAAATTCGAAAGAAACTTGCTACTAAAGTAACTAAACCGACATTTTAAAAACCGATTAAAATCGATTAATAATCGATTATGGAGGTGAAAGTGAATTCGATTATCGATTCTAGTAATTTAATCGTTTGACATCCCTAATAACAACCTGTTCGGGTCATTGTCCTCGTCTAGAAGTTCATTGAAGTTGGCAAATTCCTCTGACCCGTCTCGGCCCGAGGTAGAATAGGCCCAGAGTGACTCTGCTAGTCGTAAGAGGCGACGAAAGGAGACCCTGTCCCTTCCCCCCCCCCCCACTGTCCCACTGAATATTTCTCCTCCCACTGGGCCCTGCCCTCCCTTGCTGGACTCCCATATGACGACCCACGCGACGTACAATGGATCTGATTCTGATGTGGCTTTATTCTTCATCGTCATCTTTATCATCTTCATTATCACCCGCTCATCGTCTCGATTAGCCGTTGTTGCACAAATATAAGACGTTAAGCCCCATTAATCAATCAGCAAATTCCTCTGTGCCAGTGGAGTGGTCCGATTCTGACTCAGATAGGTCATTATTGGCATCCACGGAGTAGTATGAGTTTGAATTTTTGTGCGCTTGGCTTTTCCTGCCAGCAAGTTTAATATTATGTTTTATGTAAACTAATTTAGCAGCCCTCATGTTTGTTAGACGGTTGGAAGTAAGTACGAAACCGTACGTACTGAACGACCTCTCTGTTGCCGCAGAAGTTGCTGGTGCCTCTAAGATAGCAGTTCCTACTTTGCTTAAAAAAGATGATGCACAAATTCCTTTCCACCATGTAAGGGCACTGATCTGGTTTCCTTGAGAATTTTTCTCGAGGAATCTCCACACCAAAGTCTCCGCCCATAAACCCTCTTAACATCTGTATGATGCCAGATCCGTAAGCACATCGATACTATCTATATCAGCCAATCCAATATTTCTGCCATATTATTAATGTGGCTAGTAGCCTTCACATCCTCATGTCTTTCGTCAAGAAGGTGTTCATTGTAGCCCCCTGCTGCTTGGACTTAATTTGTAGCCTCTTGTCCCTCCTCTCTTGGGTGGTCAGGAGTGTTCTGTTTAAGTCCGCAATTTTGTGTGAAATCCGTTCGAAGGCCCCGTTGACAGTTTGTTCCAGTACGGCTGGTGAAGTTCCTTTCTTGACTAGCCAATGTCGATATGAACCTGAACAGAAAAATGTATTTACTTATTTATAGTAAGTGGACAGTATTGCACTGAGATACGGGAGCCACACACAACCCACGTTATGACATACTACATATAAAGTACATCTAATTAATTAATAAGGCTGTGTCGTAAGCATCAGAATACTTTCGTTGGGCCAACTTTATGATTGGTAGACCATTGCGGTAGAGAGATTAAATAACAACATATAAAGGACAACACAAGTTTTCCGAGACGTTTCGGTACAAGACCTTGATCACTTGGGTGAGTAGACTACTAAGTACATAATAAGTATCTACTACCTAACCTACAAACAAAACAACATTGCACATGTTAAGGAAGTAAAAGACTGAAGTATCTGGAAAGAAAGATAGTAACTCAGGGGCAAGAGTTTGGGTGAGAAATGTTAGGTCAAATGCTGGGTTAAAGAGAGGTCAAAAGGCTGGTTATATGATTGGTAGAAGGATACACCCCAACAGCTTACCCGAATTGTAGACAAAAGGATAGACCCCAACAGCTTACCCGAATTGTAGACAAAAGGATAGACCCCAACAGCTTACAGTCTACAATTCAGGTAAGCTGTTGGGGTATCCCAACAGCGCGTCTATCCTTGTACCAATCATATAACCAGCCTTTTGGCCTCTCTTTAACCCAACAGTGTCATATTAATAAATTCAAGTCAAGTTCCAAAGTTAAAAAACCCATGCCCGACCCAGGATTCAAACCCTGAACGTTACCAATGATTGCCTTGATTTTCCTGGGTGTAAGTTTGGGTTTGGCTGCAACTTCCAGGTTTTTGGGATTGACTTTTCCGAAAATGGAACGATTCTTCAGAACATTCGCTCCCCACACCTCGTTTGCCAAATTCCTTACATACAGGGATTGCCTTTTAGCTGCAGCTTCAATCGAATCCATCCGGTCTGTCGGTATCCAGACATCGTAGCCCGAGTGCGTCTAAAATAAAAATTAATATTTATAATAAAAATTAAAGTTTACGAAAACAAACGAGGTAGACAGTAATATTAAAAGGCTTCCTTCCATGTGAGTTTTTGTAAAACCTGACATTATAGAAAATTAGTTTGGACATGCTAATGCAATGAAATATGGCTCACTGGTATTTAATTGATATGATATGATATGATGTTGTTGGTTCCCATGACCAGGGATCAGTTATTGTTGGATGCAGGAGCTGCTAGGAGGCCCTAAATACAATTATCGGTTAATAATATGTGGAGCTGTGCAAACCATTTCGAATTTCAAACCTCCACAAGTTCACACAGGTCCGAGAATGTACACAAATTACGTTAGAATTGTGAACTGAACCCGAACCACCTGGGCAATCTTGTGACGGGGTTTGGTAAGTAATGGCCGCCTTTTTCATTGGATTCGAATGGTGATGCGTGTTGTATTCAACGTTGGGGACTTTACCATTTCTATAGTAAATCTTAAACGATATCATTGTACAAAAAATTTCCGAGATATTAGCGTGCATAGTGTGTAGTTTTGTTTTGATACGTTTATGCTCACCTCAAACAGGAAGGGGCATTCACTTCGTACTGCATCAGTATTTATAGTTTTGTCCGTGATACCAACACGTAGACTAGCAAATGTAGCAATCATGTATTCTTTAACCTTCTCTAGGTCTCGCTCACGATACGACTTTTTGTATTCTTCTGCTAGCCACCTTTTTTTCTCTCTTTGACTGTGGAAAGTTTCATTTTCTGGCCCTGCCCAAGGACTGCTACCTTAACGTGGTGGGCAGGTTTGCGTGCTTTGTTGATCCCGAGAGCTATGCCGGCGGAAGCGTATGCTTCTGGTAGGGCCACCCTAGCCGGACTGGTCGAGGAGGAGAAGTCAGACGAAGCGCAGTCCACACCTTCATCCCCTTTCCACCCCGCCCTCCTATTTGCCCCTTTCCTCCAAACAGCCCCCTATTTCATCTTCATATATCACCCACTCATTGTCTTGATTAGCCTCGTTGCAAAAATATGAGACGTAAAGCCCAAATATCAATCAATTCATTTTCTGGCAGCGTAGCCGGGAGGAAGTTACCAGTGCCGTACTTTTCTTTTTGTGAGTTGGGTGTCTTCTTTGTCCTTGTATTGTCTTGTTCGACATCGTCATCCTCGTCTCCTGTAAATAGTTGGCGTTTTCGCGTTCTGTTTAAGTTCTTCATTTTTTCTCTAATTTTTCTATACATAAGTTAATGCCCTTGACCAACCAAACTGTCGTCGTCGGAGTGGTGGGTGGCGAAGGTTTGTGGGTAACTTGCTATCAGTTGTATGGCAATCCGCGAGAGGAAGTCAGTGCCCGGATGTGTGTTTATGCAGTGTAAATCTTAAGCGATGATTGCTGCCACATCGTTTTCATCAGTCGAACTTGCTCGTTTCTTTTTGTCTAATTTTCGTTTTATATACTGGTAGGGAATTTGTCTATTGGTATGTTGAAATCGGAGAGAGTGGAAGAGGTTCTGGGCGTGATGATTATGGGCGGAGAATGTGCAACGGGTTGTGTGGGAGGCAAAATAGGCGATTCGAAATGAGTGGAAGTACAGAAGGGTGGAAGTGGGCAGCAATTGCTCTCTGCAGTTTCCTAGCCTGTACCAGCTTGAAGATCGGTTTAAGTTGTATGTCTTCAATGAAGTTAACTTCGACCAGGTCGTCCATCGTTTCTACTCCAACCTCGTTCAGGGCTTCGATGAGTGAATCATTGTCGTTTACTTGTGTGTTCTTATGGGAACCGGCTAAAAGCGACCGCGGCTGAACCCTTGGCTGAATATGAGACAAGAGTGTTGTTACAATAAAGTCACCGTCTATGTTAGGCTATTTGACATAGACATCTTGCAGTAGTTACCCTACAACGTTGGGTAATATTTCCCCCCACATGTATAATTTATAGGGCTGTGCGATTCCTGATTTTGGCATTCGAGTCGAGTCCGAGTCCTAAAAATTACTCAATTTCGAGTCCAATACGAGTCCGAGTCCGAGTCCGAGTCCTAGTTAAGGGACTAAGGTTCGGCCTAGATTTTAATGAAAGTACAATAGCTAGGCATTCGAGGAAGCAGGTACTGTAAATACAAATTTATGTTAGTAATAAAATACTTGTTTTAATGTTTTTAGTTATGTGTGGGCCCCACACTCATTGAATTCAGCTATTTTACAATATTGTCAAATTTATGTCAATAAAAAATAGGCCTAAGTAATACAATTTTGTATGTATTTTATATCGTGTTGGGCTTTATACTAACTGCCGAATCTACTCGACAAGTTTTAAGTTTTCACTTAAGGGCAAAGGGTAGTCTCTACGTCACAAACCGCAGAAAATGTTCATTTTTAATTTATATCTCAAGATTGCAACAAGAAATCGAAAATCTAAATCAGCAGCGAACTTTGCTTTGGTAAGCCCTACAGATTGAATAAAATATTATAACTATAAGCGTAGTATTTTGATTATAATTCGATAATTAGTAATTAAATTGATTATTTATAAAAAAACATACTGATTATAATATAAGTCACGACTTAGCGCATTCAATGTGTAGGGTTTACTAAACCACAGTGCGCTGTTGATTCAGATTTTCGATTTCGAAGCCCATTCTTGTGATATAATTTAAAAATGAAAATTTTGTGCGGTTTTTGACGTAGAGGTATCCTTTCCTGTTAAGAAAACGAGCTCCTCTACGTGTTGTGGCGAGAGGGATTCACGTCGAGCTGTGATGGTGTTGCTGGCCGTTGAAAACTGCCGTTCACTGGCTACCTGAGTGGCTGGGATTGGCAGGTATTTTCTAGCAATCCTTGCCAGTAGGAGATACTTGGTGGCATTCTCCTTCCACCACTTCAGCACATCTGCACGTCGGTCAATGATTGGCTCCATCAGATAATGGTATATCTCTTGCTTGCATTTATCACTGTAGGAACTTTGCTGCGATTCTTTCGCTGCTGCCACTCTAGCATCAAACGATTCCCACAAGGAATTGCATCGAGTTGTTGCCTGTGAAGACTGGGATTTTTCTAGAAACAAGACAGAAAATATATCAATTAATTATAGCTTTAAAATCATGTAAACAAAAATACAGGTTGGTCAACTTTGAATTAAGCCTACCTGCTGCATGGTGATCATTGCCAGCAGGCTTATGTACCATGGAAACCAATTCATCTCGCAGCCTTCTTTTGATTTCAGCTTTCAAAAGCTCATCAGTGATGACACTGTCTTTAAATCTGGGATCGATTATCATTGCCATCGAGTCGACAGGTTCATTGGCAAACAGTGGGAACCTTGATTTGAGATACTCTACTAGCGTTCCAGCAAATGTTATGCCACTGCCAGCTTCCGTGTTGGCAATGAAATAGGTCACATATTCCAGCATCTGGTACAATATTAGGACTGCCAGTGATCTTGTAGGGTACTTCAACCCTGATATTTCGTTTGTTGCATCTGCGATGGGTTGAAGAACACAAACGAGGCCACTGAGCAACCTCCAGTCATTGGCCGAAAGAGTCTCTGCAGCACCGGTATCCTCTGCGAGACACGAGACACCAACTTAGCTGGGTCCACTTTCATGTCAAATGTGTTGCGTCCGGAACAAATTACACTGATGTATTACAGTACGAGTATACCACAGCTGTGTCCATCTCTCTGTTTTGAGTATCGATTTTTAGTTGTTTTCCAATCGAATGGATCTATGTAATCATAGCCACTGCCTAGAGCATTACGATATTTTAGAAACTCTACAAACTTATCACGATACTTTTTCTGTTGGGACACCGAATCGTGCAAAGAGTCGTACAAATAACACACTTTCGTAAGGAAGTTGCCCACAAGTAACACCCAGTGATTACCGTTAACAAGTAATGGCATCAATACACTCGATGCACCTTTGAATGTACATTGGAATATTGAACTTCCTAATACGAACGTTCTATCTATAGCGCTTTTCGATGCATGTGTATCAAAAATTACTAACTTCTGTGTGTTATTGACGTGTTGCATGTAACAGTACGCATTAACTATGTGATTATTAAGCCATGAAGTACCCGATATCGTTTTGAAATCAGCTGTTTCTAAGTACCCGCCATTCTGGAACGTTGATCTGTTGTTGTGAAACATGCATATGTTTGTTATACGGTCAAATGCCTAGTTGCGACAATAGTAATTTGGATTGGCAACTAGTCCGTTTGCAAGGAGCAGTATTCTTCTTGTTGCACGCGCGTGGGAGGTGGGGTCACAAGGCGAGACAGTAGTAGCGAGGGGTGCGGACACTTTTACGTGACATTTTGATGGGACATGCGCACACTCAGATTTGTTCGCAGGTCCGGGCGTTTCCAAATGTGCATTGCGCACTGATGGTGCGGTAACCAATGGGGGGGGCGGGGTTCTAAGCCGAGTACCCGTACCTGTGACGGAACAGAACCAAGTTGGGTGTTACTGCCTTGCGAATGTAGAACTGCGTTTTTACCGAGTGTTCCTGTGGGATGTGTAGGCAGTTCGGCACTAGTGCCTTCACATTCAGGCCGTACAGGAGGAAGGTCGGAGGAAGACTGGCCCACGTCAAGTGGCTCACCTTTGTTCTCAGTCGTACCTACGCCTTCTTCAGGCCTATCGGTTTTAACCACTTGTCTGAATGTTTTTAAATCTATATGTACCTCTCGCCGCTTTGTGCCGTTTCACATTTCTCCTACTCTTCCATGTTTCTTTAACGACACGTTTCCGTTTCCTGTCAAATTTTTTCGGAATTTTGAAAACAAATGATTTTACTATGACTCCGATTTGAGATTGTACTGCCGAAATGAACCTACCGCATTTCATGTTCACGTTCTTATTGAGAATTAGGGATTTCAAAATGTCAAACCACGTTTCGGCCATCGCATTGCTGATGCGATCCGCTTTCGGCAGGCTGTCCGAGGCATCTCCAACATAACGCCAGACCAGAGAGGGATGTAAGGCAGATATTTTTTTTACAATTTTGAAATGAACTCCGGGCAGTGGAGCGGATTTAAGGGAACCTCGTTCTCGCTATCCTCATCAAGAGCAGCATCCAGCCTAGACGTTATAACTTGGAACTCATTATAAAAAGGACTAGACCTGAAGATCGTCTTTTCGCTTTTACCGTCGTATTCGAAGACACTGCAATCCGACAGAACTTTAGTGGGTGTAGTATTAACAGTACAGAACTTGACCAAATCCTGCACCGCTTCTTGCACTTGCAATGTGTTCGTCTTAGATCGCAGTACGACGTAGCTCTTTTCGTAGATGGTTACGTCATCTAGGGTGGATGCTGCTACCATGAAGGCGAGAATCTCTATCTAAAATTTCCGCAAACCTTTTTGTGATTTGTCGGGCGCGCATTCGCTAGCGTCATTGGCGACAATTCGCATAAAATGAGCGCAGCACACGTGAATCCTGATCACTGGTTTTGATCCCTTGGGCAAGGTTGATTAGCCTAGTTGCAAACATATAAGACGTTAAGCCCGAATATCAATCAATCGTTCCCTTTAAAAATTTATGCGAATGAACCAAGTACTCTGAAAGAGTGTCTACATTCCAAGATTTCAGAACGGCGTTGATAAGCGCGAGACTATAGTCAGTAACGATACGCGTAAACAGGGGCCACGCCCCATGTTTCTTGGAAAACAACATAAAGTTACCCAACCACAGGGCTATAGTTTCGGCATCGTGTCGCGAACTTACCATTTCCAGAATGGGTAGGACAGTACCATTACACGAGATAACCCCCGCGTAGTAATATATGGGGCGCTGGTCTCCCAAAGGATTTCGCACCACGGCTCCAGTAGCGTCCAGGTATAGGGTAAAACCACCCTCCTCCTTTCGAATAGAGTTTGCAACAAGCCACTGGTCGATACTAAAGCAGTGGGCGAAAAAGGGGGTACCAACTGTCTGTATGTACTGATCGTCCTTGCCCTGACCTGCGATGTACATTTTTGTTACGTCAACGAAATCGTCTTTGTCAAGATCATTTAAAGCAAGAGCCTCGGACCGCACTTTGCGAATGGCTGTTTCAGAGTGAAGCCCCCTGAAATAACCTACATCAAGAACTTCAGGATCGCTGGCCTTAACAGCTTCAAACATGTTATTATATGGTTTTTTATCAACAAGTTTTCAACCGCTCCCGTTCACGTTGTAGTCCCTTCAGTGGCCGAGTTCTTTTTTCGCCGTCATGACAGCGAATCCCATTCACGCAAACGGAAACCAACACATCGCCAAGGGAGGCGGTATTTAAATCGAGTAACAATTTAAATCTCCGGCAATTGCTGTAGCAACATTGCGCATATATTACAAATGTACGGTTTTTGTTCAATCTGCGACTGCAGATGTTGATATCGCATTCACGAAAATTACTTCTGAATGCCTGCAGTATATTGTCGGAATATGCTGGAAGTAAACGCTCTCCATCATAAATGCGACTCAGATGAACATAAAACATAAAATTGTCTCCCTTGTCGATAGTGTTGCTTTTACAAGTGACATCATGCTCAAAAAAGGAATGGTTTGATAGTGGGATAGTTGTTACTGTCAGCATTAGTCATAGATCGCAGCGCAAAAAAAAGAGGGGTCTAGTGGAAGAAGGAGCTATGCCACATTGTGAAAGTTTCTAGATAATTAAGTGTTTAGTAGAACAACTTTACCTACCACATTAGAGCTTGTATCATGGTAATTTTTTTTTCTTAGAAGAAAACATATTTATGCAACTAAAAATGTGAAAATCTGGATGGGTTACAGTACTAAAAAAAATAAAATATGCCTTTTTCTCTTATGTTCTTTCCTATTTTGGATGAAAATCCTGCCCAGGGACTGCCACCTTATCGTGGTGGGCAGGTTTGCGTGCTTTGTTGATCCCGAGAGCTATGCCGGTGGAAGCGTATGCTTCTGGTAGGGTCACCCCAGCCGGACTGGTCGAGGAGGAGAAGTCAGACGAAGTGCAGTCCACACCCCAATCCCCTTTCCCCCCACTGTCCCATTGAATATTTCTCCTCCCACTTGGCCCTGCCCTCCCTTGCTGGACTCCCGTATGACGACTCACGCGACGTACAATGGATCTGATTCGGATGTGGCTTTATTCTTCATTGTCATCTTTCACATCTTCATTATCACCCGCTCATCGTCTCGATTAGCCATCGTTGCATAAATATGAGACGTTAAGCCCCATCAATCAATCATCTTGGATGAAAATATAATACAAAATATATTACATGCAGTAATTGGCACACCTATTTAAGTTATTGTCCAATATATATCAAATCTTAACTTAAACATAACACAATATAACTTTGTTGATTGTTGAAACCAATGGTTGTGCTCCTAAAAAATAAAAGAAACAAAAATTAGCAAAATATTTTTGACGTAGGATGAAGACATAGGCCTACTGCTTAAATAATGTGGCTTTTCTGTATTCACCTGGTTCTCAGTCCGCCCCTTTTAGGTTGTTGTACACGTCATGATACACTGAGGGAATGAACGGCAGCAGGCTTTGCAAGTCTCGTAGCTTGAGTGGAGCAATCGGACGTCCATTTGGGTGAAGAAGCGGTACCGTTTCAAGAAAATCTTGTAGCACGTACTGTGGTGGGATGGTTGTTTTTTTACCCTTGGTTTGACGTCCAGGTGTCTTCAAAAATACTTTCACTTCCTTCCAAGCTTCCCACGATGAGTATGTGTATTTAAGTAATATAAAGCCTGGTTTGCTTTTATCAACACGCATACCTGTTAGTTTTTGCAAACAGATTTTGTCACCATATACAGCCCCCTATTGCATCTTCATCTATCACCCACTCATTGTCTCGATTAGCCTCGTTGCAAAAATATGAGACGTTAAGCCCAAATATCAATTGTCACCACAAGTGGTCTTTGCATCCATTTGCATCATACTGGTTGCACTCTGGAAATTTTTAAAATTTTTTGTGTTCATCCTTTGAACAAAAAATGGATCTTTTATCCTTGAGGTCTCAACCACTTTGTACCACTCTTCTGGTGTGTACACAAAATCAGTTTTTCTTGATTTTTTTTCTATGACGCCAAAGTCACTATCACTTGGTAGAAAGATGTGTCCTGGTACCAAAAAATAGTGTTCTATTACATCAAACTGTCCAGTCATTACAAGTGTGTAATACAACAAGAATATGGTACTGTTTTTATTTTGTCCAGCACAGGAATCTGAGCAGCACCGTAGTTTTCTTTTGCCAAGGACAGCATCATCTCGCTGGAACACTTCATACAAACAAGAAGCAATCTCCGATTATCCTCGCGATGCAACATTCTCGGGCCACATACACATTACAGCATTATTAATGTTACATATGTGGACTCCAAGGTTGTAAACCCACAACTGTCGGAGATAAAATACTGTTTCATTAGGTATTTTGGGAGCAGGCAGTGCTTGTTGCAAATCGTATGTAATAACTCGGAACTCACAGTCAGGGTTTTTGGATTCCAGCTTACATTGTTTTAGAAATGCATATGCTGCATCCGCTTTACCTTGATGTAATCTTACGGCAAAAGGAACGTTATTTACATCGTGAGCAAGCCACGTGTCACACACTTAACACGTGTCTGAATGCGGCATTTTAAAACCAATGTTGTATTCAGTATTAAAGATGTGTGCATACATTGCTTATGTCACTACATCAGCATTTGTGTTGCGGCATTCACTCTTATACAAGCGATACATTTCGGCAATGGTTTTAACA
This sequence comes from Isoperla grammatica, assembly GCA_945910005.1. Taxonomy (NCBI): domain Eukaryota; kingdom Metazoa; phylum Arthropoda; class Insecta; order Plecoptera; family Perlodidae; genus Isoperla; species Isoperla grammatica. The sequence goes on along the minus strand of OX246747.1, from coordinate 6,541,074 downwards.
GTATGAATGTATACCTTATGGGGGTTGTCACTTCTACTGTAATGGCTTCGGTATTTAGGGAACTTGGCTATGTGGTTGCGTACTGTATCCTTAACACTGTCCCTAATTTTTAGAGGACGGTTATTGTGGCGACCTCGCATATCTAAATGTGGTGACAGTTTGGAAGCAGTTGATGCATCTGTTTGATTAGCCATTTGACCTTCCTGGTCAAGGCCTCCAACGACTTGTTCGTCTAGGCCTACTTCATTGCCTTGCACATTTAGACCTAAGTCTGGAACATTCAACTCTACAAGGCCTACATTAGCTTCCACATCTCGGTCTAGGCATAGGCCTACTACGTCGTCTTGGGCAACGTCTAGCACTAGGCCTGGGACTGCATTGTCTAGCATATTGTCTTCTTCATCTGACAATGTAGCCTCCCTAGTAGCTAGCCCTAGTGAATTTCCACTTTTGGCTACAGCCAAGCGTTTTCCTGATATTGCTCCTGCCCAGGGACTGCCACCTTATCGTGGTGGGCAGGTTTGCGTGCTTTGTTGATCCCGAGAGCTATGCCGGCGGAAGCGTATGCTTCTGGTAGGGCCACCCAAGCCGGACTGGTCGAGGAGGAGAAGTCAGACGAAGTGCAGTCCACACCCCAATCCCCTTTCCCCCCCCACTGTCCCATTGAATATTTCTCCTCCCACTTGGCCCTGCCCTCCCTTGCTGGACTCCCGTATGACAACTCACGCGACGTACAATGGATCTGATTCGGATGTGGCTTTATTCTTCATTATCATCTTTCTCATCTTCATTATCACCCGCTCATCGTCTCGATTAGCCATCGTTGCATAAATATGAGACGTTAAACCCCAGTAATCAATCCTGATATTGCTAGGGTGTTACATAATGCTGTAGCACACACTCTCAATTTTGATCCAGATGCAGTTTTCAGAAAGTACTGACAGCTGTTCTGTCGCCTACTAACAGCTGGTTCTTTTCTTTTAGCGGTGTAGCCTCTGCTACACCCACTAATTTCGAAGCAACCATGTAGGAAAGCATTTTGCAGGTTATAGCTTCCCAGCTTATAAAATGCTGTGCAGGTAGAATTACGCTCGTGTGCTGTCAGAAGATGGTACTCACACCACGAGAGGTTAGCTTTCACGCTTTTGACAGCACACTCACAACTAGTCCCCATTACTTTATCGGGTTTAGGTTTTTTGTTCTGTAACTCACATATTGTAGTCCTAGGTTCCTAGATGCCTTTGCTTGGTTTTGCTTCCACGACTTTTCATTTCTCACTCTCTTTTTAGGCATTTTCTTAGCGATCACAACATCTTCTTCTTCAATAACTTCCATCTTCAATATCTATATAATACAGCGCTCTGATTGGCTGCGCTATCTTTGTTTGTGGCATAGGTCGTTCTCACTCAATATGAAATGATTTAGCAAAAATAAACATTGGATTTAGGTGGCCGTTGAGATATGCCACATACTTGATAGGTCACAAGAACATGCACAGATGGCAGCACAATACAGTTTGACTGAAATTGAAAAATGAAAGAAGTGTGGCATAGCTCCTTCTTCCACTAGACCCCTCTTTTCATCTTTTCCTGATGACGTTTCTCTCGAGCACTTTCTTTCTCTTTCAGAAAGCCCAGAAGGGATTCACTTGAGGAAGTTCTGGCCTTCTGAAGGGGAGGCACACTAGTTGCACAACCCCCCTTACGTTTCCCGGCCACCTCGACTCGGCCTACACCTCTCAACACTTCTGGCTCCACACTGTCGACAATCGCTTTGATTTTGTTAATTTCCTCTTCAAACTCCACGGCCTTCCGTGTAGAGCCAGAAGTGTGATTCTCTGCGCAGACTTTACTTTTTCGTTTCAAAATCGTCTTATAGCGATTTTCGCATTGGAGTGGCGTTTTCACAATCCCCATTGACTCTCAAGATCGGCACAAATCTGGGTCCACATCAACTTCTTGTTGCGGAATTTTTGAATGGCCCCACTTGCGATAAATATTCTTGGTATTTATCCAAAAGCAGTTTAGAATCATCAGTACTCCATTCAGCTTCTGAAAAACAAACCTTATTAAAGTACCACCACTACACGTTCTTTACCTGATATGTATAGAGGCGTTTGAAAATAGTGTTATTTTTTCCAAATTTTAGCTCAATGATTTTAAAATTTCGATGTTATTTCGATGTTATTTTTTCAGCCCATTTTGCCCTTATAGAAAATATTAAGTTGCACTATTTTTAAGGTAAGTTTATGAAGTACTGATCTGTTTATAATTATGTGATATGTATGTGACATCACATCATTTGTTATTATTGAAAAAACTGAGAACATTATACATGTACATACACAGCAGTGAATGAGAACTCAGACAGTGGGAACTGGCCCACCATGGTCACCAGCTCCCTTGAGCCTCCTAATCTAAACCTGCGCTAATGTTGGGGTTTTGAAGGGCAACAGGGGACTACCTTATCGACCTTACCTGGCTAGCCTTCCCCTTTGTTCTCACAACCATCGCCAACAGCGCCATTTGTAAATAGAAGCCATTATTTAATTTTAATTTTAGTTCCTCTTCACCGACGGGTGAGCAAGGCTAAGTAAGCCGAAACGTTCCGTCTCTTTTTGTATTTTTATGTGTGATCTCTCATCTCAACACGGCTGCCTAACAACTTTAAGGTTAGCTGTTGGTTCCTATCATTCTTTCTCACCCTATACTTTACCAGCCTCTAGGCACTATTACCCAAAGCATGCCTACATACAAGTTGTTGTTCAAGCATAACTGTTGTCACTTTTAGCTCTGCTAGCATTGGTGTGACAGTCGCTCGGCTAGGCGGCCGGTCAGTCAGCAGTCGAGTACTGGATGGCACACGAGTTGGTATTGGCTCGTATTGGGAAATGGTAATGGGAATCGTATTTGCATGCAATTAATGATATAAATGGCATGAAAAGTAACCTGGATAATTACCAGAGGGCGATGTACCACTGGGTGCTTTCAGGCCGGCGGCGGCACGATCGACTACCACGTCAGCTGCTGTCGGTGGGCATTCCTCGTCCACCCAACCCAGCTCCACTAATTAGGCACGGGGCACAGCCATGACTTGATCATGTCCTGTAAAAAAACATATATTCTACAGTCCTATGTAGACAGCAGTAGACATTTAGACCTTGTAGCAAATACCCAACCTCTCCAGATGAGTCGGTCTACCAATTTCTTAGAAATGCTATACCCTAATGCCTACCCATGTTTACCACACGAACTGAGCCCATACGATTTTGTATGTACTACGTACCCATGTTCAGTATCCATGATCCAACCATATTCAGTATAAACCGGGCTGAGAATCTCTGCACGTTATCTGCACTTTTCCCCACACAAAATCGATCCACGTCAAGGGTGTGTACGAAAACTTATTGAAATGAATTATGTAATGGAGGGGGTGTGTCACTATTACTCTATGTACTCAAGTGTGTTGACATATCCTAATAAAAAGTATAATAAGTTGAGGTAATGTGCAATGAAAATAATTAAAGAAGTTTTGTAGTCTTTTCCTGCTTTGTAAATCAGTTTTTATAACTGAATAGGACAGGCATTAAATAAATAGAGGCTTTCGCTTCCAATGAGGATGGGATTAGATTGAAAAGTGAGGTTATGGGAACAGTAAATCTAGTTTGTGAAGTAGGCCTAGACTAGCTTAAACAATGGTTTGGATCAAAGATAATAACATTATAACTACGTTATTGGTTTGGATGTTGTTTTAAACAAAATAAGTGGTTCTTTTCTGGACGGCTTTCGCTGCGTGGACGTCCGAGAAGGTATTAAATTGAAAAGTGAGGTTATGGAAACGGCAAGTCAACTAGGCCTAGGCCTAGGCCTAGCTACCAACTTTATGTTTTTTTTTTAAATACAAATTTCTACAATTTCCAAGAATGTAAGGCGCATGCTAAGAATTGTACGTTATTACGTTTTAAACCAATTCAAATATACCGTTTTTTGGCTACTGCTAGGCCTAGCCTATGCCTAAAGGCGCGTCTACACAAAATGATTAATGTGTAAGTCGTAAGGTAGTAGTAGTAGTAGTAGCTCTCTCTTCTGCGGCTGGGCCTAATAGCCCGGTGGCAGAGGCAACCCTCCCCCCAAGATTTAATAGGTGTATGGTTTAATGTTTAAATCGTAACGTTGTCCCCGCCCCTATATATTTCTTTAAAAGATCTGCGACTACGTAACGAACGTTGATTGGATGGTCGTAAGCCTTACGACAGTAGTTCGATCTTTTTCAACTACTCTTTCAACACTAATCATTAAACATTACACCTTACGGCACTGTGTGAACGCTAACACGTAACTCATATGCCTGAACTTGCTTAAACCATAAACCTTAAACATTAATCATTTTGTGTAAACGCGACTTAAGCCTATGCACGGATTTGTAGGTTAAAGATGACGAACTTATTGTTTTTTCATGTTTTTTTAATTTAATTAATTTGAAGAAAGGGTAATTTATTTGTATTTACTTTATTTATTACCGGTACACTCCAAATAAATAATTTAACCCTTTTTCAAAATGCATAAATAAGAAAACATCAAAAACCATAAAGTTGGTAACTTTAAGAAATAGACCTACTGCAAGGGTTGGCCTTGTTTTCGAACTGTTTGAAAATTACTAAAAGTAGGCCTACTGAAAATGGGATCTTGTAACTGAGTGAATAGTTTTATTGTTGCAAACTTCCACAACAACATATTCTATTTTCAAGGAAACAGTAGGTCTAAAACTTGAGATACCTTTGATCGCATGGATCGCATCGCACACATGGGTTCGGCAAACCTAATGATCCGGCGCTTAATAGGGATACGTTACGATATCAAAATCCATCGATATCGTACAAAAAATAGCCTCATATAATATAGTTTTTGATATTTTTCCGCCCATGTTTATTGAATTTTCAAATATAGTTTTTGCGACAGTTTCCCCTAACATGTGTGTCTTCCCACTCCCACATTCATTGAATGACACGTGGTGCACAGCTGTAGATCTATGACTAAGGTCGTATGCATAGTCCAGACTCAAACCCTCCTCAACTCGGACTCTCCTCAGCCTCACCTAGCCACCAATCACAGAGCCATCCACAAAGCAATGCCGTTCCTGATTGGTGGTTGGGCGAGGCTGAGGAGAGGCTGAGATGAGGAAGGCAGTTCTGTGTATTAGCTGAACCGACCACACACTACCGAGAATCTCAATTAAGTTTGAAAATGTTTTAAATTTTAATACTTTTCATGAAATCTCACAAAGCAGAATAAAAATACCAATATCGAAAATAATTTAGTATATCAATATGAATAATCAACTTTATGTCGTGACTGTGTAGCCTACTGTTATTCATTTTTCACAATTACAGCCAGAGTAAGTGTCAGCGAAGCGAGCGTCTTCATTAGACTTCTATGGCACTTATTCGTTGTTTTTTTTTTTTTTATATATATATATATATATATATGCCTGTCAATAGCAGTCGAACGGAAAGTCCGATCAAGTTAAAATTTGGACCATCCACATTCTTTGATGTAGATTGAAGGTGTGTAGTTTTGTGGTAAAATCGTTTGAAAAGTTACACCATAGTTACTGAAAAATATTTTTCTGAAATAAAATGACAAATCCTATAGGCCTACTTACTTTGTAGGTCAAACAGGATACTAATAAACTAACTAACTAACTAACTAACTAACTAAACACACCCCAATCCCCTTTCCCCCCCACTGTCCCATTAAATATTTCTCCTCCCACTTGGCCCTGCCCTCCCTTGCTGGACTCCCGTATGACGACTCACGCGACGGTCAATGGATCTGATTCGGATGTGGTTTTATTCTTCATTATCATCTTTCTCATCTTCATTATCACCCGCTCGTCGTCTCGATTAGCCATCGTTGCATAAATATGAGACGTTAAGCCCCATTAATCAATCAATCATCATTTCTATAAAGATTTTTCCGAACAGGAATACTTCACAATCTGCGGTTGTTAAAAAGAAGTGTAACACATTTCAATTTGAACGAGAATTCATTTATTTAAAACATTGTAGGCTAAAGCATACAATTAAAATTACAACAGTTAATAGACAGGTAACCATAGAAGCAATGTCTGTACAACAATGCATGTGCCATGTTCAATATAAAACAACATAAAACAATAATAGGCTACACTTAAATCAAATATCATATTCATCATTCATCATGTATAATAATATGTATCACTATATACAACAACAAAAAATATATCAGTACATAAGCATAGCACAAGACAAAATACAATTAGCAACATTTTTTAAAGTGAATAATCTGTTACAATAATTTGTTTAAACTCTAACACAACACAGCTTTCGGACAGGACGTTCACCTGGCAACACAGTGGCTGATATCGTAAATAATAATAATTATGTATGCAGATGATGTAATTACTCTATTACTACCTGAACGTATTATATCATCATTAGAAAAAACTGCTTTTGTTACAGTGAATGAAATTATGCAATGGTTGCAGTGTCTGGCTTTGTTTATTAATGAACAAAAAAACAAAATTCATGACTTTCAACAACAGTAATAAATTGACTGAAGAGATGAATTTGATTTTAGGAAGTGAGGGTAGTACTAACTTGGAACAGGTTGCCACATTTAAATTGCTAGGTGACAGGTGTGCATGTAGATGATGAGCTATCATGGAATATACATGTAGACAAAATTACAAAACAACTAAGTTCTGACGAATACATAATAAAAGTTCAAACATTACGTTAGTATTGATTTCGTGAAATCAGTGTATTATGCACGTTTTTATTCACTTATGAGTTCCGCTGAACTGGTATGGGGCAACTCAAGTAACACAAACACAAATAGAATATTTAGACTACAAAAAAGAGCCACCCGAATAATAGTTGGTATCAATCCCCTAGAATCATGTAAAGAACATTTTAAAACCCGTAGAATCCTTACGTTTCCAAGCTTATATATATATATATACAAAGTCATTATTTATATAAAAACTAACCAAAGTATAAAAGCAAATTTGACAGTTCATAGTATACAGTAATACTAGGAGTAGGGATGATGCCCATATAACTGGGCACACACACAATATATGTGGAAGGATAGCAAAAAAGTTTCACGCTACACTACATTATTCACTAAATAATAGGGTAGTAGGACTACCACCTCATAATCGATAATGGAGTTATCATTACACATTTTACAAGGGCAGGCATAACCGAAAAAACTGTAGGCAAACAGAACTCCATCCCTCACAGCGCACTACCAGTCATAAGGTCTCCCATACTAAATGTGCTTTAAATGTACAGCCCCATCTGATGGAAAATGAATACAAAAAGAAATTGACTGTTGGCTATAAATTAAAATTGAATCTATTAGGCCTACTATGAAATAATGCTAATTTAGATTTGATTATCGATCAATGTAAAAAAAAAAGCAGTATTTACTAAGCGCTCTTTAACGTGCAATTTTTATTGTATCTGGACGCAATTTTTATTACAGACGTTATCAATATGTTGCTACTGCAATAGTGTCACCTGCAGGAATTATTTTTTAACGAATGAATACCAAGCGTGGTGCGTGGAGCCGACGATATAGTGCATTACTAATAACACAACATAATATGACACTATGTCTGCACGTTTCGACTACAGCCTTCTGGATGGGTTACCTAATTGACGACGCTCAAGGTGCGAGACTTGGAATTTCTCATAACGTTCACGCAGAGGGCTTGCTCCTAGAGCGCGAGGCGAATTTCTCACAATTCAGTCCGTAATTTACAAAATTAATACCGGACCACAGAGCGGCCATTCTATTCGATTCTATAAAATCCAGAAATATATATAAAAAAAAAAAAAAACGGCAACTGGGAATCAAAGGGGGGCTATTCCTAAAAGATTTCACGGCGACATAAGTGACTTCAAGTGCAATCTACACAGGTAGTTAATAGTTATCACTTGTTATTGGCTGAGTATCAATGCATATATTGCATTTTTTTTTGTATTGTGTATATATATAATGTGTATAGTTGTTAACGTCTTTAAGCCATATAATATATGCGTATATGCGTTGCAGCTAATATCTTCATACAGTGGAACACCTCTTACTGCATTAATATGATTATAGACTAAGACTGTAAACATAGGTTAGGTGCAAGAGCGAACTCTGTTCGAACCTCGCCTTTTTGTATCGCTTATTGCAAATAAAGACCTTTGTATTGTATTGTATTGTATCTATAAACCGCCAATATAGAATACGATTATTTTTCAAACTTGAAAGATATCCGGGCTGCATTTACACTTGTATATAAACTTCTCTCTGGCACAACCGCGTTGCATTTTTTATGCGTATAGAGTTTATAAGCAAAACAATACCATCTGAAGATGTGAGACGCGCATTACAAAAGTATGTGTCAAAACCCTGCTGTACGAAAGGTTCTTCTTGCAAAAGATGAGTTTCCGTCAAAATAATAATATCCCACAAAAAGTCAAATTGACTAGGAAAACCACAAACATTATCAAAATTAGCCCTTATATGCCTATGATGTTATGATGAATAGTTTTAAGTTTTAGATTGCCTTGAAACAACACGTTCACTTGGTTTTGATCTGTACATTCTTCGGTTCGTTTTACATCATTACTTTTTAACTCATTTAGAACCTCAAAATTGTTCATGAAAAAACAATTACCTATGAACAGACACTTATTCAAACAGATGGAATGCTTTTTTGATGCCGATGCTTTTTTTATGTGAATAACAGGCGATTGCTCGTTTTCACGCAAACATATTTTACCTCCCTATGTCCAGGCGTATTTATATTTTACTTGCGTCTTAAAGTCTCTCACCAACAGGAACAAGTTTTTATTAAAACTTGTCAAATGTTCGTTTATGTACACAAAAATTTTCGACTCACGAAAACCTATGTCCTTGGCCACAGCACCTTCTTTTTCCTTTTCTCCGCTAAAATACGCTCCTTCACCTGACGCGAATAGAATTGTGCTATGATGGCTGGTGGCTTTTGTGGCGTACGCACGTTGACCTGTAGCCCATGGCAGTACTCAATGTCTAGCTGTTCTATTCTAAATCCCAAATGATCAGCAATATTGCATACAATGTCGTACGTATTTTCACCCTCAGCTACGGGGACCCCCTAAATATCCAGGTAATAATTCTTTGAATAATGCTCAAGTTCATTTAGCCTATGGTGTAACTGCACGTTCTCTTCTTTTAACACCTTATTGCCCTTCTTGCACTCTTCGATATCACCCACAAGACACTCTATTTGCTTCGTTTGTTCTCGGCTTTCTTTAGTAACTCACTGTAATTCTTCGCTTGCGTCCGAAGAGATTTATTTATTTCGGCTAGCGCACTTAGAGTTTGAACCATTAAAGGCTTATCCGCCTCTCCCGAATCTTTAGCAACCGTATCCAAATTTCGAATAATATTTTGAATAACTACTTCACTACCATGATCTATTTCCAGACTGCTTGGATCACTACTTACACTATGGAGCCTGCTCCTCTGCGCCTTGGTTAGCTTAGGCGGCATTAATAAGTAAACACAGTCGGGAGCGGCTCACAAACACGTCCGTCCAGCTCAACAGGCTGCACCTATAGACTGAACTTTTGTCTCTCCTTTCCCTGTTTATGTGCACTTCACCAGAACACCTAGGGTCTCGGCACCGCTCACTAGTTGTGTGGGCTGTTGTGTATTAGTAAAGAATAGCACACATCCAATATAGGAATTCAATAATAATACTTTATTGTATCGTAGTAAGTAGAACGCTACCAGCAGACACTGATCACACTAGAACATGATGGAAGTACAACATTCCGGAAAAACTACAAGCCCTCTCTGCCTTGCTTGTGACTTGTTCTCATGCAGTCATGTATTCATCCGCCGCGCGAAAATTCAAATACAGGTCGGACACAACATCTCCCCCTTTAAGTAAACAACATCATCGTAAAGAAAAAAGTTACAAGTAAAAATATATAGAGTAAGAATTTCATTAGGTAACAAAATCAGACAAGTAGGAAGGAGTCTTTCGAACACGACTGGAAGTTCGTAGCTCAGCAACAGCCTCTTCTGGTGTCGAGTCGCTTCGCTCCGGGCTGGGCAACGAAACCTCGGTATTGTCCCCTGCCTCCAGAGGTGGAAGTGTTCTGGGAGGAAACGTGGACCGGCGCCGCAGCTGGTCAATGTGACGGGTTACTGGTTTACCATCCGGGCTCTGAATCTGAACATTACGCGGTCCTGCTTCAGTAATTGTTCCCGGCAGCCAGGCTGGTCCCGCAGCATAGTTCCGATAGTAGATTGGTTCATCCTCTATAAAAACTCGTGCAGGGTTGTTTGAAAGTTGCAAGTGTGTCTCCAACTCGCGACCAGTTGATTTTGAATCCGGGTGTAGAAGATCTAGTAGTGTTTTGACCCTATGTCCCAAAAGGATCTTCGACAAATGGTCCTTTACTGTCCCCACCATCCGCTCTGCCAAACCATTTGTTGCAGGGTGGTATGGGGCACTACGTATGTGCTTTATGCCATTTTGTTTCAAAAAGTTGTGAAACTCTTCAGATACGAATGCGGATCCATTATCGGAAACGACTGTATCGGGCAAACCGAAACGTGAGAATAATTCTCTCAAGAACTTGATGGTAGTTAAGGCTGAGAATGAGCCATTAGTTAGTTGAACTTCTGGCCATTTCGTCAGAGCATCGACAACCACGAAGAATGACTGTCCCTTGAATGGCCCAGCAAAATCAATGTGCAGCCTGCTCCAAGGCCTGTGAGGTACTGGCCATGGTACAGTAGGAGCAGCTGTTGGATTTGGCTGATGTACTTGGCAGCTCACACAATTGCGTATCATCCCTTTAATCGCTTGGTCCATGCCAGGCCACCACGCATAACCACGAGCTATGGCCTTGCAACGAACCATCCCCTGATGGGAAGCATGTAGAAGTTCCAAAACTTTTGCTCGTAAAGCAGTTGGAATTACCACCCGACTACCCCACAGCAGACAGTTCCTGTGGGCAGATAATGCATCTTGTCTACTGACGTATGGTTTGAACTCGTCGGATAAGTTGTTCATTTTCTCCCCATGTTGAACGCATCGCAGTACTCGCGACAATACACAATCTTTAGATGTAGCCCGAGACACATTTTCAGCAGTCAGTGGTGAATTAACCGGCGCTTCGTTCAGCATGAATATGTCTGCTGGTTCAAGAAATCCAGTGTCGCATGTATCAGAAATGGGTAATCGGCTGCAGAAATCTGCGTTACCATGTTTGTTCCCTGGGCGGTATACTAGCGAGTAGTTGTAGTTACTTAAAAGTAATGCCCATCTCAACATCCTTGGTGAGACTACAGCAGGAATTTGCTTTGTTGCACCTAGCAATCCCAACAATGGCCCCCCATCCTTGGCCAGGCCTAGGCCTAGGGCAGCCATGTGGTTCAGATGGAAGACGCAGATTTACATTCTTGGGCGTCGTCTTGAGGAAATTGTCTTCTTTTTTAGTCACCACTCACTTGCAGAACTACTGAAGTGATTGAAAGGCCTCCCACTTATCACATTGAGTCCACTATTATAAAAAAAAACACGGAGTTGTAACGTTACTCTTGTATCACGTCCGCCATCTTGGAAGCCGACATTTCTTGGTCTAAATAGCTAGGTATGGTAGCATTGGCTTCTAAAGTTTCCTGCCCGTCTGGGCCCGGGGAAGAATAGGCCCAGGGTGACTCTGCTAGTCGTAAGAGGCGACGAAAAGAGACCCCTTCGCCATCCCCCCCCCCCCCACTGTCCAACTGCAGATTTCTTCTCCCACTTGGCCCTGCCCTCTCTTGCTGGACTCCCGTTTGACGACCCACGCGACGTACAATAGATCTGATTTGGATGTGGCTTTATTCTTCATTATCACCCGCTCATCGTCTCGATTAGCCACTGTTGCACAAATATAAGACGTTAAGCCCCATTAATCAATCGTCATCATCTAAAGTTTCCCTAACCCCATCAATGACAGCTAATTCTGCAACTGAAGAGAAGTAAACATTTAGTGTGTCTGCCATGTCACTTGGATCAGTTGGATTGTGGTATTATAAGATAAGATTGTGTTTATTTAGCTTCACCACCTATTCTTGCCATACATACATTTACAACTTATTATTACTATCAATTATTTAGCAATGGGGGTGGATAGAAAGGAAACGAAGAGCTTACCTTGTTGCTGACAATCTTCGGAGTTGGTAGACACAAAAGCATAGAAAGACTAAACAATAACTTCGAAACTGTTTCAGCCTAACGTTGACTTGGTCACCCGACGAAGGTGGAGAGGAGACTGTCAGAAGTTCTCCAATGATCATACCACTTCCAGTTTTTGAATTGTATACACTGCTTACTCTATTTACACTATTTACACAAGTCGCTGTTGGTATGGAGTATTGTATTACACTGGTAAGCTAGCTCCCATTTTCTGTGTGCAGTAGCTAGAAAGGGACCTAACAACTGTTGCTTTACAGCAGTCATTAAATAGTTTGTCGTGGTCACCGCACCGGTATGTTACGCAACTGGCTTCTCTACTTTCCTGGTTCTTGTGTCGTGCTTGTGCCCATAGGCGCCGACTTGTTAACATTTCAGGGGGGGAGGGGGGCTCAAAAAAGCACTAGTTTGGTTTTGTTTTGTGATATTGTTAATAACAAGTCAATTAAAAACACGTAACATATCATAAACCAACCAAGCTTAGATACCGAATGATACGGTTTATGGCCAACAACGGTTTATTAGGTGGCTACTCTACTCTTTATAAAAGGTATTTCGCCGAACAATATTTCTGTCCATGAACTGATTAGCAATGTCATCAATATCTACGTTATCAGAAACATCACGATGAACATTCAACATTGGTATGTCGTTTAACCGCTCTTGGCCTATGATTGACCTCAAGTAAGTTTCATGCCGACGTAGACCAGAGAAGGAGCTCTCTGCCGTGCAACTTGTTACTGGCACTGTCAACAGCGTTTTTAGGAATCTAATGTACTCTGTGATCAAAGAAGGAATATGATTTCGTAGCGGATCTATAAAGTATCTAGTGCACTTTTGATACTTTTAACAGGCAAATCAATACCGCGTGCGATATCCAAAAACATATCGCGATGAAGCACTAGTCTATCTATACCAAAATCCTCCTTGTAAAAACGTTGAACTTCTTCTCAATCGATTTTCGAAGTTGCAAATCGTTCCATTCTGGCCATGTGATCGAGTACCTTTCCCTGAAATCGATTTCTCAAATTGGATGAAGTTTGATCCACAACTTGAAGAAATATCGATTTGTAGTAATCTACCGGAGTTAGGTAACCATGTGCGTCACCGCCATCGTCAAGTCAACGTGAAAGTTTCCTTTTTCTAGGCAAGTTTGGCTCTTCTAAATTAAGCTCTTGAGCTCGACTGAGTGACTTTTCCCAAATCTCTGAATATCCATCACGACGTAATACATCGATGGCCGTAGTTATAGTGCCGATCTTCGATTGTGCCATTTGAAAGTAAAAGGACGTGCTTTGTAAATCAGTTGGGCGTGACAACCTGAGTCCTACAAACAGAGAAATTGGCCCTAGTTCTTTAGTTTCCACTGCACACCTCAACCCTTCCTTGACCATGGCGATAAATTCCCCAGTCCCACAAACAATCAAGTCGTCCACATAGGTACCAACATAACCGTCTTTATGGGTAAAAACACTAGGGTCTGACTGACACCTTTTCAATTTTATCCCTTTTAGAATGTCGATCAGCACTGCATTCCACAGCATTCTACACTTTTCCAGATTGCTTAAGGCCATACAGGTTTTTTTCAGAAGACAAACATCTCCTTCATCACCCTCCTCCCACATCTTCGGTTGTTCCATGCAAACTGTTTCATCCAAGGTCCCATTTAAATAAGCAGCAACTACGTCTACACGTTCCATTTACCAGTCTTTACTCATAGCTACAGCGAATAATACTCTCATAGTCTTTTTATGAATCACAGGACTGAACGTCTCCCAGTAGTCAAGACCAAATCTTTGGGTAAAACCCTGAGCGACTAGTCTAGCTTTATAAATTTTCTCCCCGTTAGGACCTATCGTAATTGGAGGAAATACCCGCTTACAACCTACAACATTTACATAGTCTGGGCGCTCCACTATCACCCACGTACCGTTTCTTTCATGGTTACCCATCTCCCTCTTCATGGCCTGGACCCACTCCTCACTGTCCTCTCGCTCCATGGCCTCAGCTGGGGTCCTGGCTGGTGTGGTTGGCAGGAGCGTATTTAAGAAGAAGGGCCCGGTCAGCATTTTACCAAAAGGGCCCGTACGTTTGGCATATTTTTTAACAAACTACCTAATATAAGTATATAGCATAATTCATTACTCAGCAAAGCTCTAAACATGACACCCCTTTCTCGACTTTTTCCTGGCAAAAGCCTCCAATAGTTGAGATAAGTCCAAACTCTCGACAGTTTTTTTTTCGATAGTCATAATCGCAAGATCACTTAGCCGTGTTTGTTTCATAGTGGAACGAGTGTAGGTTTTCACCCGCCGTAATGTACTCATGCACCGTTCTGCACTAGCATTTCCAATAGGCAAGGTTAAAAACACACGGCACAAAACACTCATTTCCGGTAGAACGTCTTCCAATGACGATTTTAAAATGAAATTCAAATAAGCAAGAACACCGGTGGTAGAATCCCTCTCTTCAGTAAAATAATATTGTTGGAATGACGATATTTCATGTATAAGGTTTGTTGAGAAAAATGAATATTTTTGGCATAGTTTGTCTACTTGATTTTTAAGGGTATCTCGTTCCACAGAGGATAGTTTATTTGGGTGGAGGAAACCAAACAAGTCCGCTACATTTTTAAGTCCTTCATATCGCATTTTCATTTCACCTATCATGTTGTCTAGAGTCTCGAAGTATGTGAGTTTGTGTTTCTGTCTTGTGGAAGTGACTTCGTCTGCAGTGTTTTCGCCGTGTCTTTGTCGAATTCGTTTATTTCGAACGTATGGAAAGTCATTATCTTCGAAACCCATTTCCTCCCACTTCAATTTAGCTTGCGAAATTAGCCCTTCATAAGCTGTATCCGTTCGTAATTCAGAGAGCCGATTAATGCATTTCTGAAATGTATCGGTCACTTGAAATAAGTCAATAGACTTTGACTGAAGTAACCTTGAAGCTGCGTCCGTGATAATAAGGATGTTGTGCCACCACAGAAGATTTAGGTAAAACACCCAATCTAATAACGCCAGATTAGATTTAGCCCGCCGAACATCTTCACCGTTAGAGGCCACCGATGAGACTTCGTCTTCTATAGACATTCATTGATGATTTCGAAATTCTCTATAATTGCCTTAGTAGCATTAATGCGTGCGGCCCACCTGGACCCCTATTCGGTAACTGTTTTATGAAACTCCCGATACCGATTCGGGCCGCTATGGGTCGAAAGCGGGCGAGAGCGATTATGTAACTTTTTTATGCCCGATACCGCCAAATTTAACCCGGAATGAAAGCGTAACTCCCGATACGGTATCAGCACCTCTTTCTAGGCCGATATGCGTGTTAAACGTTGTTTTTAGCATTTGTTTTCAGCGAAAACTAGGAGACAATTTAGATTCTAACGAAGAAATATTGTGCGTCGTAAGTTGAAATTCTTTTCTATAATATACTGTATTAAATATTATTTTGTTGATGTTATGTCAACCTATACACGTATTTACTGACTTAGCTTTAAATTAATATTCAATGCAGGTCTAGGCCTAAATATCCCCTCCCCCAAAAGGTCGTATGTCTAGGCCTAGACCTTCACAGCGTTAGCCCTAGTCATATGTACACATAGTGGTAGCAGAATGCTAGGCCTAGTATGTTCTAACACAACGTTTTCGGTCGATGGCATTTTGAGGTTATAAACAAAAACAAAAGACGATCACAACATGACTTGTGCGAACTGCGAAGCACTCGGAAGAGCTGAGTTTCTGATTGGTTACGACTTCGGCAGCTCCGTCTCTGTGTGACGTGTTCGGCTCGGCACGGCACGGCAGTCCCATATCGGCCCACCCATATCGGACTACGCTATAGAATCACTATTTTTTTATTTTCTCTCCAAACCCGCTATGGGAACGACTAATATACACGCTTTGGAATCGGCACGGATCCATATCGGGAAATTACAGAATAGGGGTCCTGGTGGCACGGAGGGATTTTAGACGAAGTGGGCGGCGCGTTTTCTTCCTCTGTCCCTGCATACTTTGCCATAAGACGACTCCATCGTTTACTTGAGAAGGCATAATAGTTGTAAATTGACTAAATTGTGGAGAAAAAGCACTTAATTGACGCGTCAGCTTTGTCTTCTGCTGCATGTATTAATACTGAATTTATTTGGTGTGCTGGGCAGTGAACGTATGGAGCGTACGCATTTCCTCCCAAAACCTCTTTCATTTTAGCTTGCAATCCACCTTTAGTGCCAGACATAACACTTGCCCCATCATAGCCCTGGCCACACAGATAATTTGAATTCAACCCATACTGATTGAACATAAGTTCGGTTAGTAGATCGCAAATGGATGACGCATCAGCCTTTATTTTTTATTTTTTTCATTAATACATCTGTACACCTGGTGTCACCGAGGCCGAGGCTTATCTACACCCAGGTCCCCTGACTTGTATTATCCTCTTCCATTCTCCTGACCACCTCTTGGCTGGAGTCTTCAAGTAATAATAATAATAATAATAATAATAATAATAATAATAATAATAATAATAAAATAGTCTTCATTTTTAACTTGGCGAAGCTTAAGGCCATAAGGCCTTTTCTTCTGCTTGACCAAGCATGTCAGGATACATTCATAGGCTAAAATTAGCACGATACATTTTAAACTTTCTAAAACTTGAAATAATAATAATAAAACTTTTAATAATTAATAATAATAATATAATAGTAAAACGAAATAAACGTGTGTATTTTTAGATATATAGGATACATTCATAGGCCAAAATTAGCACGATACATTTTAAACTTTCTAAAACTAACTTAAATCCTATATAATAGTAAAACGAAATAAACATGTGTATTTTAGGAACATTATACCAAAAGAAGACTATTTGTTAATTAAGTTAATTAATTAAAACATTATATATTTGTTAATTAAGACAATTAAGACAATGCGAACAATATTTGAACATAGATTAGCTTATGATTGATGAATAATAATTGTGCATAATATAAAAAATTATGTTAAACACACTACTCAACACATCGACATTAACACATTACAAAACACACACTATGTAGTGATACGTGGAGATACGTGGAGTTTTCTGATCGTCGATATATTTTTATTTACACGGAAGCATTGAGGAAATACGAATGACACTTTTGTTTGAAAATCGGTGAAGACTTAACGACCCTAATGGTTGGCGGAAGAAGATTCCATGCTCGAGCTATGGATACGAGAAAGGAGTTTCTATGTAGAGTCGTGTTATGTTTTGGAATTTGCAAAGTCAAGGATGATATTTGAACATAGATTAGCTTATGATTGATGAATAATAATTGTGCATAATATAAAAAATTATGTTAAACACACTACTCAACACATCGACATTAACACATTACAAAACACACACTATGTAGTGATACGTGGAGATACGTGGAGTTTTCTGATCGTCGATATATTTTTATTTACACGGAAGCATTGAGGAAATACGAATGACACTTTTGTTTGAAAATCGGTGAAGACTTAACGACCCTAATGGTTGGCGGAAGAAGATTCCATGCTCGAGCTATGGATACGAGAAAGGAGTTTCTATGTAGAGTCGTGTTATGTTTTGGAATTTGCAAAGTCAAGGATGATTGTGAACGAGTGTTGTTATCATGATTGCTATTTAGAAGCTTAACACAGTTTTCAAGATAACTTGGAGCAGCGTTGTTGATGATTTTGTGTAGGAGAGAGAGTGAATGACAGAGGCGGCGTTTTTCGAAGGTAAGCCAAGACATTTGGGCTCTGTATGGAGATACGTGATCGTAATATTTTAGTTTGAAGTGAATGTGAAATGTATTGAAGTGTTTGAATTGAAGTGTATCTCCATCCAGGTCTGTCGCTTATGTTGTTGTGTCGACTCATTGGGCTTCTTCTTCTTTACTGTGAGGACCTCCTTCTCTCCGATTCTGAAGTTATCCTCTTCTTACACGTGTCCTCAGAGGCTGGGTCATTTACAGCTTAAGGCGCATTGATCTTCCTTACTTAGGCGTTCAGGGCAATCCTCGTTCTTTTTACGTTCTTCCTGCTTGCGTGGTAGCAGGTATCTAGTATTACTTCATCTTATAGTAAGTCTTCGAATTCTTCACAAGTGTCGTACTGGTCAGTAGACATTTCACTATCGTCCTCTGCTTGTTCGAAGGTTTCTGGTTGTTTGCCTCTATTTGTCTTCTCCTTTGAACTCTCTCTTCGCGTCTTTTTCATTGTTTGCTTGGCTTGACGCCTTTCTTCGTCTTCTGATTCCTCTTGATAGCTGTCTTTCTTGCTTCTACTCCCTCTTTTCTTCCATCTGGTGGTGGTGCCTTCTTCGTCCTTGTGCATTGAGATAAAACACACAAAACTTTCGCGTATTTCTGATGTGTTGGTTTTACAATTAAGTACAACATATCTTAAAATAACAGCCATTTGATCAACATGGCTATATCAGTAGTTGAGTCAGCTATCAACGTGTAGAACTTAGCTTCTTTGCATTCTGTTAATATATGTTTCCTGGTTTCGTTTGCAATGTGGCTGATCAACTCCTCCGTGTTTGTTTTGCTTGTGTATTTTATACGATGTTCGCGCTAAGGTGGGATCGGAGGGTTTCGTTGTGACGCGATAAGAATTTAACAATTGACAAATAAATGCCACAGTTATCGGAGTAAAGATTTTCACGGTGGCCTCTAAATGGTA
Source organism: Isoperla grammatica (assembly GCA_945910005.1). Lineage (NCBI taxonomy): Eukaryota > Metazoa > Arthropoda > Insecta > Plecoptera > Perlodidae > Isoperla > Isoperla grammatica. The sequence goes on along the minus strand of OX246747.1, from coordinate 6,522,103 downwards.
GCCCCAAACAACCTAATGTTTTTACGTCATAGAGCATATTCAAAACTACATGCCATCTTTTAGCTTCTTCAGAAATTTGTAAGTCGAGACAGTCACGCACACTTCTATTTGCCACAAATGTTCCCATCGTGGAACTTGACATGTAATGGATCTTGCTACTGGCATGAAGTCCTATGGATTTTGCGAAGTTCTTCCACTCTGAATAACCTTTTACCCAACTTAAACTTTCTGCCTCTTTTGAACCAAACAGCCAACAGTAATGGCTGTTGAGGATGAGTTCGTGGTTATTTTAAGGTTGATATAAAAGTCTTCCGGTGGATATAAACTAGACTTTATTATAATTAAACACAGAAAGATCACTGAGCATGTAATTACATTTTTAGGCCACTGCACAGCACTGCCACCACAACTTCTAAAGCAGTGTTACCACACAGACAAACTAAAATAAACTAATCGATATATCGTTGTTGTTGCTGTTGTTGTTACTGTCACATTATTTTTCTATGATCATTACAGTTTCTTAACACCTTCTCCTAATGATTATAAGCAATAAATTTAACTTAGAATTCTCATATTGAGCTACTCTACTACATACTACTTTATGATCATTTATCTTATTTAACGAGTGCATTTTTATGTTTGAGGAATTTCACGTTATTCAATGCTTTAGTGAGAATATCTGCAATCATTTGTTCACTACACAAGTAATCAATTTTAAGCAATCCCTCTTTTACCTTTTCATTTATGAAGTGGAACCTTACATCGATATGTTTGCTTCTGCGATTGAACTGTCCATTTTTAATTATGGTCATAGCACTTTGATTATCCATTTTTAAAGTAATACTCACTTCACTACTCACCAGTTCATTCAATAGAGCTTTTATAAACAACAACTCTTTAAACCAGTCTGCTGCGGCTATGTACTCAGCCTCAGTACTGGAGAGGGCAACGATTGGCTGTTTTCTCGAGCACCAACTTATCGGTCCACCACAGAAGTATATCACGAACCCTGTTGTACTTTTTCTGGAAACCGTGTCTCCAGCAAAGTCCGAGTCGCTATACCCTATCACTTGTAAAGATCCATCACTTTCTTCGGTTTGTCTTTAGTAGACAATACCATCACCTTTTGTTGAACCCAAGTATCTCATGATGCGTGTTCCATTGTTAATGTCCATTGTTGATGGGTTTTCCATGGTTCAGCTGCTGTAACTTACGGAATAAGCAATATCTGGTCTCGTTTTGTTTGATAAGTATAGTAGGCTTCCAACAGCTTCACGATATGGAAACTTGTCTTCCCTCTTCTTCTGTTCTTCGTTCCTATCATAATGTATCATTGGTGTTACTGCTGACTTCGCATTTTCCATTCCAAATTTTTCCAGAACTGAATTCACATAAGGTTTTTGTTGAAGTTTCATCCAGTCTGATTCTCTAGTAATTTTTATTCCTAAGAAAACTTCGAACTTGTTCATTTCAAACTTCTCTTCTTACTTCTTCAGCAAATTGTTTATTTCGGTTTTATCTTTTCCAACTAGTAATCCATCATCCACGTAGATGGCTAAGAACAATGTACCCTCTTCATTTCTGAAGATACACTGCTCAACATTTGATGGATACATTCCTTGGCTTTTTAGGAAAGATGTGAAATGTTCGTTCCATCCAAGCGGGGCTTGTAGACGTTAAGCCCAAATAATCAATCAATCCTCCAAACAGCCCCCCTATTTCATCTTCATATATCACTTCATCTTCATATATCATCCACTCATTGTCTCGATTAGCCTCGTTGCAAAAATATGAGACGTTAAGCCCAAATATCAATCATGCAGGCCGTATAGTGCCTTTTTTAAACGGCATATTTTATTTTCCTTTTGTTCATAACCTTCAGGAATAGACATAAACTTCATCATGCAGATCACCATAAAGAAATGCGGTTTTGATGTCGAAATTTTCAATTATGTAATTCTTTTCCACTGACACGGCTAACAGCAAGCGCAATGACGTCACATTTACGACTGGGCTAAAAACCTCTTCATAGTCTAGTCCCTTTTCTTGTTGGAATCCCCTAGCAACTAGTCTTGCTTTGTGTCTATCATTATCTTTTGTTCTAAATACCCATTTGCTTGTCAGTATCTTCTTTCCGTTGGTTTCACTGATGTCTGCATATTCCCAAGTGTCGTTCTTGCTCAGTGACATCTTTTCATCTTCTATCGCTGCTTTCCATTTTTCTTTTTCTGGTCCTGATATAGCCTCTTTATAGGTTAACATCACATAATCTTTGTATTTTTCTGGCATTCTTATCTGTCTTCCGCTTCTGTCTACTTGTTGATCTCTGAGTCCTTCTCCTAATCTTGGCAAGTGGTTTTCATCTTCTTCAGTTTCGTCTTCTTCACTCGAAGTTAGGTTTTCACTTGACTGATCACCGTCATCACTTTGTTCTTACTCCACGGCTTCATTTTGTACATTTTCATTGTTTTCTTCGCTATTGTGTTCTTCAATTCTTTATTTTCTTGAACTCTGCGTCACATCTTGATTTTTCGGTTTTTTAAATATCACATCTCTGTAAACCACAATTTCTTGTTTTTCTTCGTTCCACAATCTGTAGCCATTAAGTGTATAGCCAACAAAAATATACTTTTTGCTTCGTTCATCCAGTTTTTTTAAATGACCCAATATTTTTGCGTATGCTTCACCGCCGAAAATTTGAAGATTTGATACATCTGGTTTCTTACCGGTCCACATTTCACTTGGTGTTTTCGACAATTTTTCCGTTGGACTTCGATTCAGTATGTAAGCTGCCACTCTTATGGCTTCACCCCAAAATATCTTGCTTAATCCAGAGTCGAAAATTAATGATCGGGCCTTTTCCAGCAACGTGCGATTAAGTCTTTCAGCTTTACCGTTAAACTGTGGAGCGCATGGTACCGTTGTGTCAATTACAATGCCTTTTCTCTTACACCACGTTTTAAGTTCGTTGTTAACAAATTCTCCACCATTGTCACTTCTCATTTTTGACACCCTTACATTCATGTATGCCTCCATTTCTTCCACATATTCTTTTAAATATTCTTGTGCTTCATTCTTGTTCTTCAATAGATATACCACTGTATAATGAGTAAAATCATCAAGCACTGTTAGAACATATTTCTTGTTATCCCATGTTGGTGGATCAATTGGTTCAGCTGTATCTGTATGTATAATCTCAAGTGGTCTTGTTGCTCTTCTTCTTTCACTTTTAAAAGGAAGTCTTGTTTTGCTTTACGGCATATTTCACAGATTGCTTCAAGACAGTCACAATCTTTTTTGCTTACATCCAGTCCAGTAGTCATTTCATTTTCAATCAACTTTTTCATGTTTTTCACACTCAAATGTCCTAGTTTTCTATGCCAGTCACTAACTTTTTCTTCTTTACTCGTGGCAAGCATGCTTTCTTCATTTTTCACCAGGTTCAGTAAATAAAGCCCATCCTCGTTTTTCTCACCTTCTAACACTGTTTTGTTGTTCTTCTTTATGTGTACTTTGTTCTTCTCAAAAGTAACGTGACCATCGTTTTCTGTTATGGCTTTTACTGACAATAGATTTTTACTGAGATCAGGCACATACAAAACATCTTCCAAAACACAAACGTCGGTTTCTACTGTTCCCTTACCTTGTGCTTTCATCCCTATATGTTTTAAGCCACACATACGTCCATTGTTGTTTCTTTAATGTTACTGAAGAGCTCAATAATATTCACCATGCGTGACGTTGAACCAGAATCCACTACAAACATGGTTTGCTCTAGATCTTGTCTCACTTCTGTTGTCAAAAACGTTACTTTTCCTTCTCTCTTGGGTGGTTCTTTATTTTGGGCTTCTTGACGTTTTCTAAAATAGCAGTCTTTTTCTTCGTGGTTATTTTTCTTACAAATTTGACAAATCATACCTTTGTTATTACTTGAATCAATTTTCGTACTACACTTTCTTGCAAAATGGCCTGTTTTTCCACAACTGTAACGTTTTATTGTTTAATCTGTTCCAGCACTTTCTCCCGTTCTGCAAAATTTACTCACATGCCCCGGTTTTTTGCATTTATAGCACAATTTTCCAGATACACTGAACGCCAATGACTTTTCACTCTCGAAGTTTTTACCCATTGTTGCTTCTTCTGAAATCAACCTTGAGGTTAAGTTAGTTACGGTACGGTCCCGATCTGGTGTCGACTCCCATGCTGTTCGGAAGTGACGATACGATTCAGGCAAGGTGCTCAAGATTTTTGACATGCGCATCTCGTCATCTACTGTTTGATTCAACGCTCTTAGTATGTATGCCAGGTTTTCCAATTTGCTTATATGTAAAGAAATGTCACTGCCTTTTTCAAAACAGAAGTTAAAAAACTCTTGTAACAAAGCACACTTTTGTTGCTCGCTATCCTTTTGATAAATGCCGCACAACTTGCTGTACATCTCAGCTGATGTTAAACAATTCATGATATGCATCATGATATTTTTATCAATAGAGGTTATTATGACTTTTTGTGCCTTTGCGTCCTTTTTCTTCCATAGTTTTGTGTCTTCTTCTCTAGTGCCTGCCCAGGGACTGCTGCCTTATCGTGGTGGGCAGGTTTGCGTGCTTTGTTGATCCCGAGAGCTATGCCGGCGGAAGCGTATGCTTCTGGTAGGGCCACCCAAGCCGGACTGGTCGAGGAGGAGGAGTCAGACGAAATGCAGTCCACCTCCCCCTTCCCCTTTCCACCCCGCCCTCCTATTGTCCCCTTTCCTCCAAACAGCCCCATATTTCATCTTCATATATCACCCACTCATTGTCTCGATTAGCCTCGTTGCAAAAATATGAGACGTTAAGCCCAAATAATCAATCTTCTCTAGTGCAGTCTTCCAGCTTTTGTTCACTATTTATTATTTCATATAAGCCATAGGCTTTGAATAGAATTTTTATTTGAAAGTTCCAAACTTGGAAACTTTCCGAGTTTGTCAGTTTTTCAATTTGAGCCGTTTCTTCCATTGATATGGCTCCCGCACCCGGCTCCATTTTTAGGCCTATACCTTGATTTTACTGACGCCACAATGCCCACGCCACGCCAACACGCATTGCTTTCTGCATCGGCACAAACACAACACTTTTTTAACGTTTTTTACTTTTACTTTTTATGCCACAGAATATCCTGGGCCCATTACCTGTTTAGGATGAGTTCGTGGTTATTTTAAGGTTGACATAAAAGTCTTCCAGTGGATATAAACTAGACTTTATTATGATTAAACACAGAAAGATCACTGAGCATGTAATTACATTTTTAGGCCACTGCACAGCACTGCCACCACAACTTCTAAAGCAGTGTTACCACACAGACAAACTAAAATAAACTAATCGATATATCGTTGTTGTTGCAGTTGTTGTTGTTACTGTCACATTATTTTTCTATGATCATTACAGTTTCTTAACAATGGCCATTACGGTTTCTTAACAATGGCAATATGCACAATTGTCTCGCAATGAATAAGCTAGCCACTTAATAGGTATTTTTTCCTTTATGGAATTTATTTTGAAATAGTACGCAAACAAAAAACTACAATTGCCGTCGTTTTTGGGGTATACTAAATAAATAAATAAATTCACATTTATAGTCTACCCACTCAGTAACTAAACTGATTTGCAGTGGGGGACTTTAATTTAAAGTGACTAAACCAACCCTGTAGGCTTCGAACACCATCGACGAGTGAGCGATAACCAATCAAAGATCGATATTTCAAATATAAAACATATGAATGAATCAGTGATTGGACAGTGCGAACACCTGTGGACAAATGCCAGAATGAACAAGGCCTATTCAGAACAACTTTGAATTTATTGAATGCTTCGTTGCTAGGACGGCTCCAAAGTCACCGTGTACTTATTCCTAAGCCAAGAAGTAATGGAATTGAATCCACATTAGAAGTTAAAAAAACTTCTGCCTGAAGCGGGATTTGAACCCGGGACCTTCTGCATTGGAAGCAGGGATGCTAACCACTGGACCAACGAGCCACCTCTGGTCCAACGAGCCACCTACTGGACCAACGAGCCACTTACTTACTTTAACATATTGTTGTTAATTAATGTTGAGCAGTGTTCATTTACTAACTAGAAATAAACGTTGATTCAGTTAGTCTTATGAGAGCAATAGTCTACTAAAGGGTGGGATTTCAGTACTATTTGTATGATATACAATTATTGTTTACAGAGTCATGACGTCAGAAATCTTTTAATCACGAGCAAGATGGCGCAGGTCCGTTTGTGAGCGTGTTTTGACAGCAATATCTTTGACTTGCTGTTAAAGCGAGGTTAATGCACATTTCGAGCCGAAACCAATTAGTTCCCGTTTATTTTGACTTAAGATTATACCAATAATCAAACAAAAAAATGTGTAACCATTCTCTGTTCCAAACCATTTGTGTTTAATTTAATTCGCTTAATAAGTTGTCTGTTATGGTTGGAGCCTTACCATTGTTGATATTGGAAACGGATAAAAATGAAACCTTTGGCTCCTTGGAAGGTAATAAAATTCACATACTATATGCAAATAATAAGTTGGTGAAGCACGGATATGTCAGTCGTTTCATCACACAATATACTGAAATATGTACTGGATTGTATTTCATTTAAAACATCTGACCGAACTTGAGCTGCGAGGACTTGCACTAGTTCTCGAACTATTCTTTCAGATGTATAGTGTGCATTCCCTGCTAGTTACACCCCATTCTTTTACTGTGCTCTACAAGTTTAGTGTATAAAGTGGTTTGAAGGAGCTCATTCTCAGCAAGAAAATACATAGTTTTTAGAGCGCCGATAAAGCTTCTCTTTTGAGATTATTTAATATCGATATTGAACGTTCAACTTTACCCACACCTGTTTTAAATAACATTTCAGCGTCTGCGGCAGCTTTCAAGGAAGTTAGATGAACGTGCGATTTCTCGTGGTCATGAAGACTCTCGCGTCGCATCCGTGTACACGGGGAAGTAATCCAAATTCCAGAACCCTTAGTCCGCCTGATAGCATAACGACTACAAATCGAACCGAACATACCAGTATTGCCTTCATTTAATGTCATCCACTTGAACGGCCCGGGGTAGAATAGGCCCAGAGTGACTCTGCTAGTCGTAAGAGGCGACAAAAAGAGACCCTGTCCCTTTCCCCCCACTGTCCCACTGAATATTTCTCCTCCCACTTGGCCCTGCCCTCCCTTGCTGGACTCCCGTATGACGACCCACGCGACGTACAATGGATCTGATTCGGATGTGGCTTTGTTCTTCATCATCATCTTTCCCATCTTCATTATCACCCGCTCATCGTCTCGATTAGCCATAGTTGCACAAATATGAGACGTAAAGCCCCATTAATCAATCAATCAATTGAAGGATTTAGCCCAATCAGTATTTGGCGCTCTTGGTTTACGATTTTTACCAGTACATGAACTTGAGGCACTATTCGAAACCTCACCACTGAATGACTCACTTACTTCTTGAGAAACCCTAGGCCTAGGTGTATCAGCGAGTATATTATTACTATTATAGCTAGATTCGGGTGGACGAAGCTTTTGGAAATAGTTTTCAATATGCTTACTCTTTGCATTCATTTTACAAAAATATTACGGCACAATAAACATTCACGTTTTAACAGCACACGATCCACCCACAACCCGCAAACGTCGTAGGCTGTTCACTGACCCATTTGGTTGACTCGCTAATGCGCAGTAGGCCTACAGGGTCACTGTGACGGAGCGGAGCCAAGGCCGTCTAGATATATCGCTTCGCTCTCCAGGCCTGCAACTGCTTGGCGTGACGTCACGAGCTTAGGCGGACTGGCGAGCGGCCGTAGCATGGCGCGCATAGGAATAATACGGCGCGCAACACAGTATTTGCCTTATAAAACAAAGTTACTCACTATTTTGCCCCCTCATATGCATGTCCCAAGAAAAGGATAAAGTTACGGTGCGGATGGTACCGAATTTGTTCCGCGTTTTCATCATTTGACTGCGTAATTGGCACCTAAATAAACTATTGACGTTTCTAATTTTGAGCCGATAGGCTTATGACACTTCTATTTTATGTATGTATGTATGTTCTTTATTAACCAGCATGAGCTTTCGCTCTTAAAGGGGTTCTCACCCGCTACACCAAAAAAATATGTTCAACTAAAGCTGATTAGCTATGAAATTAGCGACTAAATGAAAAGAAATCGGGTTCACCATAACCCGGGGAAAAAATATCAAAGTTAGTGATTTTCGAGCTAGGTCCCATCGGCGAAAATCTCCCATAAGAAATAGCATTGGGACGACCTGTATGCCTTGGGACCTTGGAGGATTCTGCTCCAAAAAAAAAATGATGTAATACTTTTCGCTGCGTCTTTCTTTTCTGCGTATTTCGTATATTTTGGTTTTGTAATCGGAGCTTCCGTTCAGGTACAAAATAAAGATGTGTAATCGGGTGCTCCATTTCGTTTTGAGCGTTGCTGTGCGTTGCTGTGCACGTCGAGTCGGCGGGTGTCGACTGTCGAGTTGGTGTCAAGTAAGCCAAGCGAGAGAGAGAGAGAGAGAGAGTGAGAGAGAGAGAGTAGTATTATTGGGAGGGGAAATAGTCAACGCATGCACAATGAACGCGGTCTGCTATGCGGTGTCGAATAGAGTACACCAAGGCCGTCTAGATATATCGCTTCGAGTACACTCGCACCAAAAGCCGGCTGACACCAACAGTCGCCGCGGCAGTTAACCAGAAATTTCATTAATTAATAACAATTCACAGGTTTCAACTTACGATGTTTAATGGTTCATTATCGATTGGTGTGGTGCAGTAGATCATATGGTAAAAAATAAATCTAGCGGGTGAGAACCCCTTTAAAAAGCGTATAATTGAAATATGTGGTTATGAAATAAAGTGAAAAACTTGGATTATTTTGTATTCCAATTATGAATCATAGATAGCATCATAGTAAATTATATCTCTTATTATTCATGCTTACTTTTTACAACGCTTATATTAACTTGCTTTGTTTGTCTGGACGGAATCTTTGAGACGATATTCTACCTACTTCTAGATGTCCGATCAAGCTGAAATTTTTTACACATACGTATTCCTGATGACAATACATGAATCAACTGTCATATTTACTAAATTGTCAATTAATTCATCATAATTAATTAATTAATGTTTTACATAGAAATCGATGAATCTTTGAATCGATATTTCACCTACTTTTAAATGTCCGATCAAGCTGAAATTTTTTACACAGACGTATTTCTAATGACAATACATGAATCAACTGTAATATTTACTAAATTGTTAATAAATTTATCATAATTAATTAATGTTTTATATGGAAATCGATGTTTAACCCACTTTCCAAGGTCAAATCGAGTTGAAAGTTTTCACACAGACGTATTTTAAATGACAATACACGAATCAATTGTCATATTTACTAAATATTCAATTAATTCATCAAAATAATTAATGTTTTATATGGGAATCGATGTTTAACCCACTTCCGAACGTCGAATTGAGCTGAAAGTTTTCACACAGACGTATTCTTAATGACAATACACGTATCAATTGTCATATTTACTAAAAATAGTCAATTCATTCATCATAATAATGTTTTATATGGGAATCGATGTTTCACCCACTTCCCAACGTAGAATCGAGTTGAATGTTTCCACACAGACGTATTCTTAATGACAACACATGAATCAATTGTCATATTTACTTAATAATCAATTAAGCCATCATAATTAATTAATTGACGTTTTATATGGGGATCGATAAAACACTCACTTTCGAACGTCGAATTGAGCTGAAAGTTTGCACACAGAAGTATTCGTAATGACAATACATCAATCAATTGTCATATTTACTAAATAATCAATTAAACCATTATGATTAATTAATCGATTTTCAATATATATTCGATTGCAAGATTCTTTAAAACTAAAAAGTATAAAATAATATTACATGAAAAAAATATATTTTTTTAAAAACAACGCTCTATTTAAATGCACAAAAAAGTAAAAAACAATTTTTTCCCAACAATTTTTTGCGCTCAACGCTTTTATTTACCGAGTGAGGCAAAAATTTGTTGGGCGAAAATTTATTTTTTACTTTTTAGTGCATTTAAATATCAGCGTTGTTTTTAAAAGAATATATTTTTTCATGTAATATTATTAATTATTTGGATGGTATTGGTTATTGTATATCGTGTTTGATTCTACAACTGATAATTATATATCGTAAATTTGTTGATTTTGGTGTAAATAAATTATTTTAAGCATTTTGGACTGCTTGTTTGTCCTGTTGATGTACTGTAGTTCGATTTACAGCCTGGCACGCAACATTTGCGAGGCATTTTGTCCGCCGAACCTCAGAGGTTATTTTATGGGTATAAAATATATTCATAAAACGTCATTTTAAAACAAAATATTAACGGGATTGTCACTGTGAAGACACGATATCACGAATAATCACAGAACATGATTATAAATAACACTTCACATACTTCACGACGTTTCAAATGTTTCTTTTTTCACACAAACACACACTGTACACACCCGCACAAAACTCGGCTCGAATGTAACATGTCTCGACTATTAGGTAAAGACGTGACTTAATTGAAACTGTACTGTATACCCACCTTAGCAACCCATATTGTAGCTCAGACGGAAATACTTGCCCAGGGACTGCCACCTTATCGTGGTGGGCAGGTTTGCGTGCTTTGTTGATCCCGAGAGCTATGCCGGCGGAAGCGTATGCTTCTGGTAGGGCCACCCAAGCCGGACTGGTCCAGGAGGAGAAGTCAGACGAAGTGCAGTCCACACCCTAATCCCCTTTCCCCCCCACTGTCCCATTGAATATTTCTCCTCCCACTTGGCCCTGCCCTCCCTTGCTGGACTCCCGTATGACGACTCACGCGACGTACAATGGATCTGATTCGGATGTGGTTTTATTCTTCATTATCATCTTTCTCATCTTCATTATCAGCCGCTCATCGTCTCGATTAGCCATCGTTGCATAAATATGAGACGTTAAGCCCCATCAATCAATCAATCTCAGACGGAAATAGCTATTTCTTGGATACGTAAATAAGTCGTCAATGGACCATTCAAAGACAATGCAAATGTCAATGGACTTTGAAAGGAATTTTAATCCCATTTCTTGCTACACAGGAAGTGCAAACGTATTTCAGACGGTGCAGAATATTATACTGTCTAGTACTTGAATGCATCATGCATCAGACGGTCGGGAATGTCGAGAAAACAAATAAAATTGGGAGATGTTGTGTAGCGCGCAATGCTTTTCATAGCGCGTAGAGCCGAGCCATCCGCCTACTTGCGTGACGTCACAGCGGTGATCGAGAGCCAGTTGCAGGCCTGTACATCACGAAGGCCCCGGCGGAGCGCATGCTTCCTGCAGTGTGGCGGCCGACACCATGGAGGACAGACTCACGTATGTCTCGCGAGACTTGCCCCCCCCCCCCCCCCACCCCCCACCCCACAGGCCAGCCACGGCCAACACAACCACTAGGTGGACCACAGACGTATCCAATTGCAAAACTTCTCTATGTATGATTTGCGACTTGTAGGCCTAATTAAACTTATTTCTTTTAATGGTGGAGTAGAGCTTTGCCGTGCGGCAGGGAATTATTGTTGGGCGGGCCGCAGGGTCTGGGGAGAACACTGTGTATAAGCTAGCTACTGTTAGAATTCTTAAATCTTTGAAAGCCTGTCTACATGTCTCCCTTGGTCCTAATTGTGCAATATAACGTAAGACTTATAGCTCTTTTTGCCGACCAAAAACCATTCCTACATTTGACGCCTTACACCAAAACAATATTCCATAATTGACTAATGAGTGGATATTTGCAAAGTACACTATTCTTAGAGTGGCCAGATCGCACTGTTAATCATAAAACATGCTGAGCTCAGGCGTTTAGATAGACCTCCAATATGGTTTGACCATTTCAATTTGAAATCCATTGTCAGGCCTAGAAATTTAGTATGATCTATTATTGTACTGTCTACATTATCATATTTAATCACTTTATTGGGCTGGTCTCGCCTGACTCGCCTAAAAAGTAATTATTTGTGTTTTTGAGCAGTTTAATTTCATTTTCCTGGCATCGAACCCAGACTGTAATTCTGTAAGAATTGTATTAATTTGTTTTTACAATTCATTTATAGTATTAGCTGTAATAACGGCACTTGTGTCATCCGCAAAAATGATGGCAACACATTCTTTAGGTAGATTTGATGTAAGATCATTTAAATACAAACTAAAAAATGTAGGGCTCAAGTTTGAGCCCTGTGGAACTCCACTGACTACATCCGTCCATGTTGAAGAGGATACATTTCCACTGCCAGTGATGTCCACTCTTGGTTCCGATTAGCTAGGTAAGATCTGACCCATGGCCCTGACACTCCTCTTAGCCCATAATACTTTTATTTTTCTAGCAAGATTGAATGATCCAACCTGCCCAGGGACTGCTTCCTTATCGTGGTATGCAGGTTTGTGTGCTTTGTTGATCCCGAGAGCTATGCCGGCGGAAGCGTATGCTTCTGGTAGGGCCACCCTAGCCGGACAGGTCGAGGAGGAGAAGTCAGACGGAGTGCAGTCCACACCCAATCCCATTTCTTCCCTTTTCCCCTTTCCTCACACGCCCTCCTACTTGCCCCTTTCCTCCATAAAGCCCCCAATTTCATCCTCATTATCACCCTCTCATCGTCTTGATTAGCCAAGTTGCAAAAATATAAGACGTTAAGCCCAAATATCAATCTCTTGAATTATCCAATATATCAAAGGCTTTTGATAGGTCGCACATATGGTTCCCACCGCCCGTCTATTTTCAAGTGCATTATCAATTTCATGGATCAACTGAAAAGCTGCAGTCATTGTTGAGTGGTTTCCTCTAAACCCATGGTGTTCGTTGCAAATAATACTATTACTTTTAAGAAAAGGATGTAACCTGTTGAGGAATAGTTTTTCAAACACTTTTGACATGGTGGGAAGAAGAGCTATAGGCCTATAATTTTCGATGTTGCCTCGTTTGCCTTTTTTGAAGAGAGGTTTGACTATAGAATATTTTAGTTTTTCTGGGAAAACTCCAGACCTAAATGAACAGTTGCAGATGTGAGCAAGTGGTATTTCCATACCACATGAAGGGGCCACTGTATTTCAAAATCAAGTTGGGGACTGTTAATGACCTCGGAGACTTCTACCGGAGTAGTTGGTTCCAATTGGATCTCCGGAATGTCATTAAGTCCTGTCTCTGTCAGGTTCGCCTTGCACTTCTCTAATGTATCCGAGTTGTTTGTAATGAGTTTTCCTGCTAATGCTTCAGCAAATTCAAGTTGATCTGAAACTTCTTTGTCACATGTTTTAAGTAAACATTTTTTGTTTTATCTTCATTTAAATTTTCCCCTGGTAGGTGCTTAACTAAGTCCCAAGTGGTTTTCATCTAATTGTAAGCATTTTTTATAAGGTTCGCATTGAATTTCAATTTAGCACTTAAAAATCTTTCGACAGTTTTTTTTTTTTAACTTTTGAAGTAGGCCTATGACTTAAGCTCGTCACTGGTGGTGTTGACCTTACTCTGCAAATATAGACCTCGTTTCCGTTTCCATGCTTCTTTGATATCGTTGGTCACTCAACTCCCCAAACGCATTGTTTCTTGCCTTAAAGCGGAACTGTCTTTTTGGAAAGTTCTTTTCAAAAAGGGACAGTTTATGGAGGAGGTTCCTGCCCAAGGACTGCTACCTTATCGTGGTGGGCAGGTTTGCGTGCTTTGTTGATCCCGAGAGCTATGCCGGCGGAAGCGTATGGTTCTGGTAGGGACACCCTAGCCGGACTGGTCGAGGAGGAGAAGTCAGACGAAGTGCAGTCCACACCCCAATGCCCTTTACTCCCCTTTCCTCACGCGCCCTCCTACTTGCCCCTTTCCTCCAAAGAGCCCCTAATTTCATCTTCATTATCACCCACTCATCGTCTTGATTAGCCAAGCTGCAAAAATATAAGACGTTAAGCCCAAATATCAATCAAATCATTGAGGAGGTTATTGAACATGTCATCAACTGCCATTGCTTGCATGTTGAAAATAGCTGACCAGTCTACTGATGCCAGATCCTCTACAAAATTCTAGATCTTGTCTACTTTAATCAATCTCTTGTTGACCCAATGCAGCTTCTCAGGATTATTTGTTACGGGTATCGTAATGATCTAGCCATAGTGATCAGTTAAGCAAGTTTCTACGTTTTTAATGTCTGGAGTTGGAATACAGTTATTAATATCATTGTCTAGGGAGGAGCTGGTGGCACTCGTTACTCTTGTAGGGCTAACATTAAGGGCAGAATGGTTAAATATTATCAGCATATTTTCTAAGTTAGTTTTGATGTTGTTTTCTACTGCAAAATCTAGGTTGATTGCCTAGAACTCGTACAAGGTTGCCTCATTACATAGTCATTTTTACTTGGATAAAAAGGATAAAAACTAGTTTAGAAGCATTTAAATTTAAAAGTAAGTACAAAGAAAGAACCGAAATTGGCCCAATTTTATTCATTACAACTCCCACTTCACTGGCTGTATTATTTTGACTTCCTCTTCGTCCATCTTGAAACAAGCGGTTTAGGCGCATCTCAGCGTGATGCACTTCCCGCTTACGTAGAGCTTTATGTCGGCATCTGAGCTCTGGCACACGACTATCGTTAGTTCTTCTTGGAATTGACAATTGATCTTGGCATACTGGATCCCTTACCTGTCAACTGGAAAGTGTTTTCAATTATCCCCTGATGCATCCATATTCACTGCAGAGGCTTGTGCAATCCTGGAAGTGCTCAAATTCCTATACTCCATCAGATCAAGCAACCCTTATAATAATATCCTAATCATATCTGATTCCCATAGATGTCTGCACGCCATTACAGAGTACAGGACATTTAACAATACCCACCCAATCATACTTCAAATTATCTCCAACACCATACTTATGCAGAAATCAAACTTTAAAATCAATTTCATGTGGGCGCCTTCCCACAAAGGAATTAGAGGTAACGAAATTGTCGACCAAATGGCCAAGGTGGCACCGGATTCATCCAAACATGATCAATCCCTGATCAGTTATATTAATAACTGGTATTATTCTACACAATTTAGTGAAACTCTGAACTGAACACTGTTAGTATTATTAGGCTGCAGAAGTATGTTAATAAATATCTGGCAACATAGTCTTGTATGACCAATTTTAAAAGTCTTGGTATTTGTATTTTTTAGGGGCTCGCAAATAGTGTTTTTCAGTCTGAATATGAATATCAAAAGGTACACACTCGAAAAGACGAATATCGAAGTCGAATATGGATTAAATATTTCTCACGTTAATGATGTACATAGTGCTACACACAATTAATTAATTGACTACATATTATTGATTTTTAATGTTTATTGACTGATTGTACCAGCATAAGCAAATACAAAGCAAATAATATGCAGTAAACTGCAAATTGCACAAACACAATATTTCATTTTTACACTTAGTAACTTATACCTAAAATATTCAGTTGATCTCTCTCTTTGATCCGTACATATTTTTAATACTGAACCATACTGAACTTATTTTTCAAAACATTTGCAGAGCAAGTTAGAGAAATGGTTAATTGTTAAAAACCAATTTAAAACGAATACTTCGCAAAAATCGAATACTTCGAAAATTCTATAAGTCACTATTCGAGTTTCGAAGCGAATACGAATAGTAAATTGTTCGCGAATAGGGTGTACTTCGAAAATTTCGAATATTCACACACCTCTAGTATTTTGCCAACATGTGTAACATTTGTAGTGCAATTTAAAATAAGCTATCTTCGTTTGTATTGGATACTTGTACTGTACAACAGTTATGTACAGTGTAAACCCCAAAACACTGTTACCCATTAAAAATGATGAAATGCACAACTAACACACAAGAGTAAAAAAAAAAAGTTTTTGCACTTATTCATTGAATATTGTATAATAGAAGCCCAACTATTGTATAATAAAAGCCCAACTTGTGTTCGTAGTAAAATGTTGAATCATTTTCACCCACTCATTGTCTCGATTAGCCTCGTTGCAAAAATATGAGACGTTAAGCCCAAATAGCAATATCAATTAAAGAGGTACAGAAAATGAAGTCGATTTTTAAGTAGTACTTGGTATGATTTGGACTATGTAGTTCTGACGTCACTGAATGCATCACCTGATCCTCGGTGATGTCACCCGAGGTTTGAAGGTAAACCTCAACCGCACTGTAAGTAAGTTGACAATAATACACGAGTGTGTGAACGTGTATCTGACCGTTATTCTACGACCCTGCTCCCTGTGTCCCTGTAGCTTCGATATGTGTGTGGAACTACAGCATCTGGCGCAGTCGGTAGGACTCGGGCTACGTAGGTTCGTAGGAGGTGAAAAGAAGATGTGTGAAAAACAGTGAAAACACATAATTCAGGTACGTGTGCAACTCACTCATTGTCTCGATTAGCCTCGTTGCAAAAATATGAGACGTTAAGCCCAAATATCATTATCATCATCATTGGATGTGGAACAATAATAATGAGTATTATTATTTAAATACATTATTTCGTCGTACGAACACTCGAGGTTACCTATGTGTTACCAATGACTGGTTCTAATTAAATTGGTTGTTTAAACAAGCGCCTGTGTATAGGGATAATTATCAGCAACAGCAACAGTGCGATTTATCTTGGTTATTCACGTCAAGAACCCAAACAATGGCGCGTAGAGGAAGACCAGACATTTTTGATGAGACAAGTGAAGATATTGAAGCGTATTTCGATCGTGTGGAAGCGTATTTTCACATAAATCAGGTGGACGATGGTGATAAAATCTACTAAAAAAACTTTAAGTAATTCGCACAAGAACGAGGTGTAATTTCTCGCACTAGGCCTAGGCCTAGAAGTGGCCCGGACCAATGGGCCAATATACATGGGCCTAATGCAGAACTGGTATGTGGCTCCATACACAATTTAGTTGCAGAGTGTAGTTTAGTTGGGCCAAGTCGTGGGCTTTGTTATTCGTATAATTTATTTACTAGGTAGGGCACCTAGCCGTTCTTTTGTTCTTCAATATAGGCCTAGGCCTAACGTAGGCTAAGGCCCTAGGCCAAGGCTGATCCCAACTCATATGCAATAACGTAGGGCCTAGGCCTAGCCTAGGCCCTACCACACATTGGGTGAGCACTGAGCAGGCCTAGTCTAGGGTAGGCCTAGGTTCTAGGCCAGTGCATGAGGACGCTAGGCCGCCTAGGTCTAGGGAACTGACCTTGCCGTGGTGTTTTTCATTTGACCGCAACAAGTCACCAACTTTTTTATTACTATTCTAAAAAATTGAGTTCCTGTAAAATTAGTACTTACCGCAATATTTACTTCAGAGCCATTTAAGAGTTTTTAAATCCCACAAAAGAACTGGCTAGATAGCGTACATGCCTCCAGACGTACCCCTGCCCAGGGACTGCTACCTTATCGTGGTGGGCAGGTTTGTGCGCTTTGATGATTTCTCGAGCTATGCCGGTGGTAGTGTATGCTTCTGGTAGGGCCACCCTAGCCGGACAGGTCGAGAAGGAGAAGTTAGACAAAATGCAGTCCACATTGCCCCACTCCCTTTCCCCCCCCTTCCCTTTTTCTCCCCGCCCTCCTATTTCATTTTCATAGATCACCCACTCATTGTCTCGATTAGCCTCGTTGAAAAAATATGAGACGTTAAGCCCAATTATCATCCAGACGTACCGCCAACGTGAAAGACCGTGGGGTTAGTCCCGTTCTTCAAGTTCATGCGCTGAGCATTCTAAATATATCATCCTCAACACGCGTATAACAGGCGCCAACATGTGTAATTTTTTTTGTAATGCATGTTTTTAATAACACAACTCCTCCCACATATTGGGAGCCGAATTATTAAATATTTATATTGTACTCGTAATTATAAATAAATGCAAGTATTATGTCCTGGCACCGAGCACAAGTTTAATTGATGCTGTGGTATAATTCGCAAAACAACCACAACAAAAACTTTTCAACGCGCGTCATTTAAACCGGTCATAATGAACTAGCGATATGAACACGCTATTTGCAGTAGAATAATAATAATTTTTCGTAGGAATCCCTGTTATAGGGTGCACACCAGATTTACCTAATGTGCCCCTCTTCAGGTGACTTAATAGGTATATTTGGGTGTTTGGATAGTGAAAGGAATTTCCGAGGGCTGATAGTATGATGTTTAGCCGTAGATATCTTTTAAAATGAGATAATAACCTCGAAATCGCAACATTTTTTCTTATTTTATTAATATTAATAATTTGCATTATTCCTTATAGTTAGCATTGATTGTATGTATTCAGTTTATTTTCATTAACAAATATTATGTTGCTTTACTTGTCTTGAATTATTCATGTACTTGCAATATACAGAACAATGCTAAAATAATTATGAAATAATTAGCGAGGGAAAAATTAACTAAGTAAAGAACTTCATAAAATATGAAAATATAAAAATATAAAGATGGATAATCATTCATAACAATACATAGGCCTACTATTAATAAATATATAAGACTGTGAAACAAACGAAATAATTCCGCAAACCTAAATAAAATTTGAATTTATACCAGACGTTTTGGGGATATCTAGACAATATCCAGAAAGTTGGGATAGTCTGGAGATACGTAAATATCTATAGAATATCTACTGGATGTTAACGTCAAGTTGGAAATAATATGGATATTTTATAGACGTCTTATAGACATTGAGAAAAGTTTGGACATTATAGATCATTTCTGGATATCCATAGGATATTCTGTGCTTTGTAAGAAGGCCTCTCCTTCAGGAAGGTTCTTTGCAACCAGTATCTCTCTGGGTTATGGTGGAAGGCCTCTTCTTCAGGAAGCTTCTTTGCAACCAGTATCTTCCTGGGTTATGGTGGAAGGCCTCTCCTTCAGGAAGCTTCTTTGCAACCAGTATCTCTCTGGGTTATGGTGGAAGGCCTCTCCTTCAGGAAGCTTCTTTGCAACCAGTATCTCTCTGGGTTATGGTGGAAGGCCTCTCCTTCAGGAAGCTTCTTTGCAACCAGTATCTCTCTGGGTTATGGTGGAAGGCCTCTCCTTCAGGAAGCTTCTTTGCAACCAGTATCTCTCTGGGTTATGGTGGAAGGCCTCTCCTTCAGGAAGCTTCTTTGGAACCAGTATCTTCCTGGGTTATGGTGGAAGGCCTCTTCTTCAGGAAGGTTCTTTGCAACCAGTATCTTCCTGGGTTATGGTGGAAGGCCTCTTCTTCAGGAAGGTTCTTTGGAACCAGTATCTTCCTGGGTTATGGTGGAAGGCCTCTTCTTCAGGAAGGTTCTTTGCAACCAGTATCTTCCTGGGTTATGGTGGAAAGCCTCTTCTTCAGGAAGGTTCTTTCGAACCAGTATCTTCCTGGGTTATGGTGGAAGGCCTCTTCTTCAGGAAGGTTCTTTGGAACCAGTATCTTCCTGGGTTATGGTGGAAAGCCTCTTCTTCAGGAAGGTTCTTTCGAACCAGTATCTTCCTGGGTTATGGTGGAAGGCCTCTTCTTCAGGAAGGTTCTTTGGAACCAGTATCTTCCTGGGTTATGGTGGAAGGCCTCTTCTTCAGGAAGGTTCTTTGGAACCAGTATCTTCCTGGGTTATGGTGGAAGGCCTCTTCTTCAGGAAGGTTCTTTGCAACCCGTATCTTCCTGGGTTATGGTGGAAGGCCTCTTCTTCAGGAAGGTTCTTTGGAACCAGTATCTTCCTGGGTTATGGTGGAAGGCCTCTTCTTCAGGAAGGTTCTTTGTAACCGGTATCTTTCAGGGTTATGGTGGAAGGACTCTTCTTCAGGAAGGTTCTTTGCAACCAGTATCATCCTGGGTTATGGTGGAAGGCCTCTTCATCAGGAAGGTTCTTTGCAACCAGTATCTTCCTGGGTTATGGTGGATGGCCTCTTCTTCAGAAAGGTTCTTTGCAACCAGTATCTCTCTGGGTTATGGTGGAAGGCCTCTTCTTCAGGAAGGTTCTTTGCAACCAGTATCTTTCTGGGTTATGGTGGAAGGCCTCTTCTTCAGGAAGGTTCTTGCAACCAGTATGAGGAGAAGTCAGACGAAGTGCAGTCCACACCCCAATCCCCTTTCCTCCCCTTTCTTTTCCAGGGTTATGCATACATTTCAAGATAGTGACTGTTTTTTCCCCTCTGTGAATCTATTTAGCTACACTCACGTCGTTGAATTGGACATTATCTGATTCTGACTGTCTATACTCTGAATCTTTTTTAATTCTTTTTTAGGATAAAATTTCCTGTTGTGCGAAAGGTGCCACATGCTAAAACCTCTTGAAAGGAGTTTCCACACAAGTGGCACACTTGAAAAAATATTGTCAAAATAAAGACAATAATGCATATCACAAAATGCAGACGATAGTAGTAAAACCACTTTTTCACCCAGGTTTTGGGTAATTTCTCCATCTGTCTTTTTCCCAGTGTACACATCAAATGCGAGCATGTAACCTGTCACTGGACACGCAATCACCCACATTTTGAAACCTCTTAACTGGTTTGAGTGGCATGTATTGCTTCATAGTATTTCTCCCCTTGGTAAAAATGCATAAAAATGAGACGTTAAGCCCCATTAATCAATCAATTGCCCTGGTACTTGTCGCACTTCCTCATGTGCAACCGATCCAATCCACCCGTACCGGATACAACCTGCGTGTCCACGATCACCGCTACGCCCTTACGGACAGCAACGATATCGGGTTTCTTATCCAGGAGCCGACCGCCAAGATTGTACAAGTACTCTTTCTCGACCTCCCACTCCCACCCCTTCCGCGCGAGTTCATCGGCGACTACGACCCCCATCGACCCAGCTTTCTCGTCGCAAGGAGGTTGTGATGACCCGGGTTCGGATAGGTCATACGCACTTGACGCATGCCTACCTTTTTGACCGAGAAAAGATTGCCCCAAAGTGTGCCACATGTGATGCCATACTAACTGTACAACATCTATTGGCCGAATGCTCTTTATATGATGCCTTAAGACTCCAATTGGGTCCAAGCCAATCATATGCGGAGCTACTGTCCTATGACAACTGCAGAAAACTTCTTAACTTTTTGGAACAAGCTAATCTGATTAATCGACTATAAGTGCTCAACATCTTATCTTTCCGTAGAGTGTCTTCAAAAATCCACTCAGCATGCTGAATACCCTCGTATATGTAGAAAACGTGTTGTTTCTTATTTAATTACCTTCCATTTTATGTCGACCGTGGCAATGTTATTATGACAACGACTCTGTTAGCCCTCTATTATGATGACCTTGGCAATGTTCCACTGACCACGAATCTGCAAGCCCTCTCTCTTATGATGACCTAGGCAATATTCTACTGACAACGAATCTTATCAGTGTTAACCCTCTCTTATGATGACTTTGGCAATGTTCTGATGACATCGATTTTCGTTTTCGTTATATAACATTTACATTTCAAAATAAACCTTTGTAACCATACTCTACTAATAACATACATCTTGGAGGCGCGAATGACCCTCGCCGTTAAAAGCGCCCAAAATCCAAAAATCAATCAATCAATCGGCGACTACGGCCCTGACGGCGTCGTGTCTCAACGTACGTCCCCCGTGTGTTCTAAAGCAGCATTGAACAACGTGATAGGCCGTCTCGGCTCGTGCACCGCAACCTGTAGCACGGCACGAGATATCGACCCCATCACGCCGTCCACGGGAGAGACGGACACGTGTGGGTAGACATCCTGACCGAACTTGATGGTTACGGACGTAATCCTGCCGAGGATTCCGCCCGAGTGCGTCAGTACCCAGTCTGTACTCAAAAGTCGAGGCCGCTGACTCTCAAGTCCCGACCATCAACTGCACTCCACAGTAAGTCCGTCATACAGTCACCCAACGCTGACGCCTTGTCCTCAGAGCCCGCGATACAGCGCAACACCTGCCGACACTGTGACACCCTTTTCAGGATGACATCAGTACTGGAGGCTGCCACTGCCGCAGCAGAGGAACTTCTAGTCATTCGGACTAGTCTCGTGAACCGCATCTGCGGGATCTTGAGAGTAAGAGGAGTAAGACCTAAACCCCCAGACTTGATTGGCGCATGGAAATACCCCTTGGGTGTGTCCATTGGCAGATGCAGCCAGGACCGGCACGCAGCCCGAATCCACCGATCGTACTTGCGCAGTACTTGATTTGTAAACCTACCCAGCACGAGTTCATGATGAAAACGTGGCAAAAGGTAGGTCGACAAAACCCTGAGCCTCTGCTGGGGCTTCAGGGGGGCCCTGGTAATGCGGTCAAGGGCATTACGCAAATCCGTACGACCGACTAAATCCACCTCCGAACCTCGGACCGTCACCCCTAGATACCTCCAGGGTTCAACAACCGTCCGCGACAGAAGGAGGGCTCCAGACGCCAGCCAAAACTGACCGGAAACCACTTTAACCTTCTTGTCACGGCCGGACGGTACAAAGGATGAGGTACCGCTTTTAGCAACATTTAAGAAGAGGCCGCACCTGGCCATCTCCCCCTCAAATTGAGTGAGGAGCAATTGCAACCCCGCCCGGGTTGACGCCACAAGAATAACATCATCGGCGAAGGCTAGAGCATTCACACGCACCCCATTTAGATCAAAGCCGACGTCAGGACTAAGGCACCCCAAAGCTCTGTCAACCACAAGGTTAAACAAAAGGGGTGAAAGTGGATCCCCCTGACGAACCCCGCGACCAACCCGCACCGGAACCCCGGCCCCGCATTCAAAGTTCGTAACAGCTTTGTCATAGATCCGGGCTACATAGTCCACAATGGGTTGGGGGAAGCCAAGGGACCTGACCGTGTCAACCAAGGCATACTTCGAGACAGTGTCAAAGGCTTTAGACACGTCTAGCGATGCTAGGTGAAGTTGTCGACACGTACGACGCGATTCCGCAGTGAGGGCTGTGAGAATAGTCACATTCTCAGCGCACCCATCCACTGGCTGGAACGCCCGCTGCCGAGAATCAGACAGCTGCTTTCTCTGAATACGGAGAGCCAGGAGGCGATGGAAGTGCCGGCAGACTACAGAACCAATCGAAAGTGGCCCCATAGTCAGCGGGCTGGTCGGACTCTTTCTTAGGAATGAAGATAGTCGTGGTGTGCAGGAATTCTGTCGGCATGTCACCACGTAGCAAACAGATATTGAAGAGAACAGCGATCGCCAACGGAGACATATTGCCTAAAACCACCCATAATCAGTGCTGTTATAGCGACTTCCTTTCCTACAGCATGCTTCAGTACAGCATGTTGCTCCTTTGGGCCACCCTGTTTCCAACTGTTCCACATTTCTTTTGGCTTTGTATACAACATACGGTGGTAATTGTACTTCACTTGCCGAGACACAAAACATTAACGCAATAGAACTTTTTGAATGATTTATCACATTATCGGGATATTTTACCCCCCTCCAGAATAGCATGATACTTCTCTTTGGATCATCTGTGAGGTTTGTTTCATCGTAATTAAAGATCTGGTCTGCCCCAAGTCCTTCCAAAGAGATCTTTAAACTCGTCAGCGTATTCACCAAGATTATCTGCATCCACAGCAGCCCTGGCTCGTTTGATGTTGTTTGACATACGAACTGACAGTCGACCTTTATGGCGTTTCAAAAACGAGCGTGCCCAATCCTCTTTAGGATAGTTATCATCAAATCTTCGTTCTTATCGGCCTGCCTTGTGTAGATAATTGTTTGCAATTTACCGCAAATCTATTGTGTCAATCGAAAACCCCCAATCGGACGTTACCTCGATGATTTAAATGAAAGCTTCTTCTTCTGCTGAGAAAACAGGTTTACCTCCGACTTTTTATGTTTCGTACGTGCCATGTATTTTATTGAAGAGTATACCCTTTGGTATATTATACTAATTGGCAGCTGCATTCAAGGATAGTTATTTCGAATGAACACAATTCACTGCTTTACGAAGCTCCTCATCGGTGTAACTTCTGTTGTCTTTTTTACGTTTATACTCTCGAGGCATATATTAAATGGGACAGTGAACAGGGAATGAGCGAGGAAAGATTAGTTTGGGCCTTAGACAACAAATAGACAAAACACAGTCTTTGGTAGCACTACTAGGGCCTAAAGTAATTTGTTAATTACATGTGCTGCTCATTTATTTATATCATTGTTGTTTACATAATAATGTGGCTTCCTTTATATGCTATTTATGTTCTATTAGTCTTCATATTTCAATTGGGTTCTAGAATTAATTAATTTGTATGATGTGCTCATATTATATATAATTTACTAGCCCTCCTTTTATGGATGACCAGTTCCACCTCGGCAAATCGCTTGGCTCTTTTTTTTCAGTGAAGGATTTTTAATTTTAATATTGAGGCCTTCACAAACGCAGTACGTGTCAATTTGAGGCCTGCCAAATCTAGGCTCAAGTGCTCACGAAAGTACATGCCATAAAACTGATAATTTATTTTAGTGCCGGGGTGTGCTTCAATAAACATTGCATGCATTTTTGTGATTGAGCGCTTGGCATCCAGATAGTAAATTTGTCTGCCGGAATAATGGCTCTGTTTAACAGGGAAGGACTCAATGTGGTTCATAATCTGGAGAAGAATACTCGCCGGAATTGCTGTCACCGTGGGAGCGTGTCCCCGTTTATCGACCCGTGATTTGCCCTCGAAAGCAAGAGAGAAAATTCTCTTTACTCTGGCTTCGGTAATCCTATGCTGACTAATAAATGCTTTTCTGCAAACTATCTTTCGAACCTCGTTCACCATCACATGGAACTTGTTTGACGAAGCACGTTCCGTACCACCTGCTTTACGAATCCGATGCATTTTCACTGGTGAAGGATCAATAAGACCTTGGAGGAACGTATCCTGAAAATTCTTCGAATTGTGGTAATTAAATCTTTTCAGGATACGAGTGTGCAATTCGATATCAATGCCAAGAAAGCATTGTTGCTTGCACCTGTAAATAAAATACTGTATTTTATACAAGGCAAAGAACAGGCCCAGCCCTAGAAAAAACTTCATACTAACGCATATTTCAATGTTTTTTAAATCATTTATTGAAAAACACAATGCCTGCATGGCCTGGCAGGCAACAAAACATTGCACACTTTCCATTTGTGGATAATTATGTAAAGAGAATTTGAATTTTATTTATCAGAGGGTGCCTTGAATATAATTCCAATATTGATTGACGTGAGCTTGTCGAATCAGTACATATAAACTACTTTGTATGTTTGCTTCTAGGACAGTAAATAATGCTTTGCATAATTGCATAGAGTTCTGCATGGAATATGCTAAAAAGAGGGTCTAGGTTAAATAAAAACTGTTTGTCAGTAGTAACAAAAGCGCAGCCAACTGCATACTGAGTTCTGGATCCATCTGCATAAATACACTCGTAGTCATGAGCTCGTATTTCATACGCATTCCATGCAGGCATTGTGGGCAACGAGGTGGCCGACATGTGTGCCGAAGCTGCCTGCACCAAACGACCTAAATACTGTAAATTAGTCCTCCTTATTGACGTAAAAGTTTTCCTACGGCACCGTTTAAAGGAAGAATTTAATGATAGTTGAAAAATGTATCTTGTAATAAACTTAGAGTAAAAAACTTAGAATAAACCCACTCATCGTCTCGATTAACCTCGTTGGAAAAATGTGAGACGTTAAGCCCAAATATTCATCCATCCATCCATCCATCAGAAAAGTCGGTCGCCAAACCACATTCCAAATCGCCCAATCTGGCAACCCTGATTGTCAGCCCAAGCGCGCGTTCTTGAGCGAGTCTGTATTTCCACTCCTGTAGAAGGTGGAGATGCGGGGCGATCAACAAACGAGATGACGCACAAAGACTCCCAATGGCATTGAAGCCAATCCTGACCCCATTTCGTGTGAAACGAAGGCAAACACCCCCTTCAGAAAAAAAACTAACGCTACCGAACCAGTGCTTTCTTCATGCAACGTGGCCCAGCCCTCAACATTAAAAATAGAACCGCGCCGCCCCGCACCTCCACCTTCTACAGCAGTGGGGATACAGACAACGCGCGCCTCGGCTGACAATAGTCAGTCGACGTTAGGCTCTTGAATGAGACGGACGTGATAGGGACTCGTGAACATGCCAGATGCAATACTGGCGGTACGTTGAGCAATGGGTGACAGACTTCGGTCTGCACCAGTATACTCACACAAGCGGCGTAATATCCCGGTAGACAACAAATCCATATATATTAATGAAATTATTATACTATCAAAAGAATAACAAAGTGTAAATAAATTATTCATGGCAGCATTTGCAGACTGTTCTATTTAAAAATGTCAGTTTGTTCTAGCTTCATAACGGAATCGCCAAAGCTCGTCATCATCCTCTTCTGTCTCGTCGCTGTCAGTCATCGCTCGCATGAAGGCTTATGATTATTGGCCCAACTCCCCAGGTATTCATGCCCACTTCTGTGGCCCAAGTCTCTCATCACTTTTTCACAGTGGTCGACTCGTTTTGATCATTCCGCTGCCGTTATGGCCTCTAGGGCATCCTTGCAAATTCTTTTTGTGTTTTCCACTGTGTGTTCTCCGTTCCACCCAATAATGTTATTGTAGCTTTGTTTGGTAGTAGGCCCTATGTACTAACATATTGTGTAGGTTAGTGCATTTAGACTTAGGCCTTAGAACTAGTTTAAATACGTTACTCTAGCAACCACAGTGGAACTAGAGTTACAAGCATAAGTTTAAATTAAACTTCAAACGGCCATAGTAACAATAGGCCGTCTGAGCCTAGGGAAGAATATACCCAGAGTGACTCTATTAGTCGTAAGAGGCGACGAAAGAAGACCCTGTCTTTCCCCCCCCCCCCCCTCCCCCACTGTCCCAAGGAATAGTTCTCCTCCCACTTGGCCCTGCCCTCCCTTGCTGGACTCCCGTTTGACGACCCACGCGACTTACAATGGATCTGATTCGGATGTGGCTTTATTCTTCATCATCATCTTCATTACCACCCGCTCATGTCTCGCTTAGCCATCGTTGCACAAATATGAGACGTTAAGCTCCATTGATCAATCAAACGAGTAATGTAAACGAGGTTCTAGCCCATAGGAAGTTCCAACTCCTTTAGTATTAAAGTAATTGATGGCGCATGGTCAATGTAGAATCGGAGTTTAAGGATCTTACACGATATAAAACTAATTCACCACCTGTGGAGCAGCTTGCCGCAGTAGCACCAGTGGCGTCGCTACAACGGACTAATGAAAACACGGCCCGATATTGTAATAAGGTTTTAAAGGAATCTGGGATACGAAATCAAAAAAACTTTTATAAGGGTTGTCGGCGTTAGGCGTCTTTTTATATTTTAAGAAATTATCTAATACAGTGAGAAGTTTGTTAGTATTTCGCTGGTCCTGAACAGCCTGCTTTCCTAAAAATGTGAAAATCGGATCCTCTTCGAACGTTTTTCTTTTTCGTGGGCTTGACCGTCTTCGCGCGAAGAGGAATAGCTTCGTTCTCGCTCGACGAGTGTGGCAGGCACCTTGTCTTCTCCAGTGCAGGCTCCACAAATGTAGACTTATGTGGATTTGACTCATAGGAGACAGAGGAGGACAGATGTGAGGAAGGGCTTTGGGACATTCTTTGCGTTTTAAATATATGTATTTGTGTAAATCTGGCGTGCTGGCTCTCAGGGAAGAGTTGACGGTAAAGGGGAACATGGAATGGAGGATGAAGAGGATGAAACACTTAAGAATCTTTTTTTTATTTTTTCAAATTTTTTCAAGTTGTCCCAACAGTGACTGTCGAACAAAGCCAGAGTGTGCGCGAAGCACGGCGGGTTTTGACTTCTGCCATAATGGTCGTGCACAGCCTTGACAATGTTTGCTCCGTTGTCCGTCACAACACAAGCGACCTTGTTGACGTCGATGCCTCAATCGAGCTCTAGCTTTTGCACCCGGGCCCACAAAGACGTAGCTACGCCACTGCCTTAGTATTTGTCTCAAGTAAGTTGTAATCCGTATTGTTTTTGTTACTTTACAGTGAAAATATTGTTGATCTTTTTGAGCCAACGAGGGTAAGTTTGCCTGACCTTATTTTTACTGACAATAGTTGACAGTTGATGCAGCTAGCTGGGTTTCTTGGGTACTGTCTGAGCTTCGACGCGTGCGTCTTCAGTCATGTGGCAGAACGACATTTAAGTCACAAATGTTTTGATTACCTACTCAATTGGCAAATGCATGCTTCTCAAAAGCTATAATATACCTTGTTAAGTCTATGAAATTAACTTACGTACAGATCAATTACTGCCGCTAACTGCATTGTTTTCACATTAGGTGTAAGAAGAGCCCAAGTGGTAAAATGTGAAAGTTTTCGAGTAACTAATGAACATTTTTAAAAATTCATTCAATACCGGTAGGCCTACCCCTTGAAATTCATGTAGCCTGTGTTAACTAGGGATGTGGTACGATTTAAAAATTAAAAACAATAATCATGAGAGAGGGCTAATTATTAAATTACTAGGCATAAAGGCCTAATTATTTAATTTTAATAATTATTTAATTTAATTAATTTCACCTAGCTCGAGATACCAAACTTGTGATCAAATAATATTTTCTATTATCTCTTTTATGTAGCCTTCCAACAATGCAGTGATAGTTGGGGGGGGGGGGTGGGGGGGTTAAAAGTTATAAATCATGGCTATACTTGCACACACGATTTTCGTTCTCCATCGAACCTACATTATGGTTCACAGTTTCTTGTGTCATTGTCGCCAGTCCGGCCCGGGATTGAAGAGATATGTCATCATGACCAGGGAAATTAGTTTACCAATTAAATCTCTATTTTTAACACACAATGTACACTCAACAAAAAGTTCTGTTTGAGCATCAATTTTTCTCTTTTCTCATTCCAAACGTGCATGAAATCGTCGACTAAAAATAACGGAAAGCTTATTGTATTTATTTTTGCGGACTCCAAGTGAATCTATATTTTAAAGGTACACTCAAAATAGGCTATAAAATATTTTTGCATCTTGTGGCAGTTCTTACTAGATTTTTCAGAATAGGCTACCACATGACAAGTTACAATTTATACTTTTTTATTTATAATCTATTGACAGTGCCAATGGGCATTGGGTTCCAATATTGATCATTGGATGAGTGTTGTCCACGGCCACAATATCACCATCCTGGTGGCTGGTCCCAGGCACTGCCTCATCCACCTCTCGATCAACTTGAGCTAATGTACCCATAGTTGGTGAATTAAGTACTATTAGCTTAATATTACCTGGAATAGATATGAAAGAAATATACTCATTACAACATAACCCTACATACGTATGTATAAAATTATTTATAACATCCCATCTAAACAATACCTCATATCAATTTGTAAAAATACGAAGTTGTTTTTTAAAATCTTATTAGCGGGCCTTATAAAATAACAAGTACTTCATCATGGGGGATAACATACCTCCAACCTCGATGCCACCAGCGACTCCTTCCAATGATGTTCTTGTTAAAAGGCCCACCACCTTTTGGTTAAGATCAGTGGGTAGTTTTGGGGGATTCCCACCTCTCCCGGTCTGGCGCATTGCCGTGTTATTGGTGGCAAACAATGGATGGTTCTGTTATTGAACTGAAAACATAAATTCAAATTGGTCTACTATCCTAGTCAATTTAATTGCTCGAATACAATAAATACATTATTGAGTGTTAGTTTTCACTTTAAATATAAACTGAATTGTTAATATTAAATATAATTAATTAGGGCCTGGTAAGTAATGGGTGTAACATTTTTTAACGAGTGTTAAAAATTATACAATAATATACTAAAATGTATAATGTTATAATAATTTACCTTCCTTCTTTGCAATCATTTTGTATGCACGGTACCGTTTTTGAACTTCATCTATGGTACGTCTATAACGGCTTGTTGCATTAACCTCATCACATATAGATCCCCATGCTTTGGTTTTTTTGTCGTGCGTCACTGTTGTCGAAAATTTTGCATTTAGCACATGTACATGTTTTTGTGCACTGTTTACTAGTGCCTTAACTTCGTCATCTGTGAAGAGCCACACACAAGCCACGACAGAAGCCACAACCAGATCTGCAAAGTCTTGGATAAACATCTATTGTATTAAAAAAAATAGCTTTGAATACAACATGTGTATGGTACATGCCTTAATCACAGGTCACATGTTTATGTATTAATAAATTGATTGGCAATTATGATTGTCTGGGCCTAGTTGAACACATGTTGAAGCATGACAGAACACTAAAAAAATATAATTAAAGGCCAGGTGTAAACAAAAAATGGTTGGCATATAGGACTACATTTTAATTATAGTAGCAAAGCAAGCCAAAAATCCGAACCTCCAATGAAATGCGCAACAACGTACCTCGACAGTCCGCCTTCTCGGTATGTCGTTAGTGCCAACGTAGAGCACCAAAAAATGAAAGAATGGTGCACGTTGTATGGCAACAGGCCGGAGCTCATTAACTGTGCACCCCGAAACAGAAATAACAGATATATTGTCATTTAGGGCACCCTTGAATTCTTTGACAATCGAGTTCCCTAAAATCAAAATAGATCGCATCTTAGAGAAGAAAGAATGGTTCACTATATGTTAACAAAGACAACCTTGAATTTTATTTTGACAAGTTTTTAGTTGGTCTCGAAGTCGGATATTGAGATTATTCCTGTCAATTAGTTAGATCAATCGGTGGCTCCCAGATTGTCGAGACTCGTGAAGACTGGTGGATCTGCTATGGACAGTATAGGCAAAAAATATGATTGCATGGAGAATAAATTATGTTACAGAAAACTTCGGCAAAAATAAGACAGGAATACAGATTGTAATATATGAAATTGGTGGGGCACAATCGACTCCCATCCCATAAGCGTGCCCAGGGACTGCTACCTTATCGTGGTGGGCAGGTTTGAATGCCAACCATCTGAGCATGTTTTATGTAAAAATGTAAGCTTTGTATGTAAACATAATTATGTTTATTATGTAATGTAAAGCCCAAATAATCAAATAATCATTAACTTTGTGTAAGCCCGTCTGGGCCCGGGGAAGAATAGGCCTAGAGTGACTCTGCTAGTCGTAAGAGCCGACAAAAGAAGACCCTGTCCCTTTCCCCCCACTGTCCCACTGAATATTTCTCCTCCCACTTGGCCCTGCCCTCCCTTGCTGGACTCCCGTATGACACCCACGCGACGTACAATGGATGTGATTCGGATTTGGCTTTATTCTTCCTCATCTTCATTTTAACCCGCTCATCGTCTCGATTAGCCATTGTTGCATAAATATGAGACGTCAAGCCCCATTAATCAATCATCAATTTTACAGTATCTAAGCAATGTATTGGTGATTTAATGTTATGTTTGTGGATGGTGATATGGTGATGTGATAATCTAATTTAAAGTAAATGTTCTGTAACAGAGCATAACACTCCCAAACTAAGGTAATAAGAAAATACTACAGTCCAACAGAATGTAAATATTAATACGATGCATTAATTGAGTGTCAGTTATAAACCATCAAATAAATATTTTAGCCTAATGCAAAATGTGTAAGTGGAATATACTTGAGGAACTTCCCAAAATACTGTTGAAATTGAAAAAAAGCAATATGCTATAATTCGCACATTACATTTACAAAACAACATTACATTTTACATTTACAGTTTAAGTTAGGCCTACAAGTACATGCAATAACATAAATAATTATGCTGTTTTTTTGACATGAATATGTCAATGTGGGCATAGAAGAAGTTCTGGAGATAACTACAGAGAGGGGGGAAGGTATGATTTGAGACAAAATTATTAGGGATGTACATGTTTATTGTTATGCTCTAATGAGATAAAGGATTAAGTGAGAACATACGAAAAAACATTGTGAGAAATGTATGGAAATGTAGGTGTAGACAACCATAGGTCCACCTATGCCTCTTATTCGATTTTTTTTTTGTATTGATACCTAGGGATAATCTCTAAAATACTCACCCCTTGAACATTCAATGAATAATAGTACTTCCTATTCATAAAATTGAAAGCATCAGCCCGAGATGGTTTCTTGATCAGTATATGTGTACCATCAATACACCCGATTACTCCAGGGAAGTTATTTGCAGAGTTGAATGCCACTTTCACATCCACTATTTCGTCCCGTGTGGTTGGAAATCTGATGTGATGTGGCATTCTTGTGCATAAGGCATTACACAACCTGTGCAATGTCCGGCTCACGGTGGACTGATGTTTCATGTGGTAGTGAATTTGGCCGATTACACTCTGGAAACTTCCAGTAGCTAGTAGACGACAACTGAATAGAACCCAGAAAATATAACAATTAGTGAGTTGAATTTGGGGAAGTTGAATAATAAAAAATCGTGGCTGGGTTTCAATAGTAGTAAAAGATTTGGGTACAGTATCTAGCGTAATCGGGGTATCGAACAAAGATTGGGGACGTTGGTTGCTTTTTATAACGGGGGTTTTGAGATTGAAGGGGGAGGGGGGTTCCCAGGGGCATTGTTTGTGCTAGAAGCTGCTGGTTTAACCATCCTACAGAAAAAACAATTTTTCAATACCCTGGCCTTGATAGATTTTTCAAATCTTTGGGTGATAATTTTAATTTATTTAAATTAGTTTTTTCCAATTCTTTTTACGTGAATAAAACCCGCTTTTCTTACATCAAAACAATGTTTTGGGAAACGAAATAAACTTCTCTACCTTACCTTACCACAAAAAATTAATACATAACACCAAAACCAACTAGAGCCGATAGAACATACGAGACAACTTTTTAGCTTTTTTCAGGAAGGTACTGCAAGTTGTCTCGGTCGCCTTCCACGTGCTCAACCATTTCAGAGCTTTTACGTGTGATTTCTTTACACCACATTTTGAATGGTTGACATGCAGCATTAACCCGTTCAATAACGTTCCGTGTCCGAATGTGAGCTTCGTTATACCTCTCTGCTGCAGATTTAGGAGGTGGGTTCATTACTGGTATCATCATCCATGGTTCTGATAGGTAGCCACTAAGCATTAGTAGGGTCTTGCTTTCTTAAGAGTCTTATATTGATCCGTAGTGAGCAAATCTTGCATTTTAGAGACGTAACATTCTTTATCCAGTAACACCATGCTTCTACCTTTGTTAGCCGGAAGAATAATGATGGATTCATCTCCTTTAAGATCTTTAAGAATAGACCGTTCTAGGCTAGTTAAATTTGACTTCACATCTACATGTGGTTTTAAAGTGTCTTTCACCTTAGCCCTAACATTATCCCTCTCTCCTTCAGCTACCAAGCACATGCAAGACTCGACAACACAGGCCACATCGAACTTATTCACCTGCTTCGGTGTAACAGCAAAACCCATACCCCTAGATAACACCACCTTCTCAGCCTGAGTAAGAACTCTTGACGAATGATTTACCACAACTTTCTCCACATATTCATCAGATGGGGTGAACCCACGCTGAACCTTATGCGTACTTTTTGCCCTTGATTATCTATTTGTTAACGACAAAGATATAAGATAAACTACACACTAATAGAAAACTTGACAGATAAAACTGACGCAACCGACAACGTTTTGAAGTTCCTTAAATCAATTAACCTTACAAACAAGATTTAAATAGGAAAAATAGACACTGATAACCCAGATGTTTTGTGGCTTTAAACCACAAATAATTAAATAATAATTATTATAATAATGAAAATAATAATATAATCTTCTTCGTTGCTGTATCTGTGGTGTTCAGCTGGAGGTGGCTGAGCTGGAGATAGCATAGCTGGTAATAAAAGTACATACTGTGTTGATTCCACTTAAGTCCTTCTCAACGTTGCTGGAAGCAACACTGTTTTTCAACTTTTTGTTTCCATACAAAACGTACTCTCTGTATCACTACCAGTATCCATGAGATACTCTTCTTCCGTGTACTGTGGACTTCCCGGTGAAGATTGTAGATCGTCTGTTGAATATGAGTCATTTTCTTGTTAAATATTTTTTGATAGAAAATACATAGTTTTATTTAATGTTCGTTAGGGACTGCTATTTACAGTACTATATTAGTTACTACATACATACATTATTTTTGTACTTCTTATGCCAAAGATGGCCTGTTCAGCCATTCCTTTTGTCTAAGTAGCCAATATAAAAAAGCTTCCTTTTAACCTATAACATTTTATTAACTGCTAGAAAGTAATTCCATACCATCGTTATTTGGAACCATCATGCCCCCTTCAATATCCATGTCCTCTGGAAGGTTTGAGACATTCATTGCCTTTGGACCATTGTTCTGATTTTCATTTGTGCAAACCAACATTTCTTTCTTTTATATACATCTCCACGTAAGTGACAAATAAAAAAAAAAACGCCATCGTATTTCCATTTGCCCAAAAACTCTTTCTATAAGGCAACGTCCACGACTCAAGTGGTAATTAAAATTAAGTTGAGCAGGTGTTAAAAGCGCTTTAAAAGGGGGGATTAGCGCTATAGGATCCCTTAGGCAAGCGTATCCCTTGTCACCTATCAAAAACCACCCCCTTGGTGAAAATGTACCACGGCGGTACATATGGCTCAGCCTTAGCGCCCTCATGTCATGTACCGACTCCGGTAAACCAACAAAGATATCAATAAATATACCGGTGTGGTCACACACACCCTGCAAGAGTATTGAATAAAACAACTTCTGGCTTATGTAGCCCGTCTGGGCCCGGGGAAGAATAGGCCCAGAGTGACTCTGCTAGTCGTAAGAGGCGACAAAATTAGACCCGTCTCGGCCAGGGGTAGAATAGGCCCAGAGTGACTCTGCTAGTCGTAAGAGGCGACAAAAGGAGACCCAGCCCTTCCCCCCCCCCCCCCCACTGTCCCACTGAAGATTTCTCCTCCCACATGGCCCTGCCCTCCCTTGCTGGACTCCCGTATGACGACTCACGCGACGTACAATGGATCTGATTCGGATGTGGCTTTATTCTTCATTATCATCGTTCTCATCTTCATTATCACCCGCTCATCGTCTCGATTAGCCATCGTTGCATAAAAAGGAGACGTTAAGCCCCATCAATCATCATCAAATAATTATGAAGGCATACAGTCGCTTTTACAATTGCATCAACTGTTTGTGTGGACGCTATTATAGGCCTAAGGAAAATGCGCCAGCGGGAACTGAGGATCCCGAACGCATTTTCTATGGTCCTCCTAGCACGGGAAAGCCTATAGTTAAATATTCTTTTAGACTCGTTGAGAAGCCTACCAGGATAAAGACGCATAATTTTACGGCGGATAGGAAAGGCTTCGTCGGCAACAAAGTAATAGGGAGTTTCCTGGCCTGTGTACGGAAGGTTAGCATCGTCGGGCACATCCAGTTCTTCGTTGATGATCGCTTGCCCAAAGTCCGACGCTCGGAATATCGCGAGGTCTTGAGATCCATAGCCTCCTATGTCGACCATGGTAAAACGACAATAGTCATCGCAAGCTGCCATGAGAATCTTGCTGTGGGTCTTCTTATAATTGAAAAACTTGTTACCTCCTCGTTGGGGACATTGAATGGTGATGTGCTTACCATCGATTGCCCCCAAACAATTTGGCATGTTCCATTTTTCATAAAACTCCCTAGCAATCGTTGTTCATTTCTCCTTGTTGAGTCCTGGCAAGTAATCGTTGTGGAGTACTGTCCAGATGGCATTGCACGTTTCTCTTACTATGCAAGAGATTGTGCTCTTGCCTAGACAGTACTCCCACATGATGTTTGGCATGGAAGTGCCTTGTGCGAGGTACCTAGAAATAGTTTAATTAAATTAAATAAACATATATTGATAATAGACCGAAGTACCAGTAGCCTACATTCTAGTGATTAAATCTCATCTTACGTACTAATCTTACGTACTGTAATGTGTATGCAAGCCGTTTCTCGGGACAAACTGCTCTGTGGCTTCGCTTCCGTAGCAATGGTCTCACTTTTTGCAGTAGCACATTAAATTGTCTCCGGGTCATTCTTGTATATATGAAGAGTTGTTCAGGTTCAACTATCTTCATTTCCTGAAAAAGGGTGAAGAAATGCCCTTTTTCGTACCGAGTATGGTTGATGGGCCGCACCCAGAAACGTCTCCGTCTTGGCCGAAAGTGGCGGCGACGCATTACTAGATAGTAACCTACAAAGAGCAAAGGTATTACCCTATAGGTCTATTTGCTAAAATGGGTCCTAGGCCTACTACAATATCAAAGATTCTGACACTAGCATAGGCGCTACCCTATATTCTAGGCGTGCTAGACTGTAAGCCATAGGCCTACACATGTCAACTTATAAGGCATATAGCCTAGGCTAGCCTAGGACATATTTCAAGAAGCCAAAATAGAATGTAGGCTAGGCCTACTCATGGATCAGGTCTAAGTTTAGGAAGGGCCTAGGCCTATTGGGTAAATAAACACGATATTTTCCACTTACCAGCTAGCATTACGATCCACGCATTGAGAAGTACGAAATCCTCAACATCATAATGACTTCATAATGACTTGTGCCAGTGGAAAGTGGTAAATATAAATATATATATATATTATAATATTATATAATTAAAATATAAATAAAAAAATATAAAATATATATTCCTGCCCAGGGACTGCTACCTTATCGTGGTGGGCAGGTTTGCGTGCTTTGGTGATCCCGAGAGCTATGCCGGCGGAAACGTATGCTTCTGGTAGGGCCACCCTAGCCGGACTGGTCGAGGAGAAGTCAGACGAAGTGCAGTCCACATCCTCCCCACTCCCGTTTCCTCCCCTTCCCTTTTCTTCCCCGCCCTCCTACTTTTCCCTTTCCTCCAAACACCCCCCTAGTTCATCTTCATGTATCACCCACTCATTGTCTCGATTAGCCTCGTTGCAAAAATATGAGACGTTAAGCCCAATTATCATTCATTCATCATCATAAAATATATATTAAGTAAAACTTTCATAACGTTGTTACCCATCATTAAAGGTTTTAACTGGCGAGCAGTTACTAGATCGCTACACTTGTTTTTCTTCATAACGTTGCAATGTTATTATTTTGACAGCAAGTTGTTTGTCTAACAGTTCATTCCATTTGCTCCATTGTTGTAGTCTGGATGTGACGTCAGTTGCAGCAACCTTTTTGGGTTTTGTGTTTAATACACTCCGAGGGACACCAAATGTTGGTGAAGTGCTCTTATCCTGGCCGCGTTCCAATGTTTGCCATCTGGCCGCCGGTTGCTCCCGTGCCCCTATATGAATGAAATAGAACATTTTTTTGTATGCCTTTATTCTTGAATTTCACCATTACATTATTTGTATGTATATAATTATTTGTCATGGTTCCTTACGTCTCCTGTAGGCCTCGTTCGGCGTATCGCTTGGCGTAAGAAAGAGCTTGTGCACGTTATAGCTCGTACATTGGCGTCTGCAAGTTATATTTGCAGATTACACGAAAGGAAAATCAATTGTCAAAGGAGATTATAAATGAGTAAAAAATGCATTTTATCGTTTTTTCCCCCAATTTTAATAGGTCGTGGTTGTACATGTATAGCCGCTTTATGTCTTCCGGCGTGGTACGACATAATATGGGGGGCAGAGTCAGCAGGATTATTTGGGGCGTTTTGGTGGCGTTTATCCTTGCTATACCCCAAATGGCGTGGCACGTAGGACACGTAATGCACGAATGTAGGACACGAATGCTTAGGCCTAGCATATACCTAGCCTAGGGATCAATGTAATGGGGAAAAGATGTGATGGTAAATGACTTGAGGACACAATTTTTTTTTTTTTTACTGGGCTGCTGGGGTTTAGTGTATGTCATAAGTTCTGCCGTTGAAAATATAATTGACAACCTGCCCACATGGTGGGTATCGCCCCCACCGTGCCGGGCACCTTACTCTGGCTCGGTGAGGCCTTGAAGCTGAATTATATCTTGGTCCTCGTCTGTGTTAGTGAGATCTCGTCTACCGGGGAGGTTAAGTAATTGATGGCCCATGGTAAATGTAGAATCGGAGTATAAAGGTCTAACACGGTATAAAACTAATTCACCACCTGTGGTGCAGCTTCCCGCACTATTCCTTCATGCCCTGCACATCACTCTTCACCTCCTGCACATCCTTCACCATTTTCACCCACTCCTGCTCATTCACTGCCAACATCCTCACCCCATCCACACCAGTAGGCCTACCCATCCTACAGTCACCACACTTCCACATGCACACACATGCTCCGTTCCATACGCCGTACGTATAGCTTGAGTGGTACTATACAGTTATTACATAAAAATCACAATAATTAATATGACAAAGAAATGAGACGAGCAGAATTCTAAACACGATATGCGGATTCAGAATGCAGTGTTGTATGCAATGTTGTGTTGTAACATATAAAATAAAAACGATAGCCATACTACAAACAAATACTTACTTATTCTTCTACTTAACATCTTGCCCAAGGGACTGCTTCCTTATCGTAGTGGGCAGGTTTGCGTGCTTTGTTGATCCCGAGAGCTATGCCGGCGGAAGCGTTTGCTTCTGGTAGGGCCACACTAGCCAGACTGGTCGAGGAGGAGAAGTCAGACGAAATGCAGTCCACAACCTCCCCCCTCCCTTTTCCTCCCCCTTCCTCTTTTTCA
>OX246747.1:6339251-6483251 GCA_945910005.1 Isoperla grammatica | reverse complement strand
AAATCAGAAATAGGCATTGTTTTGCTTTGGAAACCAAACATTAATGTTTTGTAAAACATTAATTATAATTTGGACAGTGTAAACTCGCTTCTGCACAAAACTCGGTGATACAAATTTTCAGACTATTGAAACGTGGATTTAGGCTTTAGGGCTATATAAGCAGCGCGCTGCCAGGCAGGACACACAGGCTAGCTCTCGTTGGAGGCGGACGTGTTTGTTTTCGCGCCTGCTGCTGATTTTAACCTACAGTCGAGGCGGGTCTCGCTTCGTGCTCGGAGAGGCTTGGTACATATTATCTTGAATAAAAAAAAACCATCGCAGCAATGGCAGAACGGTCAACTCGGGCGGAAGACCAGGCACATCGATCGGACAAAGACATGTCTACGGACGAGTCAGCATCGGATGATAATTCACGTTTCGAGGAGCCGAAACGGAAGAAAGTTGCAAGAAGACAATCTCGCGAAGACCTGAATACAGTAGGCCAAGTGAAGATAAATAACTCGTACGCCGTGCTGGCACACCAAATGCCCGCGGACACCGGCAATCATAATCAAGAACCTACCAAACGTAAAGAAAACGCACCGCCTATCGTTGTTCACAGCGTGACTAACTTTCTTGCGCTCAGAGCTCTAGTTGAGCAAAACATTATAAACAAACCGATCTACCAGACCAAAGCAGACAATGCAGTCAGCATCAAACTGGAAGACTATGCAGATCATCGCAGCTGCATCCAAGCACTCAAGGAAAAGCGATTGCAATATCACACTTTTGCTAACGAGGAGCAAAAACAGCATCGATTTGTCATTCGTGGGCTCCATGCCTCAATACCTGAAGCAGACGTCCAAGACGCGCTCGCCGAACAAGGTTATCTAGCCACAGAAGTGCGACAGCTACGAAAGAGAGACAGTTACAAAACAAAGCTGCCTCTCTTCGTGGTTACTACTAAAGCCGGGGCCGGCAAGAAGTCCCCCTCAGAACTTAAAACTCTACTCTACTCGCGCGTGTCAACAGAACACTACCGACAGGGTAAAGGAGCACGAATGTGCTACAACTGCCAGGGCTTCGGGCACTCCAGCCTGTTCTGCGACTCTAAACCAAAATGCTTCAAGTGTGCAGGGGAGCACTTAAGCACCAGGTGTACCAAACCGCTCGACACCCCGGCAACATGCTGCCATTGCGGTGGACCACATCCTGCAAGCTACCGTAAATGTCCTGCCTATGAACGTGCGCTAGCATCGCAAACGGGAAGCAAGCAAAACACCAGAGCGCGCCCCGACCAAAGACCCACACGAGCTATACCCAAGCCGCTACCTAAACCGGTGCGACGGGAAAACCTATCATACGCGGCCGCCACTTCCGGGGAGACCGCCAAACAAGCAAATGCAAAGAAGCCACTTACCCAAGACTATCAGCAATCAACCCACTCAAGGGCCAGTGAACCAAACATCTACCAACCAAACCATCGACCACAAGAAGAACAACCGACCCAACAAGAGCAAAGAAATCTCTCCAGGGAAGACCATCAACAACCAGCTACCAAGAACACGAAGGCACAGAACGCTTCAACTTCCAACCAGGGAGGAGAACCAGACGACGCAACTTGGACGCTCATAAACAGTCTCGTGGAAGCCGTCCTCGCGCTCAACCCAAATCCAATCGTGAAAGCACTGATTAAAACACTCGTCGCTACAGCTCGATCAACCCTCAACAATAACAATGGCAGCACACCGTAGAAATACACTCAACATAGCGGCATGGAACGCTAACGGTCTTCGCAACAAAAAGAGCGAAATTCACCACTTTCTACACCAGCATCGCATCCATGCGCTGCTGGTGTCAGAGACACACCTCGAAGACCACGTGAAATTCTGTCTCGACAGCTACAAAATGTACAGAGCCGACAGACCAAAGAAGCACCCGAACCATCCGCCATCAGGAGGAGTAGCCATCTTCATCCATACAAGCATCAAGCATCATGCAATCTCCACGGGGAAGACGGGTCACATAGAAGCCACAGGGGTTGCGCTCTCCACGCCCTCCGGTCCCCTGGAGGTAGTAGCAGTCTACCGCCCACCCAGCAAGAAACTGCTCCCAGAAGACCTAGACGGGCTGGCCGCCACAACCCAGCAACGCATAGCTGCAGGAGACCTAAATGCAAAACATCATGACTGGAACTCGCAGAGGATAACGACGGCTGGACGGACGCTCAAGCTTCATGCAAAACAAAACAACTACACGGTGGCAGGGCCTACATCGCCGACCCACTACCCGTTTACAGCAGACCAGACAGCGGATGTACTGGACATCGCACTCCTCTACAACATCGAACTCACATACTCGCTACACACAATAGCAGAACTAACTTCCGATCACAACCCTATCTTGTTGAAACTATCACAAGAAGTCATCCCGCAAGAACCGAGGACCTTCCTTGCATATCATAAAGCAGACTGGATACTTTTCAAGCAGATGATCATCGACAATCTTCCATCACCCGAGGAAACCATCGCATCCACGCAAGCTCTTGATCTTGCAGTGCAAGAATTCACTAGAATCATCACAGCCTCAATCGAGACTGCCATCCCACGCGTTGAACCACGGCGAAAAACAACCTTTGATCTCCCTCACGGACTCAAACGCTCGGTCGAACTGAAAAATGCAGCCCGCCGCCTCTGGCAGCGCAATCGAACTCCGGACCTGCGACGTCGATACAATCACCTGGCACGCGCAATAAAACAACAAATACAAGAACATCGGAACAACCTCTGGGAAACCAAACTGGAAAAACTTGAAGCCACGAACACCAAGCAAGCTGACGATGCCGCTGACTGTTCATGCGCCCCACGGGACTTCTGGAGACTAACAAAACTCCTGCAAACTAAACGACCGGCCGAGCCTCCACTACAAAGCACAACCGGCCTCGTCTTCACTAACAAGGACAAAGCCGAAGTACTTGCAAACGCCTTCGCGGACACGTTTACCCTCAACCCGCCAACGGCCGACACGCAAAGCCTACTCGACGAACTAGACCGGTGTGAAAACAACCACCACCCCCAACCGGCAGCAGAACAAACCATCGAACAATGCACACTGTTCGAACTCGCGGACATCATCAGCGTGCTCCCGCCAAAGAAGGCTCCAGGTTTCGACCTCATAACTGTCCAACTAGTCCGACAACTACCACACGAAGCAGCAGAACATCTGGTCAAGCTATTCAACATAGCACTCAACATGCAGCACTTCCCGGCGCCGTGGAAACTAGCCCGAGTAATTGCAATTTGCAAACCAGGAAAACCACCGTCCCAGCCAACGAGCTATCGCCCAATCAGCCTCCTCAGCACCCTGGGGAAACTACTGGAGCGGGTGTTCCTCCGGCGCCTAAACAAGGCTATCGAACAATCAGGCGCGCTGCCCGACTTCCAATATGGATTCCGTCCTGGGCACTCCACGGTTCATGCTCTCTCTAGAATGACCGACAAAATAACATCGGCATTCAACAAGCGCCACTACGCCACGGCTGTCTATCTCGACGTTGCGAAGGCCTTCGACCGGGTCTGGCATGATGGTCTAATGCTAAAGATGCACAGACTCGGAATTCCTCGTGAACTGACAGGCTTCATCCGTTCTTACCTCCAACATCGAGAATTCGCCGTCGCGTGGCAAGACGGCATGTCCACTCTCAAGCCGATACATGCAGGAGTGCCGCAGGGTTCGGTAATCGGACCAACCCTGTTCTCCTTATTCACTCACGACATACCGGTACCATCAAACCAAGATCACGTCACGGCCACATTATTTGCTGACGACTTCTCGGCTGTGGCAACCGGCCTGCATCCAGCATTAGCACTGCGCCGCCTAACCGAGTACACAAGCACAGTCATGCCTTGGTACACCAGAACCCTGCGTCTCCATTCACGCTACGAGGACGCGTCGAGCCTCCATTACAAATACATGGAACAACAGTCCCGTGGACAAAAACAAGCAACTGTCTAGGGGTAACTCTAGATAGCAAACTCCTTTGGAGAGAACACATCAGCAAAGTCAGCGCGAAAACATCATGCAAAGTAGGAGCCCTGCGCTCCCTCCTACTGTCTACTTCCTTGACCACAAGATCAAAAATACAACTCTACAAGATGGCGCTTCGGCCCACTTTCACGTATGCAGCGCCGGTCTGGGCAGGGACAGCGGACACCAATCTGCTACCGCTCCAACGCCTACAAAATAGAATACTTCGCCAAATCGCCCGAGCGCCGCGCTCTACTCCGATTCGTGAACTCAACGACCAGCTTGTTGTGGACAACGTCCTCCCGCATTTACACAAGCTCTCCAAGAGGTTCTACGAACGAGCCGGGACATCAAAACATCTAATCGTTGCCAACCTTGCAGCAATAACAGTCCACCCGTCGGACAAGTACAGGCGCCCGATCGCCTCACAAGGAGAACCAGACACGAGACCACCGCGGAAACGCATCAAACTGGCCTAGCAGCATCACCGGTATCATAGAGATACACCCAAGCGCCCATAGTGAGCGCAACTCGCAACAATCAAGAGACCATATCCACTACCCAGTCATTGGTCGATGGCCGCATAAATGGCCGGTACCGATACTAGTGCACCAACTGGTCACACTAACAAAGACA
Source organism: Isoperla grammatica (assembly GCA_945910005.1). NCBI lineage: Eukaryota > Metazoa > Arthropoda > Insecta > Plecoptera > Perlodidae > Isoperla > Isoperla grammatica. The sequence continues at coordinate 6,478,610 of OX246747.1, read as the reverse complement.
AACGAGGCAGGAGCATCAGTCATCTTCAGAACTCCGACCTAGTGACTTCAAGAGTGGTTCTCGTCGCAACCAAGTGTGTGTGCAGTTTACTCATGTAAACTCTCACTCCTGTAGAAGGTAGAGATGCGGGACGAAAAGAGACCCTGTCCCTACCCTCCCTGTGTCCCACTGAATATTTCTCCTCCCACTTGGCCCTGCCCACCCTTGCTGGACTCCCGTATGACGACCCACGCGACGTTCAATGGATCTGATTCGGATGTGGCTTTATTATTTATGTCTCGGGGCCCGGGGTAGAATAGGCCCAGAGCCCCCCCCCCCCCCCCCCCCAACCACCCTAACCGGACAGGTTGTGGAGGAGAAGTCAGACGAAATGCAGTTCACAACCTCCCCCCTCCCTTTTCCACCCCTTTCCAATTTTTCACCCCGCCCTCCTACTTGCCCCTTTCCTCCAAACAGCCCCCTATTGCATCTTCATCTATCACCCACATATTGTCTCGATTAGCCTCGTTGCAAAAATATGAGACGTTAAGCCCAAATATCTATCTATCTTTCTCCTCCCACTTGGTCCTGCCCTCCCTTGCTGGACTCCCGTATGACGACCCTCGCGACGTTCAATCGATCTGATTCGGATGTGGCTTTATTCTTCATTATCATTGTTTTCTTTTTCGTCTCGATTAGCCTCGTTGCAAAAATATGAAACGTTAAGCCCAAATATCAATCGATCTCAATCATATTTCTCATCTTCATTATCACCCGCTCATCGTCTTGATTAGCCATTGTTGAAAAAATATGAGACGTTAAGCCCCATTAATCAATCCATCAATCTTACCCCATTTCGTGTGAAACCAAGGCAAACACCACCTTCAGAAAAAAGAACGTACGCCACCGCGCTAGGGTTTTCTTCGTGCAACATGGCCCAGCCCTCAAAATAAACAATAGAACCGCGCCGCCCCGCACCTCCACCTTCTACAGCAGTGGGTATACAGACAACGCGCGCCTCGGCTGACAATAGTCAGTTGACGTTAGGCTCTTGAATGAGACGGACGTGATAGGGACTCGTGAACATGCCAGATGCAATTCTGGCGAAACGTCGAGCAATGGGTGACAGACTTCGGTCTGCACCAGTATACTTACACTATCTATTACTTAGCTATGTTGCCTCATTGGCGGGGGTCACTGGTGGCGCCACTCCGGTAGGTGCTACCAAAACAAACAATGTTTCACCCAATTCTTGTTTCATTTTTTGTCATAGCTTTGATTAGTGTACTTTTTACTGTACCAGCAGTGCCTTGAACAATTACTCTTCGAATGATGTAATTCTTTAAATCATTTTTTGTTTTTAGTGAATGTATTTGACATTATACAATGTCAATTAGTCGTTGTTGCTCAGATGTTAAAGTCATAGTAAAGTTGGCTTCTTCAAATGGTGCTAGTTTAATGTTTCGCACATCGTTTATGAAGCTGGCTACAGTTTCAATGTTGGGGTATTTGGAATAGGAATTAGACCATGAATATGATAGGTCAAACTTTCTCAAACCAGCCTCGCACTGCATTGCAACAGCGTTTGGACCCATACCAGCTACTCGCATCCATTCTGTTTGTTCATGTTCTGATTCATCCTCTTCCCATTCATTTTCACTGTCTGCCTCTACATCAAAAGTATTTGCGTCTTCAGGTATGTCGGATGGTATGGTGAAGCCTTTTTCGGTGAATATCGATTCCCATGTTTCATTGAAAGGGTTTAGCTCATCAATGTTTGTCCAAGTTGACCTCAGAATCACTTGCTGCTTGTAGTAAATTTCGTTTGACTCGGTGTTATCCTTGATAAAATGTAGTCGTGGAAATACTCTCACTATAGCTGGGTTTCGACGACGAATCCATCGACTTTTCCAGTAGTATTGAGACGCCGCTTCGAGAAGTGTTAAGGCGCTCATGTGGGGTGGTCATTGTGGGTATCTTCCAAGGAAACTTGTATCACTGTTAATGTCTATCTCATTGTCTTGATTGGTAGAAAGTAATGGTACCCATTTGTCGACACCAATGCTTAGGGAGATAAATGTTCTGCTACAATGATACAGAGGATAACCCATAAGTAAATGACAACATTCTTGTGCAGAAATGTCTCTCTCAGCCAGAGATTGTATGATTACTTTTTGGACAGCGAGTTTTGCTGGATCGTGTTGTTTTACTTCTGTATGGAGTGTGTATGAGAGCAAATATTTAAATGATTGAGATTGTGGCTCACTCTTTGAAGCATACTTTGCAATGTAATTGACCACAGCATCTTTTGAAACAACGGCTTGAATATCTTTATTTGCTCGCCGACTCTGGATGATAAATTTGTTGTATTTATTTAGAAGCGGATCATTTCTTTCTGTTTCTAAAATGGGCTCAAATGTTTCGTTTTTTGTGAGGTGGGTACGCTCACACATTTTGAATGGAAATTTGAAGTGGCATTTTTTAAGTTTTTTTTTTTCTTACGCAAGCAGTAACCTTCAGAACATCGAGTATGTCTCTGTACTTTATTGAGTAGTTCAATAAGGTCAGCATCATGGTCCGTTATGTTACATAGACGTTTTTGACATGGATGTGTGAGACCAGGTGGGTCGTTGAGTCCCGGATTTACAGTTGAAACAATGGGATGGAAATAGTCGACAATTCTATTTATTTGTTCTTCGTTTGTGTAGTCTAATGTTGTCACATCGGGAGCGTCATGGGGCCATAGTAGTCCGTGTAAGTGGGTACTACCTCTGTGCTGCCATTTATAACGGTACCAAAAGTCTTTGATTTTAAACTTTTCTTTAAGGATATTGTTAATGTAGAATTGTGCTCGTTCTTGAAAAAAACAAGCCACGATAAGTGGATTGTCACATAAAAGTTTTTGGCGACGTGCTGTAGCAACTGCAGGTGTAATGTTTTCAGAATTTTCACCGGGAGCAACTATATCGTATAAGTGTGGCCAATGTAGAACAGCTGCACTCAATGTGAAAAATAATGTTGGAGTTCCAAGTGTCTACCATATCTTTCAATTCTGCACAACGCTTGAACCAGTAGGATTTTGTTATTCTGAGGGATGATGCATAAAACATAACTTTGTTTGCCAAACCTGGATTTGTAACAAGTATGTCTTTTAATTGCGCAGCTGTTTTCCCTTGAAGTTCAGTTTTATTTACTAAAACGTTGCCCTGGCTTATAGCATTCCAGCGCATTACCGAGTTTAGTGCGAAGAATCTGAATCGTATATCTTGGGCAAATCTGCCGTCGTGGTATTTCATTAGAAATTGAAAGTATTGAGTGGGTTTTATTTGTTGTAATCTCGAAACATCACGTAGGTCGCACATACCATATGGAAATAGCGTAGGAAAGGCTTGAACAATATATCCATCTGTAGTTAACTCATTAATGGGATTAGCAGATAGCTCAGGCCATGGTATTGGTCCAGGCTGAACAGCTACATTTATTCGTTCTTCTTGATTTATTGGTAATATTTAAGGTACGTTTCCGTGTTCAAGTAGGTCATAGTCAATTTCATCATTTGTAGTAATGTCCATGTACTCTAAATCACCATAAACATTTTCTAATTCTGGTAGGTTGTTTAATTGGTCATCGTCAATAGTGACGTTATTATAAAAATGGTTGTTTTTCTTGAGCCATGTAAGTGCTTTTCTCAATCGGTGAGAAGAAACGTTGAAGTCTGCTATTCTATCATCATTGGCTGATGTACGACGAACAACACTAACCTGCCCAGGGACTGCCACCTTATCGTGGTGGGCAGGTTTGCGTGCTTTGTTGATCCCGAGAGCTATGCTGGCGGAAGCGTATGCTTCTGGTAGGGCCACCCAAGCCGGACTGGTCGAGGAGGAGAAGTCAGACGAAGTGCAGTCCACACCCCAATCCCCTTTCCTCCCACCGTCCCATTGAATATTTCTCCTCCCACTTGGCCCTGCCCTCCCTTGCTGGACTCCCGTATGACGACTCACGCGACGTACAATGGATCTGATTCGGATGTTGCTTTTTTCTTTTTTCTTTTTTCTTTTTTCTTCATTATCATCTTTCTCATTTTCATTATCACCCGCTCATCGTCTCGATTAGCCATCGTTGCATAAATATGAGACGTTAAGCCCCATTAATCAATCAATCACGAACAACACTAAATAGATGTCAATGATGTTCGAGAGTTGGGTTGTCTTTCTGCAAACAATGTAACATTTTGTGGAAAATTAATTACATTGCCACTGTATTTATATTGTTTACCTTTAACTCTATATACTGACACAACGGCACCCGTCTCGGCCCGGGGTAGAATAGGCCCCGAGTGACTCTGCTAGTCGTAAGAGGCGACAGAAGGAGACCCTGGCCCTCCCCCCCACTGCCCCACTGAATATTTCTCCTCCCACTTGGCCCTGCCCTCCCTTGCTGGACTCCCGTATGACGACCCACGCGACGTACAATGGATCTGATTCGGATGTGGCTTTATTCTTCATCATCATCTTTCTCATCTTCATTATCACCCGCTCATCGTCTCGATTGGCCATAGTTGCGAAAATATGAGACGTTAAGCCCCATTAATCATACAATCAATCTGACACAACGGGGTGAATACGTGCGATCAACAATGTCTCAATCATTGACAGGCATGATAGTTCAGCGGGTACAGGGCCTGGATTCATACGGTTAGCGTCAGTAAATAAGTAAGGGTGTTTCTGACATGTGGAGCATATCTCAAAATTGCAATTTTTACCGGGGAATTTGATTTTGCATACATTTCATGAAACCCATTTAAGGTCTTTTAGGAATGTGTTGAATTTTTCAGTGAGTTGAGCGTCAGTATATACATTTGTTGAGCGGTTACGGTGGCGTTGGTTGTCGTGAAGTTGACGTACTGCGCGCTCATGTGTAGACTCGGACCTACGGCAGGACGTGGTCCGAGCTTGACATTGGCGTCTTCTTGTTTCGCCTTCTTCAGGAGTTTCGGTATCGAGAGTTTGAGTAACTCGTTCTAAGCTTAGACGTCTTCTCGAATTGCTCTGCTCGGGGTTTTCGTTTGCTATGGTTTGAATAACTCGTTCTAAGCTTAGACATCTTCTCTTTTGGCTGTGTTCGTGGGTTTCGTTAGATATGGCTTGACTGACTCGCTCTAAGCTTAGAGTTCTTCTCGAATTGCTCTGCTCGGGGGTTTCGTTTGCTATGGTTTGAGTAACTCGTTCTAAGCTTAGACGTCTTCTCTTTGGCAACACCTTGCGAGGCAAGTTATTCTTTAATCTATTCGTCGCTTGTGTACAATAAATCGGGACATCTAATGACTCTCTTAGACGTGTTTAAGGTGGTGTGAGGTTTAACCAAAACGTTGTAACGGTTACCAAATGACGTTGCCTTAGATAGTAATTCGGACTGTTTATCCGAAGTAGTTTCTACTAGAATAGTGCCATTTCGTAGTTTTCAGACAAAGTGCAGTCCACACCCCAATCCCCTTTCCTCCCCTTTCTCCTTTCCTCACCCTGCCCAGGGACTGCCACCTTATCGTGGTGGGCAGGTTTGCGTGCTTTGTTGATCCTGAGAGCTATGCCGGCGGAAGCGTATGCTTCTGGTAGGGCCACCCAAGCCGGACTGGTCGAGGAGGAGAAGTCAGACGAAGTGCAGTCCACACCCCAATCCCCTTTCCCCCCACTGTCCCATTGAATATTTTTCCTCCCACTTGGCCCTGCCCTCCCTTGCTGGAATCCCGTATGACGACTCACGCGACGTACAATGGATCTGATTCGGATATGGCTTTATTATTCATTATCATCTTTCTCATCTTCATTATCACCCGCTTATCGTCTCGATTAGCCATCGTTGCATAAATATGAGACGTTAAGCCCCATCAATCAATCAATCCTTTCCTCACGCGCCCTTCTTCTTGTCCCTTTCCTCCAAAGAGCCCCAAATTTCATCTTCATTATCACCCACTCATCGTCTTGATTAGCCAAGTTGCAAAAATATAAGACGTTAAGCCCAAATATCAATCATCAATTCAAGGGTCTTCCCCCAAATTAATAAATCGTCATTATATACCTTAACTCCTGGTATTCCATGGACTATACGATCCATTACTGACTGGAATATACTCGGAGCGTTGGTAATGCCATATGGTAATCTGTTGTATGCACCTTATCGTGGTGGGCAGGTTTGCGTGCTTTGTTGATCCCGAGAGCTATGCCGGCGGAAGCGTATGGATCTGGTAGGGCCACCCTAGCCGGACTGGTCGAGGTGGAGGAGTCAGTCGATATGCAGTCCACACCCCAATCCCTTTTTCTCCCCCTTCCCCTTTCCTCACGCTCCCTCCTACTTGCCCCTTTCCTCCAAACAGCCTCATATTTCATCTTCTTATATCACCCACTCACTGTCTCGATTAGCCTCGTTGCAGAAATAGACGTTAAGCCCAAATATCAATCAATCAAACAATCCAATATGGGTATTATTTGTCAAGTACTTCTTTGAATGTTTATCCACCTCGAGATGCTGATACGCTCTCGACAGGTCTAGCACGGTAATCACCCTTCCCTCTGACAGAGCGGCGAACACATCTTCTGTGTTTGGTAGTGGATATTGCTCCGTCTTCTCATGTCTATTGACAGTGGCACTGAAATCCCCACAGAGCCTGACGCCATTATTTCTCTTCGGGACTACTACCAATGGTGTAGCCCATCGGCTATGCTGTACCTTGGAAATGATTTCGTTTTTCTCAAGTTGTCCCAATTCCTCTTCTACGCTTGCTAATAATGTGAGTGGGGGCTCTTGGGGGTAGTTTCTGGTTTGCTGCCTGCAACCAATTATGTAGGCATACCACTGCTTGAATTTTTTTTCTCCAAATTTGACAGCTTTGCTATCACTGGCCTTCTGAATATGCGCCAGCGAGCAACCATGATTCCGAAATTGTTTTTTTATTATACGACGAGCTCGACTCAATCGATAGTTGAAAACCCGCTGCTTTACAGTGAGAGACCTTTATGAGTAAAGTCTCATCAAACTGTTGGACATAGGGAAAGCTGCATCCCCCACAAAAAGGAAGGTACTTACATGCCCCTGGGTTCCTGGTATACTTCTGGGAGCAGGAAGGTTTAGTTCGTTTTGAAGAATGGCTTGGCCAAATGCTGAATATCGAAAAATCCCCCTCAAGGGGGCCCCGTACGGGTTCCCATAGTTCCGTACCTGTACCTGCCAGTCCGCCCCTGTCTACATTTGTGTTTTTGTTTGTTTTGGATGTCGGTTCGTTTCGTTTTCAGCTTCACTATCTGAAGTAAACTCAACATATTCCATTAGGCCTACAACGTGTAGGCCTAATGGAGTTTGTTGAGTTTTCTTTTTAACAACTCTACGGTGTACAATTTCCTGCGTGCGTAGCAAACATATTTGCACTAGAAATACCGCACTAGTCTCTGTCTCTGTTCCTGCCCAGGGACTGCTACCTTATCGTGGTGGGCAGGTTTGCGTGCTTTGTTGATCCTGAGAGCTATGCCGGCGGAAGCGTATGCTTCTGGTAGGGCCACCCAAGCCGGACTGGTCGAGGAGGAGAAGTCAGACGAAGTGCAGTCCACACATCCATCCCCTTTTCTCCCCCTCCCCCTTTTCACCCCGCCCTCCTATTTGCCCCTTTCCTCCAAACAGCCCCCTATTACATCTACATATATCACCCACACGTTGTCTCGATTAGCCTCGTTGCAAAAATATGAGACGTAAAGCCCAAATATCAATCATCTGTCTCTGTTATTTTTTAGATTAGATTAGATTAAACACTAAGGCTGCAAATGGCCATAACTGCCTGGTGGCTACTAATGTAGGCCTATGTTATGATTTGAATACCGTTAACATTTAGGGGGAATCACTAAGTAAGGTAGAAGGGCCCAATTTTGATAAGGTGTTAGATAAATTATTGCAATAAATAATATTTACCAAGCAACCATGAACTAATATTATCCCTGTGGGCATGTTGGAGTGTAGCTTTCAGATTTGAAGAGCGCCAAATAAAGGCGTCTATTGTGCTCCCAGGGTAGTTTGCGTTAACATTCAAAATCTTCATATCTGCATCACAAACCTTAAACCAATTACAAGTAGTTAACACGATTGAGCGTGATATTTAATAGCAATGTTATTAGAATTACATCACTAAATTAGCACTTAGTTTTTACCAGTTGAACATTAATTGAGTGGATATGTTTCCTGTTTTCATATATATGCTCCGGGTACTGATCGTCATTGGCTGTGGGTGCAACGATTGCTACATGCGTGCAATCTTTTGCCCTAATTACTCCGGGAAAATGGTAGTCATGTTGAAATCTGCAAAATGTTTTAAGTAATTGTAAATGGATTCCTTAATGAATTATTTTTCAGTTGGAAAAAGAGAATTGTATTATTAATCGCAAGTTTATTTCCTTAAATAGCCCTAATTATCATCATCACATTAAGAGTTACTTTCATGTTTGAATGAATTATTGAAAACCACATTTCATTAGGCTACACAAGTAGTAAGGAAATGTATCATAAAAATAAATAAATGGTGTACAGAATAACATTGTGTTAAATAAATAATAAAACATTTCCCCTTGTGTAATGATTGGTGAATATGTCTAGGATATGAACCCAGTTAAAAACATTGTTTGGTGTAATAATATAACTACGTACATTCACATAAACACTTTAAATAGCCAATTTCATTGGTCGGCTCAATTTCGGTCAGTTTGGCTTGTTGAGCCTCCCTTTCAACAATGCCACAGCTAGTATTGTAATTAATATAAATTATATAGGCCTATAAGAGAGTATAGTCCTACCTTGCTTTAATGGGTGTCAAATTATTTATTGGGAATTGCACCCATTGTTCGTATAAGTGCTCATTAAAAGCACTTGTTATTGCAGATACTGCGCGGCTAACAGTTGGTTGGGCAACCGCCAGATTGACATCTTGGCCAATGCCAGTTTGGTAGTTTCCGCATGCTATAAATCGTAATGTTGCTAAAACCTAAATAGATGCATGTTTAGTTAGTTAAAATATAATATAACCCGCATGATTATAGTCAATTACGACTGATTACTCTTACATTGACCCATCCCACGATTCCTAAACACCCATACAAATGTCTGCACGGAGTTAATACAGGGGTTGAAAGTACATTCACCCGGGTCTAGTGAGAAAAAAGTTAATTTTGACCCATGATTTTGCATACATTATCAACAGTATTATTTATTTGGGTATTTTAATATTTTTTGAAAAAGCTTACTGTGCATTACATCTACTTTTGTCTAGTGGTTTCTTTAACGTATGCTTCATTAAATGTTTTAATAAATTGACATACCAAAGTCCTTACATCAATGGCCGAACTACGTCGTTGTCGGGGCATAACATTTTGAAGAGTTTCAATAAGATTGCCAGCCAATTGCTTAGCCATTCTGAAAAGTTTCTTGAATTTTGTGTCGTTTGATGCGAAAGCATCATCTCTCAGAAAATCTCTCTCAGATTCGAGATGATTTTCTGAGACAGCCTACTATTGCGGGATCGGTACGAGATAGTAGGGGAACAAAAATACGTAGAGGGGAAAGTAAATGACGTAATGCGAACAACTCAAATCAAAACAACGTCTTGGCGCGAACATACCGCCCACCCGGTCCACTCCCGGCCATGGCACTTTGAGTTTTTATCCGTCTTAACTCGAGGAGTTCTCCAAATGAGCCCTTTGTTTTTTTTGGTGTTACAATAGGGAAGGCTCACACATTTTTTTTATTTGCTTACTGGTTACCTCAAGTTAAAATAAACGGGAACTAATTGGTTTCGGCTCGAAAGGTGCATTAACATCGCTTTAACAGCAAGTCAAAGATATTGCTGTCAAAACACGCTCAGAAACGGACCTGCGCCATCTTGCTCGTGATTATAAGGTTCTGACGTCATAACTCTGGAAACAATCATTTTATATCATACAAATAGTACTGAAATCCCACAATTTAGTAGATTATTGCTCTCATAAGACCTTAACTGAATCAACGTTTATTTCTAGTTAGTAAATGAACACTGCTCAACATTAATTTACAACAATATGTTAAATAATTGCATTATTTTAAACATGTTTTGGTAAATACTGTATCAAAATGTATTTTCTGAAGAAAACAGTGGTATAAAAGACATTGTTGTAAAGTCACTGCATCCTAGATATTGTAAAATGTCCAACTTAATATCTTTGATATTATTAAGAATACTTCAAGGAGGCAGTTGTTTACAAGAGTTATGACGTCACGAGCCGTTTTTCAATTACGGAGCGGTAAGTTCCAAATTTCAAACTTTAAAAGCTAATAGAATTGGAAATATACACTTTTCAGATATAAAAATTATATAGCCCGTACTTTTTGATAATGGCCTTCTGTTTATAGGTACTTTGAGGAATATTTATTTTTTATGAGCCTTCCCTATTCTCTGTTCTGCACCAGTAGAGTGCAACAACCAGGCGTTGTTGGCGTCCCGTATAACTATTGTGTGTGTGCGTTTGTTATTTTTTATTTTTTTTAAATTTATTTACAGACATGGACACTACAGCATTTTATGCCAATAGGCGTGACCACCAAACAAAACAAATAACAATATTACACAATAACAATACACATACAATACATATTTCTGCAATACAATTGCTTTGTCAGGTAATAAAAATTAGTGTGCGCAGCGCCGCGAGTTTACCCGGTACCTTGTGGTACCGGATGTGGTGCTGCGTGAGGGAGGCGGTGCAGCTGCCGCAGTAGGGGCACTTATGCCGGACTGCCCGGCCGAGGACACCCGCCGTGACGAGGCCCACCACCTCGCACTCGTCGGACTGGCTGGATTACTGTTTATAGGTTATGCGAGGTCTAGCCTAATTGTCAATTAGGCCTTAGAGAAAGCCTAAAATTATTTTTTCCTCTAAAAATGTTTTGTTGTTTAAAACTACAAAATAACATTCCAATTCGCATTAGCCCCATTGATATAAACAGTGATTTTTTTGACAGCTCCTGCTAATTAATCAAAGTCTTAGGCCCAGAGTGGCCATACAGCCGCACGGACTTTTTAGGTTCGTCAATCAGGGATAATAGAAATAAATAATGTTTGTGTAAAACATGTTGCTTATTATGGCATAAGAAAGAATTACAGCTGGAATTATATTTTTATGTTGGTAATTAGACCTAATCAACACCTCTATTTCTAGCTGGTAATGTGTCGGTAGATTAGCCATTATGGTGTGATGTTATCTTGCTTCCAAACTTCTTTGTCATGTCGTCATAGCTACGCGACAAATTTAAGCGCGTGCTGCCATCTGTTGTGAATGAGTAGAACTTTAAAGAACTGAAATCGGGGCTACGGTGGTTCAGTTAGTAATTTTTATATCAACGCTGTTTTAGTGTGGCCAATGAGCCACTGGGGGTCTGAGGAGGTTCAAGTATGTATTGTGTTTTTAATTTTTTTGTTATTAACATAATAAAACTACTATACCACGTTTGCTGGCAATTGGGTAATGAAATTTGAATCAATAGTGGAATAAGCCACGGATTATTGACAAACCATTTTGCAACGAAAAATTGCAGCTCCACAATCTACAATAATCATCCTACATTACGCATACAGCAAAACGTGTGGTTTGCATGCAAAAAAGAGTATTGACAGTACTATTATTACCATGTAGAAGGTTGACAAGGTATGTGGGTATTGGCCAATAATCAAAACAAGTATGAGATACGTACAATTAAAAAAATAACGGAACTCCCCGAGTTGTTTTATCACTACGTAAGATCTTCACCTTCATGTGAGACACAGGTCAAACATCTTCATCGCGGTTTGTATGTAGATCTGTGAAGTACCGGTGGTTGCTGCATCGCGGTATAAATGGTAACAAGTCCATCGTGTCCGCTTTCTTCACACAAGGAACACAATGGTTTTTGGGGTACAAAGCTGGTTGGCTACCAAATGCATTTTCAATTACTCGGCAGGCACAGCTTAGCCGGTAATTGAATACTTTTCTTATCCAAGAGACCTTTCTGGTGGAATGGCCTTAATTAACATGTCATGACCTTATTTTGTTACACATAATTTTTAATTGTGTCGTGCAATGTAAACACATCCCACAATACCTGGGTGTGCTTTTGGAAACTCTGTCCGTGTTATTATGTTCCATTCTTTTGAGGTGTTTAGTGTAGTGCTTGTGAAACAACTGTTGGGATTTATTTAATTCTTTGACTACACGATTGTAGCGCTGGATGCTCAGGGCGTAGAGCTAAGGGTATTAATGACCGGGCGCTGGGCGGAGTCCTGCGGTCTACTTCTCTCTGTCTGTTCTCTCTTAAGTTCGGTGCAGCAGACTCGTGACCAAGTGTGTATTGATCTTTCATTGTTGCTAATAGGTTCTTTTGTTTTACATGCATAGTGTAGTGTAACGTGTAAGTGAGGTGAGTGTAGGACAATTGTAGGCTTTAACACTTGATTTTGCTTCGCGTCACCCAGAATAAGAAAACGCTTATTGTCTACACTTTACACTAAGCTTTACACTGACCTACTTACGTTTTGAGGTTATGGTGTGCATGCTCACATTATTTCCGTATATAGTCCAAAAAAAACTAATTTACATCTACTAACAATTTTAAAGGCACTAATGTATAATGAATGTGCTGCGGTTTTACCATCGGTGGAAATAGAATGCGTTTTTCATGATTAGTGATCTCCTTATTTTGAACTGACACATTTGTTTGTCGCCTTTTGATTACACTACACTTGCTGCATGACCAGAAAAGCAGTTGTAGAAAGTGCTACACAAAGTGTAGCACTGAGGTCAAACAAACACCTTACACTTGGTCAAACTTAATACCCAAAAGCCTTTTGAGAGATTGAGCCTTCACTAGTGTAAAGTGTAGGTAAAACGAACAAACCTAAAAGCATGAAAGCCAATCCTGACCCCATTTCGCGTGAAAGCAAGGCAAACACCACCATAAGAAAAAAACGAACGCCCGAGAACCAGTTATTTCTTCATGCACCTGCCCAGGGACTGCTTGCTACCTTATCGCGGTGGGCAGGTTTGCGTGCTTTAATGATTCCTAGAGCTATGCCGGCGGAAGCGTATGCTTCTGGTAGGGCCACCCTAGCCGGACTGGTCGAGGAGGAGAAGTCAGACGAAGTGCAGTCCACAATCCAATCCCCTTTCCTCCCCTTTCCCCTTTCCTCACGCTCCCTCCTACTTGCCCTTTTCCTCAAAACAGCCCCATATTTCATCTTCATATATCACCCACTCATTGTCTTGATTAGCCTCGTTGCAAAAATATGAGACGTTAAGCCCAAATAATCAATTCTTCATGCAACATGGCCCAGCCCTCCAAATTAACAATAGAATCGCGCCGCCCCGCACCTCCACCTTCTACAGCAGTGGGGATACAGACAACGCGCGCCTCGGCTGACAATAGTCAGTCGACGTTAGGCTCTTGAATGAGAAGGACGTGATAGGGACTCGTAAACAAGCCAGATGCAATTCTGGCGGAACGTCGAGCAATGGGTGACATACTTCGGTCTGCACCAGTATACTAAACTATCTATTACTTAGTGATTGATTAATGGGGCTTAACGTCTCATATTTATACAACTATGGCTAATCGAGACGATGAGCGGGTGATAATGAAGACGAGAAAGATGATGATGAAGAATAAAGCCACATCCGAATCAGATCTATTGTACGTCGCGTGGGTCGTCTTACAGGAGTCCAGCAAGGGAGGGCAGGGCCAAGTGGGAGGAGAAATTTTCAGTACGACAGTGGGGGAGAAAGGAACAGGGTCTCCTTCCGTTGCCTCTTACAACTAGCAGAGTCACTCTGGGCCTTTTCTACCCCAGGCCGAGACGGGTCATCTATTACTTAGCTATGTTGCCTCATTGGCGAGGTCACCTAAGAAGCCTGCCTAGGACATAATACTAAATCCACCGTACTAAGACCGTTACGCCATTAAACTTCAACAACTACGTCGTTGTTGTACTTTACTGCCGATAATCTACATTTCCCGATATTACGAGTTGATTGCAAATTTGATAACAAACGTTTGTCATGCCAGTGATGTAAATTAATAGCTCATTAACATAGTTAAAGTCAAATATTATTTATACACGGGAACTTGATTAATGCTGCCTGGTTGTGTATATGCTATGTGGGCTATGCTTTGTGTGCTATGCTATGCCAGCGTTTCAATTTGAAGTGCACTGCTTTGTGTACGTGTGATGGACAGTGCTCCCATTAAACTCTTCTTAAGACATTTTCCTTTTCTCCCTTGCGAAAATGAGGCAAGTTTAGTGGATTGTCCCAGCCTAAAGTAGGTGCCCCGGGCCCTGAACGGTTCAGCCCTAGGTTGGGGACGTCAAGCTCGCCTTTTCTCTCTCAGAAGTCTCTAGACGCTTCATTCATTGCTCTCTACAGAGAGGTCTTGCTTATTCTGTTTCTGAAGCTTGTAATGCTGTAAACTCTTTTTACCGACATCTTATCACTAGCTGTTTGAAACAAAAATGTTCGTATTGTTACGCTTAACACTTTTGTTACTTCCACATGTTTTATATCTTTTACTGTTTCCGAGTTATAAGAGTCAATCTGGGTTTCAGCCACCATTTTCCAAAATGGCGGCTCTGTGTTCCACTCTCCAAAAGTTGGTAGAACGTATATATGTTCATAATAAAACTTGCCGTAGGTATTGGTGATAATACGAGATCAAGTTGCGAATCCATGATCAGGTGTTGTTGTAAGCTGATGGTGAATGACCTTGGTTAGAGGTTGGAATGTCTTTGGCACTGTTTATATAAATTACTTTGAAAGTTTCATCCTTACGAAGTTTGACACGCCCGTTTTTACCCTGGCATATTTGTAGCCGTGGTTCCGCATGCTTCGAGCCATCCAGAATAGTGACTTGTTGGCTGCAGTAATATGTTCATTGATATAAATAGGGTTGTTACCATTGTAGCCGATGTTCGAGGTCAGAAGTCTGTTATCTGTTTTTTTCTCGAATGATAAAGTTTTTCGATTGACGGGTGAAAAACTTGACGATGATGGTGGGCGATTTTGGTGCACTGGGAGGTCGTTTTGGGTCATCGGCGTTCTGCGGGGCTGAAGGCGCAACTCGATGACAGTTCTCGATGTTTGACGTCGTTACATTCGTACCCAGGTGTGCACAAATGTTTTCCACAATACGGTACGGGTTTTCATCCTTCATTACAGGTACTCCTTGGACCTCTAAGTTAAAGTTTCTCGAGTTTTCTCATTCATACGGGTTTCCAGGCTGTTTATTTTGGTGACATGTTTTATATTGTCGTATTGCTTTTTTTTTAAGTTTAGGACACTAAAAAAAAATTAAAATAATGTGTTTTTATTGCTTGTACCACAGATAATTAATGAGTGCTTGTATTGTCTTAACCTGAGTGGCGGCAATATGGTGAGGAAGCCACGTAGCAGAGGTAAGGGAGCGAAGCAGAAATTGTTACACACGCAAGGATATCCTCATCAACGTCGTCATCATCAACCTGCCCAGGGACTGCAACCTTATCGTGGTGGGCAGGTTTGCGTGCTTTGTTGATCCCGAGAGCTATGCCGGCGGAAGCGTATGCTTCTGGTAGGGCCACCCAAGCCGGACTGGTCGAGGAGGAGAAGTCAGACGAAGTGCAGTCCACACCCCAATCCCCTTTCCCCCCCACTGTCCCATTGAATATTTCTCCTCCCACTTGGCCCTGCCCTCCCTTGCTGGACTCCCGTATGACGACTCACGCGACGTACAATGGATCTGATTCGGATGTTGCTTTATTCTTCATTATCATCTTTCTCATCTTCATTATCACCCGCTCATCGTCTCGATTAGCCATCGTTGCATAAATATGATACGTTAAGCCCCATTAATCAATCAATCATTCGCCTTGAGGGTTTCTAGGGGTGGTGGGGGGTTCTGCACACATACACTCTCACACTCACACTCGCACTCGCACTCTCACACACACTCACAATCACACTCACACACATACACTCTCACTCTCGCACTCGCACTCGCACTCGCACTCGCACTCGCACTTGCACTCGCACTCGCACTCGCACTCGCACTCGCACTCGCACTCTCACACACACTCACAATCACACTCACACACATACACTCTCACATTCGCACTCGCACTCTTACACACACTCACACACCCACACCCTCACACACAAATCTTTTTTTTTCTCTTTGTTACACTATGTACAAGCTTCATATACATTGTCTATTATGTGGGTCTATTATGTATTATGTCTATAATGTCTATTATATTGCTCTTGTGGGGCTTACCCCATTGTCAATAAAGGCCAAATAAAATGCTATTCCCTCAGCCGACAGTAGTATCAGTGACCGAATCTTGTCTATTAGGTCCACTGAGATGGGCGAGGATGTGGTGAGAAAGGGACCACCGCCAGTTT
This sequence comes from Isoperla grammatica, assembly GCA_945910005.1. Taxonomy (NCBI): domain Eukaryota; kingdom Metazoa; phylum Arthropoda; class Insecta; order Plecoptera; family Perlodidae; genus Isoperla; species Isoperla grammatica. The sequence continues at coordinate 6,462,165 of OX246747.1, read as the reverse complement.
GCAAACGACATTGGCGTTTTTTGGCCAATGTTTGGCGAGTGGTCCCTTTCAATTTTTCGTATTTCATTCTTAGTTGTTCTGGTGTCCTGGTTTGAAGTGTGGAGGCATTGTAGTCCGTGCATACGGATTTCCATGCTGTTTCCTGAAAACATGCATTTTCAATTGTTACTAAAATTAAATATTGAGTTCTACGCCAAGCCTAAGCCTAGGTCTACCAAAAGGTGTCTGACAGATATTGCCTAGCCTATAATATGCCTGGGCCTAGGTTACCTTGACCCTAGCCAACCTCAATAATAAATGTAGGCCAAGGCCCTAGGTCTAGGGCCCAGCTGTAAAAGAAAAGACAAAGCCAGGGCTACTGAACCTTAAAGAATATTTCCAAACATACATAAATGAATCCTTGTTTAGAAATTATATGATTAGAGATATTATTTAATATTTACCTCTAGGTCTATATGCCTACAAAAACATACCTTGCTTTTACTGCAGCTTGTTCAATTCTTGTTGTTGAAAATGTATTTGACGTTTGTAACAACAAATTACAGATATCTGTTGTGACCTGCTGAGTTGCCCTGCTCACCAACTTCTGTGACATTGCAATTGTATGGGCTGGAGCAATTGCCTTCTTGTAACTGCCCGTTGCAAAAAATGACAAAGTCGCGAAAACCTATAATGAGAGACACATTAGTGTCATGGTCTGTGGCCCTACTGGTAGGCGTACTACCTAAAAGCAGTTATTGATTTTACTTTTAATATCTAATAAGACATACCGTACACAAATTGGGTAGGCCTAGGTAGGCCTACCTCGGTGGTTTACATGTAAAGGTAGTAGGGCCTATAAATTGTAACCTAAGATCTTACCTCCATGGGTGACCCCAGGCAACTATAGGTTGGGTAAACCACTAGTATGGTTGAGTAAAGGGTAAACTACTGGTAGGCTAGGCCAACCTTGTTTTCATCCACTTTACATGGGCTAGGCTTAGGTGCTCGGACAGATAATCATATCATTTTTTTGTACATGACTGATCTAAGTTGAGAAACTTATTTCTAAATAGTATTGCAAGATAGGGTTGGTTGGCCAACTATTGTGCTTCGAAACTCCTTCTAAAACACACCAACTTTGTGAACTTGATTTGTTTTATTTTTAATTTATTTATTAACGTATGTAAATGCAACGTATGTAATGGCAAAACAAAATTTTTGGTGCTATAATAGAGCCCAGAAACTGAATTTAAGAGATTTAATATTCATTTTAAAGGTATACATTTTCTCATGGAATTAATGTTTAGGCCTAATGTGGAAACTGGAATGGCTGAGTGGGTAAACCGAATTAACTGTTTTGGTTGTTACTTTTTATATTTATCAAGCGATTTTGCATCACGCAGCATTTTTCTATCCTTTTTTTCAAAATTATAAAATTCTCGACAAGAAAGAGAATAATTGACAACAACTTTCAACTCAGCTTCAATTAAATTGGTTAAACATCGATTTCTGTTGTCTGACCATTTATTGACCATTCATGAAAAAACTCTTTCAACATGAGAGTTTGAGTCTGGAATACTAAAACAAAAGTAATCAACTTAACAAAATTAGGCATATTTTGTGTACCACATTCTTTAAAGATATTAACCCATGTTTCATTAACATTGACCACCTCTCCCTTTTCCACTGAAGACAGGAGGCCCTACAGTGTCTTTGCTTAAACAGAACTCTTCATACATCTCATCTAAATGAATGTGCCCTTCTAGCTTTAGAATACGGACAGCTGATTAAAGATCACAGTACCTAAGTTCTTTTTTAAGAGACAGTGGTGCAAGTTTATTGAAAATGTCTGGTTCACGCGACAGCGGCGGTAGTTAACGAAATTTTGTATTTTATATAAAAAATTTCTGAAAATATGGGAAAATCGATTCCCGTGTAAAGTTGGTACGGGAAGCGGGAAATAAGTGTGACATACGGTATTTCCCGGGAAATACGGGAGAGTTGGCAACCCTAGCCGCAAATCTTAATCTGGATAATATTTTTAAGTGATAAACTTTTAAAATTTCTTGTCCGCACACAGTTTTTCCAACAATTTTAAAAAATACATTACAACCAACATTAAATATAAAATAACTTAATTTTAACACATATAAAATTAAAACATAATTACTACTTTCATAATTCCTTAATTCTTGAGCCTGCCCAGGGACTGCCACCTTATCGTGGTGGGCAGGTTTGCGTGCTTTGTTGATCCCGAGAGCTATGCCGGCGGAAGCGTATGCTTCTGGTAGGGCCACCCAAGCCGGACTGGTCGAGGAGGAGAAGTCAGACGAAGTGCAGTCCACACCCAAATCCCCTTTCCCCCCCACTGTCCCATTGAATATTTCTCCTCCCACTTGGCCCTGCCCTCCCTTGCTGGACTCCCGTATGACGACCCACGCGACGTACAATTGATCTGATTCGGATGTGGCTTTATTCTTCATTATCATCTTTCTCATCTTCATTATCAACCGCTCATCGTCTCGATTAGCCATCGTTGCATAAATATGATACGGTAAGCCCCATTAATGTAATCTAATCTAATCTTAATTCTTTAGCTTGCAAAACACTTTCTTGGTGGCGCAAAATGACCTAACTGGTTGAAGCGCCCTTAAATCCAATAAACTCAAACTACATCTCATTCCAAGAGATAGAATTGGAAATCTCCTTTTCCACACGCCATACATCCTCTCTACTGGGTTTCGTGTTCTTATCTGTGACTCATTAAACCGATTTTCTGCAATCCCTACGTGCTCACGCAAAGGAGTTATCAAGTAAGTGAGAATTGGGTACCCACCGTCACTAACTACCAAACTGTCACCCATGTCACCATTTTCTAGTCTTGCTTTAATGGCAGATCCATTAAAAATTGATGTATCATGGGTAGATCCAGGCCAGCTAGCTACTATGATGTATCATGGGTAGGTCCAGGCCAGCTACCTACTATGATGTATCATGGGTAGATCCAGGCCAGCTAGCTACTATGATGTATCATGGGTAGGTCCAGGCCAGCTAGCTACTTTGATTTATCATGGGTAGATCCAGGCCAGCTAGCTACTATGATGTATCATGGGTAGGTCCAGGCCAGCTAGCTACTATGATGTATCATGGGTAGATCCAGGCCAGCTACAATGATGTATCATGGGTAGGTCCAGGCCAGCTAGCTACTATGATGTATCATGGGTAAATCCAGGCCAGCTAGCTACTTTGTCTATTATTTTTAAATTAGCATCGCATATCGTCTGCACATTCAACGTAAAGTAACCCTTTCGGTTTCTGAAATATTCAGCTTGGTTTCCACCTGTAAAGTTGAATAAATATGGTTTAATCACCAACATGGGCGTACACCATAAATTGGTTTTTAACGGTAACCATGGACATGAAACGAAACGCTTAGGTACTTATTTTAATTTACAACTTACTGTAAATATAAACAATGTAAGCTTTGGTTAGCGTTTGTTTTAATGCCGATGGCTTTGAATTTTAGGCCTAAAATTAAAGTAAGAATTGTTTGAGAATGTCTGTATTATTGTACAAATCATGGTGTAGTAGATAGGGACAGTAGGAATCTCGTTTATCCATTCATGCGCGTCACTAATTAGATGACGAGGCATTTGGCTAATGACTGACGCACCCCGGAAGAAAGGGGCCGCCTCTTCGGGTTTATGCTCCCCTAGAGCAAACAAAATAATTACCATTATGTAGAAGACAATTCCAGCATCAGGCTGTGATAGAAAGAAGAGAGATCAATGAGAACGCAACAAAGATGAACATAAGTAACAGAACGTCCAGGTGTGCCGAACCCACCACACCTGTACAGAGGAACGACCAACCCACACAACACGGCGCAGCGCGATTAAAACACAGTGTAAAGAGCTGTATAATAAAAGGAATGGGGAAAACCCCGACTAGAACCCAAGGCTGGTCGTCCACACTGCCTTCAAACAAACCCCCCACCCCCCCGATAAAACCACACTAACCATTGTCCAAAAACAACGTACCGGTGATGACCGAGGCTCTCAGGGCAACCAGGGAGAGGGTCGTCCCTATCCTGCTAGAAAAGATCCCGAGACCCTTCAAACTGTCAATAGTCGGCTGGGGGAGACACCCCCGAGCACCTATCACCAGCGGTACAACCTCGAACTTGGAGACCCCCCACCGTGCCTTGAGGACTGGCTCCAGGGGGAGTTACTTCCGAAACTTCTCACGGTCCGCCATTGCCAGCCACGGCCCACTCTCGAACCTCACGGTGACATCGAGAACCGTGACCTTATCGTTGTGAACACTACTGAGTGATGTGACATTACTCGTATTTGAAGGAAGCATCTCGATTTGTTATGGGGACGTAAAACGTTTCGCCGCTGCCAGCGCTGCGAGCGATCCAACCCACTTCGTTCGTAAGCAAAGATGGCCCTTGCCGGACTCCCGTATGACGACTCACGCGACGTACAATGGATCTGATTCGGATGTGGCTTTATTCTTTATTCTACATTATCATCTTTCTCATCTTCATTATCACCCCTGCCCAGGGACTGCCACCTTATCGTGGTGGGCAGGTTTGCGTGCTTTGTTGATCCCGAGAGCTATGCCGGCGGAAGCGTATGCTTCTGGTAGGGCCACCCTAGCCGGACTGGTCGAGGAGGAGAAGTCAGACGAAGTGCAGTCCACACCCCAATCCCCTTTCCCCCCCATTGACCCATTGAATATTTCTCCTCCCACTTGGCCCTGCCCTCCCTTGCTGGACTCCCGTATGACGACTCACGCGACGTACAATGGATCTGATTCGGATGTGGCTTTATTCTTTATTCTTTATCTTCATTATCATCTTTCTCATCTTCATTATCACCCACTCATCGTCTCGATTAGCCATCGTTGCATAAATATGAGACGTTAAGCCCCATTAATCATCAGGATTAACCTTATCACCGCCAGGCGTAACATCCTCACCCTCTTTTATAATGACTGATGGCTGGACAATATCAGCAATGGCATAAGTGACGCACTGTAGAATCTGTTCGTGCCGGTCCAACACGGCACCAAGGCTCTTAAAGCACTCCCCTAACACGTGGGCAAGCGACTCAACAGGAGCGCTACAGTGACGACACGGCGAAGAATCAACCATTTTACACGCTAACAAGACCTGCCTGGTTCCAAACAGATTGCAACGGAACTTGAAGGCGTCGATGAATTGGATCTCAGAGAGCCTACTCAGGTCCGAGAGCCATCTGTTACTTAACGGGCTCGCCCTGAAGGCCTGAACCCCAAGTCCGTGCAGGCCCATGCGCCCTCACCGATCAAACTCATCCATTTTCAACCTATCCGTCACCCTACGTACATCAACAGCCGCACAGGGCCAAGGGAGAGATAACGTTGACGCGATAACCCTGCACCGGTTCTGGACCCTGTCCCCCTCAATCGCAGCCGTGAGGACAGGATCCAGAACTTTGCTAGAAGTGATGACTGAATTGAGAGTGGCGCACTTAATAATGTGTTCTAACCGGGGAATACCCAAGCCGCCGTCCTTACGCCTCGCGTAAAGTAACCCATCGGGAGTCTGGGATGGAAGGTGGAGGAAGCCCTTCACCACCCTCTTAACAGCCCCATCGACTTCCCGTAATTGGTTCTGCGACGGTAACAAAAAGGACAGGATATGCGTGAAGTGAGGCAGATAATAAGTCGTAAGCAGAGCTAACTTCTGCGTAGGTTTCAACTTAAGGGATGTGAAACGGTCAATAGAGGCCAACACGGCGTCGACCCCACGACGACACCGCATCCCATTGAAAGATGACAAGCTCCCACCCAGATACTCTATGCACCCTTCCGGAGGCACACAGTGGACCCTGACACCCCTCACCGAGAGGGCTAGATCACCGTGTAACCAAGTCTTCCCAGAGCTGGTTATAGAGAAGGTATGGCATTTAGCGATAGACAGGTCCATGCCCAATTCCTCGAAGAAGGTATCAACCACTTGAAGGTGCACACTAGCATCCTGGGGGGAAAGGGACAACAGGACAAGGTCATCCGCAAAGCCAAGCACAGAGACCTTCGAGCCCCGTAAGGAAAAACCCTTGGCCCCACAGACTCCTAATTTCTGAAGAAGGGGGTCTAGAACGATGTTGAATAGGAAGGGTGAAATGGGGTCGCCCTGCTTAACACCCCTGCGGATGGGGACCACTATGGGCCCTTGTGACCCAGGGAAAGGTAGTAACACAATTGGTGTTAGAAGCCTGAATGACACTAACGATAGACTGGGGAACCCCCAAAGCATGCAAACGCTGAAAGTTTACATCATGGGGGACAGTGTCAAACGCCTTGCGGACGTCAAGCTGAGTAACGACCAAACTCCCCTCGGCCTTTGCGGAAGCGATACACTCGTCTAAGATAATGAGATTCGAATGGCACCCATTCTCATTTACAAAACCCTGCTGCCGAGGATTGAAGTTAACCAACTCACGCACACGTTTTGTCCATACAAGCAATAAACATACGGGCCAACACGGAGGCGATCGTGATTCGCCTCCAACTATCAATGTTGAACAAATCCTCGGACTTCTTGGGAATGAGAGTCGTCCTATTCACTCGCCACCCCTCCGGCACCCAGCCCACGCACCAACAAAAATTAAAGAATGAGGCAAGAAGAACTGTTGTGCCCTTCCGCAAGAGTTGCGATTTACGCAACCCATCCAAGCCAGCTGCAGTTCCGGCCTTGACTTTTTTGGATATTCGGAACGCAACCTCCACATCAGTAATGCGGGTAGGCAAGGATGTCCGAGAAGGAGAAGTGTGGATGGTAGAAGGGGTAGGAGTAGGGCCCTTAGAACCCCAAAGCGCCGAATAAGCGGAGCGAATCGATGAATCCGAAGGGAAACCGGCCTGACCGTTAAGATGACCTAACGTCCCGTTAATCAGGTGCTCAGTAAGTTTTGATGGCGCCTTATGATATAACTCCTGGGTGCGGGCAAACAAAGTACGCTTACCACATCCAGGGACAGAACGACGACAACCTACGCGGCGCCCTACCTCGCCTGTTGGACTTGCGAGAGCCCCCCACTGCCTCATCCGGGCCCGTGGCCAGGAGTGCCTTGACAATATGCCCGTAAATGCTCTCCCAAGTAGTAACGTCCCTCAAGGGCTCGGTCAGAGACCAGGTAGTGAGAGCCACTTGAACGTCCTCTAGCAAGGGTGAAAAGGAACGAGCATCAGATAGTCCGTGGATGTAAGATGACATTACCCCCAGCCAAGACGCATCAGGAGAATGCACCACCCCAAGAGGAGCAGATACACCACACCCGCCGGGGGTTGCAGCTAATGCCGCCTGATCAACCAGACTCGCTAAGGAACCTGACGGAAGGACCTCCTCAACTGGAAAAGCACCACTCGGTGAAGTTGGTGAAAAGGGCAAGGGCATCCTAACCCCAGACAAGACAGGAAGTGGGGACAAAGGGTCCATCAGACCCTTGGAGTAGGGCCCAGAATTATCCGGTAATGAGGAGGCATTCCCCCGACCACCGTCCCCAGTAGAAAACTTAGGATGGAGTCTTACCTCGTCCCCAGAAGGGGCTGGAACATCACAACGGTACAGCGAATCAGTTTAAATGGCTACGACCACTGAGGTCACAACAATAAAACACTCAGTTGGCACCTCTACCGAGCATGACTCGGCGACCCTAGACAATTGTACGCCACTAGGGGTAAGGGTGTCAATAGCCAAGCTGCCGAGGAGCGAAGACGAGGGACTGACCAAAATAGGCGAACCAGGGGACTGGCCAAGGGATGAAATATCCCTGTGGCCAAGGACGCCATCAAGTGACACATCCGAGAGACCGGTGTCATGTGGTAGGGATGAAGCCTTCCCTCCACCCGCAAAACCCGCAAGCAGCTTATTCTGCGGGGAAGGTGGCGCAAGGACAACGTGAGTAGTGTTAGTGGAAGGCAACACCCTAAAAGGCGAACCGGGAACACACTCCCCCCCCCCCCCGAAAGCAAGGGAAGAGGGGTGACAGGTTACCAATGACTGACCGTTAAGAGACAAATCCGGGTGAACCGTACTGAAAGCAGCCGGGAGAGGGTGCCGAATCAAGCAGAACGGACCCATTAATAACAGAAATCCAACAATATGTCAGTACGTAACTGGATAAATTAACCATTCGACGACTACCGCCACTTAGTTATCCAGACCCGTAAATAGTCCGTAACAACTTCTTCTACGGGAAAACCAAATATGGCTGACGAGGGAAAACGCCCCCCGAATCTCGATGAAACACTCCGAGATAAGACCGTCATACCTGACCGTTGGGCCGAGAGTGACTGTCCTCCGCCAATAGCTCTTATCACACAGCCCCGCTCCTACCCCTCTCGCGTACAGTCAGTACCGAGGGGGTCTAGGTAACAACTGGTTTCATGGCGGGAGATTTGTGCGGCGTGGTGAGGCTGTCACGGGCCGTGTGTCCGTGACACATACTAAAGAAAGAATAGGTAACCGTATTAGTGGGACAATACCTCCAACAACATCAACCAGCAACACCAACAATAACATCATCAATAACATTGTGCACCACCTTTACAATAATATTACTATAGCTTATTAATTTTGTACAAAGAATCACAGCCTTATTTAGTCCCAGGACAATAATATTTACAACAACATTAACAATGCCATTACGACCACCTTAACAATAAAATGAGTCGCTTATTAACTTTGCGCAAAGATTCAGATAGCCATATTTAGGCCTAGGACAATACTTTACCACTTGAAACATAAAAAGATTATACCTACAAAAAATATAAGACATTGCCCCATATTAAATAGCAAACATTTCATTTTATAAGGTATAGTGTGGTATAGTAGTGTACGCTTTATTTGAGTAAAAACTGTGGATTGGTTTAGCCCTATTAACACCTGAATATGCTAATGAAATAGATAGACAAAACCTGGCAGCAGTGGCGGCTTACCTCGTGAGGTAATTGAGTAAAGCAGTGGCGGCCCGCCGGGTGAGATAATTCAGGCATAATCATTGTACAATACAATCAATTGCAATAATCATTGTAATGTTACTTTATTATTGATATACAAAGACGAGATCTAGTTTCATATTTGTAACTCCATAAATTCTACGCCTCGTAAATAAATTTGTATCAACAATTTTCACTGCCTGACAGTAAGAACTGTTTAGATGATATTGGTTTTTGAAACTTGAACATATCAATTAAGCTGTTTGCGCACCGTGTCCATTTTTAGGGTAAACCTACACACATCTATGTACTATTATGTTAATTATATGATACGATTAGTACATATGTCGGTCTTATACTCTAGTAACTTGGAGAGACAAAATGTGAATTACGCTCTAAGATTATTTGATGAAAAGACCGTTGCTGCACTTAAGGTGCACAAATCGGCGAGATTCAGAGACACAATTAATTTCTTGGAAATAATTGGCAAATGGTGGAAAATCGTGAATGTGAAACACTTTTTGAAAGGAAAGCACCTACGGGACCCTTATTGTGATTCGATTCGTTCACCTAATGATAAGAACTTGGTATATTTGATCAGTTTCTCTCAATGGCTAGAAAGCTGGGGAGGTATCAGTATACAAGGCGCTACAGAAAGTAACAACAGGGTTCTACAAAGAGCTGGCAAACTAACAAAGGAAACGCATACTGCATTAAAACATACCACGGATACACTAGTGTTGCTATGTAGGTATTTACTGGCAAATGTAAATTGTAAATTTGTTTTATTGGGCAAATTCCAAACAGACCACCTTGAAGCTCGTTTCGGGCAATATCGTCAAATGAGTGGTGGGAACTACAACATATCTGTAAATCAGGTACTAGTAAGGGAGAAAAAACTAAGACTGATTAGCCTAGTCAGTTTAAAGTCGGCCAAGTCAGGTAACTTCGAACTAAAAATGTTCCTAAACTCGGTCCCTATCCAAGATACACGCCGGTAAAGAGGACTCCTCAAAGGGCGGATTATTTCCCGCTCACTGTGCAAGGTTGTAAACGTCAAGCTTGTCACCAGGAAGGATGCACAGTTTAAAAAAAAGTGACCACCAATAATATCTATTCAAAGAAGAAAAACACCCACTTGACAATAGGAAGACGGGGCTCAGGATTCTGTCCCTTTTCTAAGGGTCGACCATAAGTATCTCTTGCTTCGACGGTCCATGTGGTTTGGATCTGTCTTTACTATGTTAGAAGCTAAGTGGTTTGCCAAATAAAGGGGATGATTGACAGCATAAGTCTCCAACAATAAGAAACAGTTCCTTTTAGTTCTCATTTTGCCGGCGTGTATCTTGAATTGGGACCGAGAAAAGATAATTGTTCTCCTAGTGCCGAAAATGACCGACTTAATATAGATTTAAGTGAATTATTTGAAGATGTAACTCTGTATTCAGATTTTGTTACCGTAACTAAGGACTGCGAAATGGCACTTGCATTTGTAGCTGGGTATGTAGCCAGAGGTGCTAGTGATAAAGTCGAGTGTGTAGAATGTAATGATCTGTTACTCTATTGCCGTCCAATGGAACTTGATTGTGATGCTGATGTCTTCCAATATCTCAAAGTAATCGATAGGAGAGGATTAAAATGGCCAAAGGAATTTGTTGTAAATACAATAATACAAATCTACAAAGTGTTTCAAACATTAATAAGTGAAGAATTTGAAAGCAAGTTTCTTGAAAGTTGCAATCAGATGAGTATAATTCAAGCTCTTGCAGTAGAAAAATACGAAATGTCTGTACCAGTTGATGAGCTAGAATTAAATTGTGTTTCGTGTGGTATAAGCCGAACTCAATTAGTTGACAGGATTGCGTTCATTTTCGCTAACATTTTACTGAATAATTATTGTAAAGGGAAAAATAATAAACTTCAAGAAAAGAAGTTAGAAAAGCAGAAGCTGAAACAGAAATCTAAAGCAAGGAAACTCAGCACTTTGCATCAAGATAATATGTAACTAGTTACCTGCGGAATATTAATATCCCAAGTCAATAAATTTTGGTGCTTAGTTTCAAGTCAACCATTACAAATCAATCATGTTCCTATATTAGATATCTTAAGGGAAGATTGTTCTCTGCGGCTGTAAAAGTGAATGTGTTACTTGTAGAGATTCTGAAATGTATTCATTTATAGCTAAAGGACAACCTATTGCATTCCATTCAATCATGTAAATGTTTTCCCATATACAACGAGTTTCAAATAGAAACGTTAAATAACTGATTATCTTTAATTAAAAGTGTGTTATTAAGTTTAAACTCAACCATTACAAATCAATCATGTTCCTATATTAATTATCTTAGAGGAAGTTTGTTCTGTGTGCCTGTAAAAGTGATTGTCAATTGTAGAGATTCTAAAATGTATTCATTTATAGCTAAAGGATTATCAATAACATTCCAGTCAATCATGTAAATGTTTTCCTCTAATATAAAGAGTTACAATCTAGAAACGTTCACAAACTGAATATCTTATCTACCCACGACTTATCCTATTTCCCAAAACAATAGAACAATCTCTCGCCGCTGTTGCTAGCGCGCGCCGCCGACTCGGTCGGCCGACTAGCGTGACGTCACCGCTGGCAGGCTACGGCCTGAGAACGAAGTGAGTATAACGAAGGCCTCGCCACACCCCAATCCCCTTCCCTCCCTTTTCCCCTTTTCTCACGCGCCCTCCTACTTGCCCATTTCCTCCAAAGAGCCCTCAATTTCATCTTCATTATCACCCAATCATCGTCTTTCTTCATTATCACCCACTCATCGTCTTGATCAGCCAAGTTGCAAAAATATGAGACGTTAAGCCCAAATATCTATCTTCATTATCACCCACTCATCGTCTTGATTAGCCAAGTTGCAAAAATATGAGACGTTAAGCCCGAATATCTATCCATCTATCTTGATAAGCCAAGTTGTAAAAATATGAGACGTTAAGCCCGAATATCTATCTATCTATCTTGATAAGCCAAGCTGCAAAAATATAAGACGTTAAGCCCAAATATCAATCAATCCCGGAGAATGACGACACTGTCGCATCCACTGAATGCGTGCCAAAATGGCATGGGAGAACATTTAGCTACTCCCAAACTTGGGCCTACTCATGGCGTGATAAGTAGCGTCTATGCTTACCAACGCCAAATTCAATCCAAAGTTCATCCGCATTCAATTGGGGATAGGCGTGCAGTGTGATAATGACCACGTCCGAATCTACGGTGCTTATCATGATGTTTTGATGATTAAACAAACTTGAATTCATGATAGTGAGAGAATTCATCACTATCATCATCTTTCTCATCTTCATTATCACCCGCTCATCGTCTCGATTGGCCATAGTTGCGAAAATATGAGACGTTAAGCCCCATTAATCAATCAATCATCATTGTCTCGATTAGCCTCGTTGCAAAAATATGAGACGTTAAGCCCAAATATCAATCAATCCGATCACGAATGCATTTTTACAGATGGGTCGAGAATCGAGGACTCGGTCGGCTGCGCTTTTATTACTGACAATGAAAAGTTTTTATTCCACCTAGACTCACTTTTTAGCATTTTTAACGCAGAACTCTTCGCAATCATGCAAATCTTTTATATGCCGTTCGAAGCAAAACATCAAAGTTTTTAATATGCACCGACTCTCTGAGCTCTCTTCAGGCACTTTTAGAAGTATATGCTAGGCACCCATTGATTGTTAAAATTCAAACAGTTTTATCGAAACTTTTAGCCAAACGTAAGTCCATAGTATTCTGTTGGGTGCCTGGTCATGCAGGCATTCTTGGTAACGAGGTGGCAGATCGATGTGCTAAAGAAGCCTGTACCACTGACAGCAACGACTGTCAATGAGTTATAACTGCGGACCTGAACGCGTCCTTTAAATTTAAATCAAAGAAGCTATGGCATAACGAGTGGCAGAGCATACGAAACAACAAACTAAGAGAAATAAAAGACTCTGTAACTCCATGGCTATCCTCCCTGCGCTCATGTCGCCTAGAGGAAGTTGTTTTAACTCGCATCCGAATCGGTCACACCTATATTACTCAGAGCTATCTACTAAAAAGTGAACCCCAACCAGTGTGTGATGCTTGTAATGTTACATTGACTGTCAAACACATCATTTTAGATTGTGCAAAGTATTTAGCAGAACGACAAAGATATAAGTTAAAATCCACACTAATAGAAAACCTGTCAGATAAAACTGACGCAACCGACAACATAATAAAGTTCCTTAAATCAATTAACCTTATAAACAAGATTTAAATAGGGAAAATAGGCACTGATAACCCAGATGTTTTGTGCCTTTAAACCACAAATAATAATAATAATAATAATAATAATAATCAAAACAGTTTATTTTTATAATAATAAAGCCTTTATTTACAACAGAGTATTTAAACTCCACCAGTGTAAATGTAATATAACCTGAAAATAACACAAAATTTTTAAGGATTACAATTCACAATACATGTACATAGATGTACATAGTCAACTCATTGTTTACATCAACCCTATCTCATATTATTTAACACATTCATTATTTTAGCCCTTAAACATATTAAATTGTCAGAAAACAGATCAACTTGATTACAAACTAGTTTAGCCAAAGAGTTAAAAGAGGTTTGTAACCTACCAATGGTTGCATACTTTAAAACATCAATCCTGTTATAAACATTAAAAGTAGGGTGACTTCTAGTGTGTCTGGTAGGCACGAAAAAGTTTAAAAATCTGAGTAAAAGCGAATCGAACATGTTATTAACTAGTTTATACAAAAACATCATGTCCAACAGTTTACGCCTGTTGTCCAATGTCATTAAGGATATATTTTTACAGTGATTTACGTAATCCTTCCTATGATAAACAGTATTAAAACAACTATAACACAACATCTTTTTAAACCTTTTTTGTACCTTCTCAATATGTTCGATCTTTGTAATGTGGTACGGACTCCATACAACGCTAGCATACTCCACATGCGGGCGTACTATAGCTTCATATACCGCCCTTGCCGTAGATGCCTTAAAATGTTTAAGGCAGTTGCGCCGTAAAATACCAAGCAGTTTGTAAGCCTTAGGCGTAGTAGAGTCCACATGAGTATTAAAAGACAAGTCAGAATTTAAAATCACACCAGATCTCGAATTGAGCGTACCCTATCCAAGGCAGTACCATCAATGACGTTATTAAAAATTATCACATTTTTCTTTTTATTGGTAAATGTTATCACGTTACATTTGGAAACATTTAACTGAAGTTTCCATTTATTGCACCAGGCAGAGAGCCTCTCAACATCTTTTTGAAGGTACAAACAGTCACGGACGCTACTCACAGTACGGTATATTTTTAGGTCGTCGGCGTACGTAAGACACTTCGACGACCTAAAACACGTTGTGATGTCATTCACATATAGCGTGAACAGAAGAGGCCCCAAGATTGAACCCTGGGGCACCCCAGACGTGACAGTTTCTGCCCGAGACGACCCCCCATCAATTACAACGGATTGGGTGCGTCCCCTCAAATAGCTCCCTAGAACATGTAGTAAACGACCACATATACCGTAACCCTTTATCTTATGGAGCAGCAGAACATGGTCAACACTGTCGAAAGCTTTTTTAAAATCAGTGTAAATAGAGTCAACCTGCATTTTGTTATTCAAATTATTGGCTAGATCATTAGTGTACTCAACGAGGTTAGTAACCGTAGAACGCCGACTGACGAACCCATGCTGCTCTGTCACTATGTGTTTTGAGACGTGGCGATATAAGGCCTGATGAATTAGTTTTTCATACATTTTGGATATCACTGAAAGCAGCGAAATGGGTCTGTAGTTGCAAACTTTGTATCGGCCTCCCTTCTTCAACACCGGTGTGACGGCAGCATGCTTCCACCGATCCGGAAAAACTCCCGACTTTAATGAACAGTTAAAAATATCAACTAATGGACCCGACAGCGCACCCCGGCAATGTTTGAAGACATTGACCGGAATGCGATCAGGATCAGGTGATTTATTGTCTACCAATGTTTTGAGGCAATCCTCAACCTCGCGTTTTGAGATGACAAACCCGGACAAACAATGACCCCCATATTGTGGAATCTCTGGCAATTTATCTTCCACCACAGATGGTGGTGAAAATGTTGACAGAAAGTACTCAGAGAACAGTCTACAACAGTCTATTAAAGAGTTAGATGTAACGCCTCCATGTTCTACTTCGACAGGTATACGTCTAGCCTTCATCTTACGCCGAATGTACCCCCATGGGAGCCTGAATCCCGTAAAAACATTTGAGATTAATCTACTATTCAAAATGATTCACCCTGTTCACACACACGCGAGGATTTCTGGCCCTAGCGTCCACAAACAAATTTATTTCATCTTCCGACGCAGAATTGACCATCCAACGTCGCCATGTTTGTTGTTGATGCAGCTGATGGATCACGTGACACTTTTTCTTATTCGTCAAATAGCGCGCGCTATTTGCTGGATGATCCTCCTAATAAGAATCCTCCTAATAAGGACTCGCTATTCGTCCCAATAGTGCTATTTGTTGATTGAAATACCGGACATAGCGCCATCTGCTACAAATTGCTTAATTGCTACAATTAACTTACTTATTAGGAGATTGTAAGACCGGCCCTTAGGCCCAGAAAAACAAATGCCAATTCTAATAGTGTTTTACATCTGTCCAATAATACGTCTTGCAGATACATCAGTATTCGAGATCCTGGTAGATCTTTTAAAAAGATTTACAATTAAAGGTCCCCAAGGAGAGATCAAATGCCTGACAATTGAAGACCAGCTTCTTCTCACTCTGATGAAATTTCGACTCAACACACCGAACCTCGACTTGGCGTTGCGATTTGGTGTGTCTAGCTCAACCGTTAGGACAATAATTGCAACATTCATCGACACCTTGCACATCTTCTTAGTGAAGGGTTTGTTAAATAGGCCTGCCCAGGGACTGCCACCTTATCGTGGTGGGCAGGTTTGTGTGCTTTGATGATCCCGAGAGCTATGTCGGCGGAAGCGTATGCTTCTGGTAGGGCCACCCTAGCCGGACTGGTCGAGGAGGAGGAGTCAGACGACATGCAGTCCACACCACAATCCCCTTTCCTCCCCTTTCCCCTTTCCACCCCGCCCTCCTATTGGCCCCTTTCCTCCAAACAGCCCCCTATTTCATCTTCATATATCACCCACTCATTGTCTCGATTAGCCTCGTTGCAAAAATATGAGACGTTAAACCCAAATAATCAAAATTATTGAATAGGATTCCAAGTAGACACAAAAATGAAGCTGTACTCCCCAATGAATTCCAAAACTTCCATGCATGCAGAATCAAAATAGAGTGCACAGAGGTTACAGTGAACAAACCATACAACATGGATCACCAAAATTTAACATACAGCAACTACAAGTCCAGAAACACTTTAAAGGCATTAGTAGGAATATCTCCAAATGGCCATGTAACATTCGTAAGTTCCCTCTACCCAGGCAGTACCTCAGATAAGGCCATTGTTACACACAGCGAGGTACTAAGCCATATGGTCCCTGGTGATATAGTTAGGGCTATGCCTGGAGTGTTCAGAATAACGTACCTGCCACAGGCTCATCAGACAACCACACGGTTCCAAGATGGGGATGTGTAGCCTTCATTGAATCATGAAGCCACTTGTTATCTTCAGGGTTCGGTTCCCGGTTGAGGCTAAATCCTGAAATTAACAGACATTCAAGTTCTAGTAGGCTAAAGGTTATCATCACCACTCAAAAGGCAGTTACGCTATCATTCAAGCTCTACATGGTAATTTTAATACAAGATGAGATTGTTGTTTTCAGTTGGGGGAAATTAAGTATAACCCTTGAATTTAGTGTCGCCTCGTCATTGCTATCATGTCTTGTAACAGCCGGGGCTGCATTTGCAACAATTTCATAATAGTTGAATGAGCAATTGACCCAGAAATTAGAGGCTTGGGCCTGCACGCAAGTCCAGGCTAGGGCCTACCTAGGATAGGCCCACGACTGGCCTAGATCTTACCTGACCAAGATGGGGTCAAAATATCTTCAATTACTTTTACATTTGATGCCATTGTTTTCAACGTGGACGGTTTGTTCCACGAACAAGACAAATCTGTTTTATAGAAACTTTCGGCTGCATACAGCAATGCTGTGGCCATGTGGTGACACCGCAGAGTCGCCCTAGGACATTTGCACGAAGCCGAACTCACTTGATCGTTTTTTATGTTGATGCACAAGAAATTCCTTGCGGCATTTCAATAATTTCCCTGTAAGTTTACTTCCTCTAGCGTTCTTGAATCAAAGAATGATTGACCATGGCAATATCGCTTTCCCGACGAGCATAAAGCAAGTTTGCACATTGCAAAGAATGCTGCATGAAAAAGTGCAAGAACATTTCGTGAAGTCTTCATTCATAACATAACTTTTATTGTTGACAATGACACATGATGTTGAAATGTTGAAACTGTAAGAATTTGTCTTCAACTTATCAATTTGGTAAACAACTATTTTTGATTCTTTTGAGTACACACTTCTGATATTTCTGTATGTAACTCATCAGTGTGTTTGGTATTTATAAGTGCATGCTGTTTCCAAAGTGCGAACAAAATATGCAAGCCTCTCAACGGCTTCATGCAAATAATATGTATGTCTAATGAGAGCCTTCAGTTTTTGGATGACTCAATCCTAGTATTGGTATCATTACCTAATGTGGACACCTGCTTCTTACATGCCATAAGTTATGGCATATAAGAAGCACTTTGAAAATACTGGCATTCAATGAAAGAGATGTGGGTTATGGCCAAGGAGGATTTAGTGTAGAGGAGAGGCCCTGACTCCGCCGGCGTGAAGCCGATTCCCGTGGAAGCATTTCCCCTCAAACGCCCGAGCGGCCATATTAGTACAGGCAAGAAAGACGGGCAGTCGGGCAGGCAGGCACTGCGCGGCACTGCGCGAACACCACGTTCATTGTTCTGGATTAAAGACCAAACGTTCTGTACGATTTTGTGTTCTAGCCTTTGTCTTGGTCTATTTGTTTCTATTTCTTGGTATGTTACGATGGTGTATAACTGCGAGGCTTATGGTTGCACGAACAGGAATACGAAGTGTTGTGAACCAAACAAGATAACTTTCCATAGGTAAGTGTAAATCGAAGTGCAATAATTGAGCTTAGATTAACTGGAATAATTAACTTTATTGGTCTTATCGCATGTATCAGAGGTGTGCAACACTTGTATGAAAAACTAATCATCACGAAACGAATGGGATACTTACTAACGTACAAAATAAGTCAAGATCACCTGGAGTTATTTTTTGGCTGCATTCGACGTCTGAACGGTTGTAACAATAACCCCACTGTTAGACAATTCAAAGAAGCCTACAAGAAATTATTTGTTCGGAATCAGGTGAAAACGGTCAACACGGGCAATTGCATAGAACTTAGCAATGTCAACATACTATTTGCAACCTCAGGCAATACGAACAAGGTTCAATCTTGGGTGAACGTCAGTCGAGAAGATGATCCGAGTATTCTGGACCCCGACGACTGGGCAGCCGATTGTTTTGATTCACTTCCTCCCCAACTCTCTCTGTACGTGGAAAATGTCGTCCCATATATCGCGGGGGTTGTTGTTAGGAACATCCGAAAAACCTACTCTTGTGAGAGCTGTATTGTGGCGCTGACAGACCAAAATGGCGACGACAACTCACTGATCGCTATGAAAAATCGAGGAGGACTCATAACACCATCCACAGACGTTGTTGCAGTTTGCAAGCTAGCTGAGCGTTTCTTCAGGGAGCTGAAAATCAACAATCTTGCTGAAGTAAATGATTCAAAAAGGGTAATTCCCATAAAAATTTGTCATGAGTCGTATGAGCAGGGTCTGTTTTCTAACTTAAATGATCATATATTGGAGTTAGACCCCTTAGATAATCATATTAACAAACTTGTGAAGTTAATAAGTGGCAAGTATTTAACGCTAAGGCTTCACCACGCAACTAAAGAAATTAATCGTAAAAACACTCACTCTAAAGTGAGGTCTGTACTTAACCGCTTAGTAATTAATAAGCATCAGTGATTCTACTACCATAGTCTATTCTACTATTATACTCTTAGTAGGCACAAATTATTAGTAATACTAGGAAAACGCTCTGTTTGACGCGTTGATAAGCGAGCGCGTCAATATCTACGAACTTTCTGGCGAAAAGTTTTCAATGCTAATACGAACAACAATTTACAACAATTCAAGAATGCGCATTGCAAAAATTGTTCTTATTTCCATGGCTATTATACTTTCCGACATTGTTGTATGCAGTGCAATGTGCGTTGCTAAGAATTTTCGTGGTCATGTTTTCAACACGGTCCGCCACCGTTACTAACACTTATTGACAGCAATAGAAATGTAATTTCTGCCTCTAATACGTATTGGATCGCGTTTACATTAGTATATTCGTGACCGGACAAAAATTTACTATAAGATAGCCACCTCACATTTTGCCGTTACTGCGTTTTAGAAAAATATTTTCGAGTAACTTACGTGTAACTTTGCCAATATTTATCAGATCGCCAATACATTAACATATTCGTGACCGGACAAAACAGTAGAAAAATCTGGCTATCTCACATTTTTCCGCCATTTTGTTTCAGAAAAATATTTTGCAGTAACTATGGTGTAACTTTGTAACTTTTCGAACGATTTTGCCTCAAAACTATATACCTTCAATCCACATCGAGGCTTGTGGATGGTCCAAGTTTCAAGTTGATCGGACTTTCCGTTCGACCGCTATCGACAGACATAAAAACAAAAAAAAAAACAAAAAAAAAAAAAAAAAAAAACAGAATGAAGTGCCATAAGAGTCAAGTGGAAACGCTCGCTTCGCTCGCTTAATTAAAACCAATAGTCCTATTACTTTTAATTAAATTAATAATTAATAACATTGCATTATACTTTACACTATTTTATTGTGTATGTGTGCAAATAAACGTGACAAAGTTTCAAACGTATATATAATATATTCACATTTATTTGTTGATTATAAGCTTTCCTCCTGTTATTCCTTCGTTCATTAATACATAATTCTGTGTGACATACAATATGTTATTATATACTATGAAAGTGCGAGGTACCATTATAAAATCAAGCGTGATGAAAAAGGTATTCTTCAGTAAACCGATCCCAACATTAAATGGTAAGATTGCAATGACTGAACTTCCAACGTGCAACAGCATTGCTCCGCTTGCCGCTTGCCTGTCGTAGGGGAAGGTGGTGGCGAGGTGCGAGAGTGGGGGAAGCGCTAGACGGCTTCACGCGCTCGCACGGCGCAGTATACGGCAAGGCCTCTCCATAACACTAAATCCTCCTTGGTTATGGCCCATAACCCACATCTCTTTCATTGAATGCCAGTATTTTCAAAGTAATTCCAAAAATGTTTAGGTGCAACGTTACGCAACTCATTTACATTATCTAAATACTCTTTCTCGGAGAATGAAAACAAAGCGGACTGGAAAATTTTGAAAAGTTGATCCTTCACCATTTTATTATAACCGTCAGCATTAAGCCTTTCTTTCACCCTCTTTAAGACTTGCCATTTACATATGGTATTTTACAGTATTTTACATATGGTATTACAATATGGTATTTCCAGGGAGAAGCCGATACAATATGTTTATTTCAGTAATGTCTTTATCGACTACAATCGCGAAAGTCATCTTGTTACATCAAAATACATTGTTTTGTTTTATCTTAGTTGGGGGAAAAAAAAACACGTTGGCTACCGCAACGCATAAACACAAGCTGGTGAGCCCGCAAGCTGTTCTCTAGACACCAGTGCAAAGATCTGTTGCGGTACACTGACTGGCGAGAGGGACGTGACTTCACCTCGCAAACATTCGTCAG
Source organism: Isoperla grammatica (assembly GCA_945910005.1). Lineage (NCBI taxonomy): Eukaryota > Metazoa > Arthropoda > Insecta > Plecoptera > Perlodidae > Isoperla > Isoperla grammatica. The sequence goes on along the minus strand of OX246747.1, from coordinate 6,441,262 downwards.
TGTCGCCCCCTCTATGCAACGCGGTAACTACACGATAGAGAGAGACAGAGAGAGGACGAAACATAACCTGATGTATGTGCCCTTATTTGGACATGTTTTGATCAAGTGTGGCGTGACCAATGTGACTTTCAATGTAGATAACAGAAAACGCCCATGGTATTTATGTTTCTCTAAACTAAATCCGAGACCAATATTTCGGAATACAATATTTAAAAGACTACGGTTTATATTATAATATAATCATAATTCATAATTGTCATAGTTGTGGAGCTGAGTTTAAAAACGAGACATGTCCACCATTTTTCAAAAATGAGTTATGTGTCATTTTGTGTGGAAATCCTAGCCCTGGATCGTTTGGGATGCATAGTTTTGATCAAAAATTAACATGTCCAAGCGCAATTGCCTGTTGAAGTTCAGTTTTCGATCAATACTAGACATGTCCACTAAAGTAAATATGGACATGTCTTGTTTTGATAGAATAATCTTAGATAATACACAGTGGTATTATTATATAACTTCAAAAAAGAGCGGTGCACATTCTGGGAGGTCTCCAATACAGTCTCATGTGTTAAAACATTTAAAACCCTTAAAATACTTACAGTGCTGTAACAGAATAGCCCTCCTGATGCTCGTTTACTATATTGAAACTGGCTAGTTATTGATGTTTAGTAATTCAATAATTTACTTTATTAAATTTTACCTAGATAAATATTTCTTAACGAACATGTTAATTAATAATGAATCAATTAATGCATAATACAATAATGAACATTTAAAATTAGCGCTATTTTCAAAAATAGACTGCACCTGTGCTCTCTATTAGCAAGTATCATCATCATCTTCAAGATCGGTAACCACGTCATCTACTTTTCTCCCACACGAACGTTGTATCGTTAAAACAATACAATCAATACAATTAATTAAACCATGGAGTTACGTTTAAAAAAAATTAAAGCGAAATCACTTAATTTATTCATAAACCCATAATTTAAAATCTTAATCCTGCCCAGGGACTGCTACCTTATCGCGGATGGGCAGGTTTGCGTGCTTAAATGATTCTTAGAGCTATGCCGGCGGAAGCATATGCTTCTGGTAGGGCCACCCTAGCCGGACTGGTCGAGGAGGAGAAGTCACACGAAGTGCAGTCAACACCCCAAGCCCCTTTCCTCCACCTTCCCCTTTCCACCCCCGCCCTCCTATTGGTCCCTTTCCTCCAAACAGCCCCCTATTTCATCTTCATATATCACCCACTCATTGTCTCGATTAGCCTCGTTGCAAAAATATGAGACGTTAAGCCCAAATAATCAATCGTTTTCTTAAAAATGCCTTCGCTTGCCCCTATAGTGGCAACTAGTTTATTCGAGTGTCCTTTCGTTTGGGAGAAGAATCGTTTAGATTGCAGGAGCAGAGTATCACGGATAGACATGGAGTTCGTGTTTTTGTGTATTAACTTATTAGCCACGTACTATGGAGACTTAGTGGCCATCCTTAAAGCTTTGTTCTGCACCAGTAAGTTAATCGAGGCAGCTGCTGCCCATACTGGGGACGCATAAGTGAGTACTGGCTTGATTAACATGCGATAGAAATCCTCTAAGGTTATTCTGTTTCCAAAGCCGGGGAAGGATCCAGCCTTTCCTCAGAATTATTGTCCGATTAGTTTGCTGACGGGCATCTCCAAATTGTATGGGAAGGATGGATTGGATTAATGGGGCTTAACGTCTCATATTTATGCAACGATGGCTAATCGAGACGATGGGCGGGTGATAATGAAGATGAGAAAGATGATAATGAAGTGATTTATGCCCGAATGATAAAGCATGTTGAAGGGGCCAACATTATAATTAATGAACAGTTTGGGTTCAGGAAGAAGCATTCTACCGTTCATCAGGTAATTCGCGTTGCTGAGAATATCATTGACGGCTTTAATTCAAATAGGGTGACGGCGGCCGTGTTTCTTGATATAGCGCAGGCCTTTGACAAGGTATGGCATAATGGCCTTATTTTCAAACTAATTGAATTAGAATTCCCTGCGTACCTTATTCATCTCCTGAAGTCAAATCTAGCGGACCGAACGTTTAAGGTTGCGCTTGGCAACGTGTTAAGGGACTGCTACCTTATCGTGGTGGGCAGGTTTGTGCGCTTTGATGATTCCTGGAGCTATGCCGGCGGAAGCGTATGCTTCTGGAAGGGCCACCCTAGCCGGACAGGTCGAGGAGGAGAATTTATACGAAATGCAGTCCACAACCTCCCCCCTCCCTTATCCTCCCCCTTTCAATTTTTCACCCCACCCTCCTTCTTGCCCCTTGCCCCCAAACAGCCCCCTATTGCATCTTCATCTATCACCCACTCATTGTCTCGATTAGCCTCGTTGCAAAAATATGAGACGTTAAGCCCAAATATCATCATCGGACTTAAAACCTGTAGAGGCTGGTGTCCCTCATGGCTCAATCCTTGGGCCACTTTTATTCTGTATTTTTATTAATGGCATGCCTCAAATGGCGGCGGTCATCTACACGCTCTATGCGGATGCTACTGCGCTTATGGTCCGCTCCTGGAGAGCATCAATGGCATTTGATAAGTTGCAGGAGGCCCTGCGGCAGTTAGAACGTTGGTATACGATGTGGAGAGTGAAAGTTAACGCGGATAAAAGCGTGGCGATCCTGTTTTCCAAGGCAAAAAGAAATAAGGTAAACGAGCACGATTACCTCATATTCCTTGATGAGGTCATAGCCAAAAGCAAGCAAGCCAAGTATTTTGGAGTTCTGTATGATAGCAAACTCAGCTGGGCCGCGCATAGTATGCTGCGTGGAAGGCTAGAGACAGGATGGCGCAGCTTCTCCCTTTACTCAGGAGAAGATGTGACGCTATCGGCAAATGCAGAACTTAAAAATATAAGATTTAAATTGGGCGCCAGACACTAGGTCAAAAGTAGAGCACAAGACACTCTTATATTTTAATATAATAATTAATAATTAAATTTTATAATTAATTTTCTTACTGTAAGTGAAGTATTCTGGAATGTCAGGCAGTTTAGGGAATCAGGGTAACATTAACAAACATATTTAAAAATAACAAGGTGAATTTACTTCTTAAGACATTTTACAATTAATGAAAGAAGATTATGTTAGTAATGATATATGGATCCAAATAGGCTATTATTTGTTGATGGATAGTTCATGTTATTGTTTATTTAATTATTGGTACCAAAATGTTTCGCAAAAAGGCCTTTAAATATTTACGTTCACTGCACACGGTTCATTGTTATTATTGAATTTGATTTATTGTTTGAATGTTACTGAATATTTACGTGATGATGTTCTTAAAGGTCTAGAAGGTCATGGAACTTCGTCGAAGTCCACCGAAGCTTGGGCGGCGAAGGCGGGCGGCCTGCCCTAGTCCGCAGACGTAGTCGACTAAGTTGACAATTTTCACATCATTTAAATAAAATATGTGCTCTACAGGCAGAAATTACGTCTTGTAGGTGTAGTGATTTACCGTAGGCTTTTTGTTTTGAAGATAGCCACAACGTTTACATAGCTATGGCTGCGCCGGAGTAGTACAGGTCCGACCCTTATAGCGACGTGAAGCTAACTCTCTTGCTCGGTCCGCTTCGCAGTCTCTAAACCGCGCATCGAAGTTTCCAGAAGATTCCAAGCCTCGGACCATCACGTACGCCCGCTTGGAACTGCGTCGTAGCAAAATATCGCCCCACTCTGGTGTCCTTGGAAGACTTATGGTTTTGTCCGCTAGAAGGCGCCAGGTGTCGGGACGACAACTTGTAAAGTAGATGACGTGGTTTGATTATTGTATTATGCATTAATTTATTCACTTTTAATTAACATGTCCGTTAAGAAATATTAATCCAAGTAAAATTGAATGAATAAATTAACGAATTACTAAACATCAGTAACAAGCCAGTTTGAATATAGTGAATGAGCATCCGGAGGGCTATTCTGTTGCAAAGAGGAGGGCTGAGTATTGAAAACGGATGTAGAATCTGCAATTTTAATCTGCATGTAGGACAAGAGAATGCCGTGGCAAACTCCATTCAACACCTATTCCGAGTATTATCTCTCTAAAGGTAGTCTGAATTTCAATCGCTTCATAACTTTATGAGACATGACTCCCCGCCCTCCCACTGGCCTTTTACCTCTTAACACACCCCATCATCTTCATAATTCACCTACTTATTGTCTCGATTAGCCTCGTTACAAAAATATGAGACGTTAAGCCCAAATATCCATCTATCTAAGCTTGGAGCCCGGTGGTCGGTAGAGAGCCACTAGTTCCAAGTAGCCGAGCTGGGTTTTAACTGCGACGCCTGCTGTTTCTAGTTTTCCAGTTGTGGGGATGTAGATGCTGTGGTGCTGGACATCGCTGCGTACCAGGACTGCAACTCCATTAGCCTCGTTGCAGAAATATGAGACGTTAAGCCTAAATATCATCATCTTGGGTTCTGGAGGTCTATCAGTTCTGTGGACGGTGTAATTTGCGATGTTGAGCGTCGTCTTGTCAGCCAGGTGCGTCTCGGGTAGTAGTAGCGCATGGATGTTATGTTGCTGTAAGAAGTGCGGTAGTTCTTGTTTTCTTTGCTGTATGCCATTGGCATTCCAGGCGGCTACATTAAATGTCTGTCCTTAAAGGTGTGCAGGCATTTTGGATTGAGGTTTTTGCTGCTTGAACGAGTGTTTTGATGAGATGGACTCGTGCGTGGTATTGTTGGTTCAGAGGTCTTGGTCGCGGCGGCGTAAGAGAATCCCTCCCGTCTTGTTGGTAATGGCACAGGGGCCGAGGTTGTTCTTGGTGTTCTTTGCGAAGACTGCTGTGCTTGTCGTGCTTATTGTTTGTTTCCAGGCTGCTTTGTCCTTAGACTCGTTCATAGACCGGGCACCGGCGGTAGCTTGCCGGGTGCGGGCCTCTGCAGTGGCAGCAGGTTGCTGGTGTATCTCTTGGTTTCTCGCAGAGAGTGCTCTTGTGTTCTCCCGCACATTTGAAACAGCGGGGGCGCGAATCGCAGAAGAGGCTCGAGTGGCCAAACCCCTGGCAGTTGAAGCACATGCGTGCGAGGGAGCCTTGTTTGTATAGTTCTGTCGTGACCCGAGTGTAAAGGAGTGTCTTTAGTTCTTGTGGCGATTTACGTCCTGGTCCTGCTTTGGTTGTTACCACGTAGAGTGGCAGTCTTGTGTGTTGCGTATCTCGCTTCTTGAGTTGGCGGACTTCTTGCGCCGCGTGGCCTTGGTCGGCTAGGTCGTCTAGGACATCTTTCTCCGGGACGAGGCGTGGAGCCCACGGATGACAAACCTGGATTGCTTTTGGTCCTCGTTGGCGTACGTGTGGTACTGCAAGTTGTTTTGTTTGAGGGTCTGGATGCAGGCTCGATGGTCGGCGTAGTCGGCAACCTTGATGCTTACAGCTCCATCAGCCAGGTGCGTCGGTATGATCTTGGTCGGTTTGGGGTGGCTGGTGTTGCTGAGCCAGGACTGCGAATGCGTTCGCCGTCTTGACAATCTCTGTCAGGTCGTCAGTGCTGTTTCTGCGCGCTCTGCGCTTACGCTTGGGCTGGATGAAGCCTCTTTTGTCTGAGTCTTCTATTCCGCTGTTCTTACTAGTTGGTATATATCATCAGCAATTTCAGAGTTTTTCTTAGATGAGAGGGAGTTTGTGCCGACGTGGATAATCAAAGTTTTGACAGAGAAATCAACTGTTGATTTATCCAGTCTTGCTTGGAGTTGATATGGTTGTATCCCCGAGTATGTGGCAAGTTGATACATTTTCTTGTCATTTATTGCATGACATCCAGCGAACATTGAGTCAGAAATAACTTTGTTTATTTGCTTACCCGTGCATGCTTCTAGAGGTTGTGGATTAGGCCTAGGCCTAGGCCTAGCAGCATGAGGGTCTGCATTTTGATTAGGCCTACCCCCACTGGTAGGCCTAGGCCTATTTGCATGTGATATGGGCATGCTAGGCCTACCGCCTGAGCTTTGTGAGCTTTGTGGTGCAGGACTAGGCCTAGTCATGTGTGTTTCCTGGTTTATACGTGGCCCGAGTTTGGTATTTCATTTGTATATAGGCCTTGGTGAGTGTATAGTAGTGTAAGTGATATAGTAAGTGAGATGTATATTTGGTTTATTTTGGTTTCCAGCGCATTGAAATCGATTTGGCCTAGGTTTAGTAAACACGGGCTTAGGCCTAAGCCTAGGCATGTAGGTGCATGTCTTATGGTAGGCCCAGTATTTATAATGTTTCGTTGATTTATCCCGTAAATTATACTGTCAGTTTCTTCATTGACCAAGTCATCGATATTCTCGTCAAGGCTCTTCTTAAGATATTCTGCCATGTTTTCGTGTTACTTTGAGGTTAGGATTTCAACGTTTGCACGCGGTTAGACTTGCTTTCGCTATTTTTGCGGACGTAGGCATCCAATTGTTGTTAGTTTCATTTTATAAGTGAATGTTATGACTTACCAATTATCTGTATTGAATCAGCTAATTTTAAGTGTTTTTAGATTTCATTTAGCTGTTTATTTAGAGTGATAGCCTAGGCCCTACCCAATGGCTAAAATGCTCGTTTTGCATTTACATTTCACAAAAACCACTGCAGGATCGCTACTGATAACAATTACACACCTTCCTTAATCCTTAATCATAAATGTTCATTATTTTTCCGTCATAGTAGTTGAAGGAAACTGTTTTTAACCACAATTTGAATTTATTTGAAGAGCCCAAGCCCTCGCACGTCACACGGCCGCCATCCAGGTTAGTCTCCAGGTTAGTCCAACGCAAAGCCAAAGCCAAACTAACGCCTAAGATTTCCTCCTTTCAAAAGCGTAGAATGTAACCCGACTCGGCGAGCCGAGCGAAGTGCTTTACTTGCGTGAAGGGTTTTCCAGGCAGATCCTGTTAAGACAGATGGAATTTACTCCCTTTTCTTTCTCAATGAGTTCTTTTTGGGTGTCCCTGGCCAAAAAAGTGTCTCTTCAAACACTCCTTTAAGTGATTTTGAGCAAGATGGGTTGTTGTTCCCCTCCACAGGGCAGGTGTTCAATTGATGATGTACTTGTGTTGGGTGTTATTTGTAGTGCCGGTACGGGTGGAGTTTTTGGAAGTAAAGCTGGTGAAATATCCGTAGAAGTATGGTGATTTCGAGGATTTGATTGATTGAATGTTTCATTTTCGACTGAATCTGTGTTATCTAATACCTGATTTAAGATGTTAGGTAGGTCTGTGTCTAGGCATAAATTCTGTGGTGCAGTTGGTGTCTGTGTAGGTCCCTTATCCCAAACAAATGACTGCCAAATGCTGAACAGCATTTTAGCTTCATCATTACCTGTCCAAATGCCATCTTTCGTACTTCTAAATTGCTCTAGAATGTAAGGATCGATTTTCGCTTCCAAGTAGTCGAGATGTGACTGTGACTCCACCGGAATTTCTTCATCTACCCTTGGGATAGGTTCTTTATGTTTCACCACACATTTAGCATAATCTATGTTGTCGGCGTTGTATGGATTTAGTCCAGTTACGCGAAAACCTAAAATAGTCGCTTTTTTGAGATCGGTATTATGAATAGCTTCATCCACAGCAGTACAAAATGTGTACCCGTTGACCTCCTCCCCATCGTGAGTTATACTCCACTTTTTTGTTATTTTCAGCCACTGCAATTTTAAGGGTCTAAACACAGCCACATGCAAGGGTTGCAATATGGCTGTTGCATTTGGAGGAAGTGCAATTAAAATAATGCCTTCATTGTTGCAGAGCTCATTTAAATGTTCAGTAATATGTGACTTATGGCCATCGAGAAAGAGAATTACAGGACGAAGGACATCATTATCTTTCAGATATGGCAGAAACACGTTTGCCATGAATTCAAAAAAACTTTCCCCAGTCATCCAGCCTTTCTCTGACCTCCCCACTCCCCAAGAATGTGGGCAGTTATGTACGATTTGCGTTGGAATTCGCTCGTAATACTATGTTCACACTAGGCTCGCTAACAGCAGTTAAGCCACTAACTTCTGTTTAGAATGTAATGTGAACGTAACGCAGTTAGCCCTAACTGACATCAAGCACTAACTGCGTTTGGTGAACGTAGTTAGCGGTTAACTTAGATCAATTTGCCACTGCCTTGTTGACAATCATACATGTTTTCAAAAGATACCAGGCGGTCAGTTGCGTTATAGGGCACTAGCAACACCAAAAGACAACAATAGAAGGAATAAATTGAACTGATGGACAAACCATCAGCTGTCAAAATAATAAAATTGCAAACCATAGAAATAAAAACAAGTGTATAGCAATAGTAACTGCTCGCCATTTAAAACTTTTAATGATAGAAAACGACTAAATGAAAGTTTTGTGTGTGTTTGTTTGTTTTTTGTTTTGTTTTCCAAAATCAGACGAAATTATTTTTAACAGCTTGTTGTTTGTCCATCGAATCAATTCATTTGTTTCATTGTTGTCTTTTGCTTTTGCTAGTTGGTGTGACCGTTCCTGGGTAGGCCTAGGCTATTCCGCTATTTCATTTAATAAAATTCGTCGTTCGTTAATAAAATTCGTGAAGCTATGGATTCCTCGTGTTCGGGAGGTATTGCAGAGAAGGCAGAAAAGGTGTTGAAGAGACAACTGGACGGACCATGAAATTTTGGTCCTTATAAATGTGTGGGTTGAGGTTATGTAAGACGCTGCTACTCTTCCAATTGCTGCAGCATATCTTCTTTTCTGCCTCACTTCTTTTACCAACATACGTATACGGCGTAGAAAGGTCGCCCTTTGTAGCAAATACTGCAATGTAATTGTTGAAAATATTAACAAACACTATTTTTTTTCTACAAATGGCATGTTGTTATTACTTCAACCACAGACAGTACAAAACAAAACACGTATCTCAAACAGAGCCAAAAGCCGTGCACAGCCTTCTATATCGTCATAAGATCACTAAATATAGTACCGCGGTGGCTGTGCATGACGTCACACACTGCTCATACATCGATTCCAGTGTGAACAGTTGACACAGGATCACACAAATATACCGAATGACCTTGAACGTCGCTAACCGCTGTTAGCCTTAACTGCTGTTAGCGAGCCTAGTGTGAACATAGTATAAGGGAAAAGGGCTAGCGGTGGCGCCATTTCTCCATTTGCATGAACTGTGAACAAAACAGTTATACAGTCTTTATCTCAATTCTTTGAAACATTGTAGACGGATTATCCTCGAGGACCAAGAATATTTCCTCCTTTTGGGGAAAGAAAAACGGCCGTTTCATCACAATTCCAAATGCGACTTGGGTCGTCAAAAATTGAAAGATCCACTTCATCTTCTGTCAGCAAATGTAGAACTTCTGCATGCCAAGTTCGAATACTTTTCTCTGTGACGAGTGAGCGATGAGTCCCCAAGTGCTCGCTCTGCTTTACCGACACTTCTGGGAACCTCCGCAAGAAACCTTCTAGCCATTTCCTGGAAGGGCGATTGTCTACAAACGGAGTTGTAAGATTGAGTGCTAATACTACTTTTTTTTACAGACTCAGCTAGTGCATCAGTATCCAGTGGAAATCCCCTCCTTGCCAAATGTAGTACATAATCACACAACTTTCTCTCTACATCGGCAGGCAATACAGAGACAGGTCACATGTGTAGCATGGGCAGGAGCTCTACTGTTAGTTTTATTCCACAGTGTGGCTCGTGGAACACCAAACAATTTACTGGCTCTTGACAGTTATCATGCCTGATTCAATAGCACTCAATGCACTTTTTACTTTGCTTTGTGAATAAAGTAGCCGCTTTTGAATATCCTTTACTTTAGGCCTACTTTTAGGCCTAGGTCTAGTGTCTTAGGTCCTGCTTTTACTTTCATTTTCTAGGCCTAGCTTTATATTAGACCTGCAAACAAAACATGAATAATTAAGGTTCTTGAGGTCTAATCTACATTCTTAATGAAATATGGCTAACTGCAGTTTAATAAAACATATTATGGGCACATAAGGTTCTAGTTTTGGGCACTATTAAAATGATGTGGGGCAGCTGGTGGGTTAAAGAAATGAAGACTCTATTTGATATGAAAAATGTTTTTGGGCTTGAAAAGGTCAAAACACAAACTCTTAAAAGTGACTTTTATTAAAATCCCACTTATGGGAACTCTGCCCATAACTAGTTTGATATTGCTAACTAGAACCAATTGCGGGCACCCCCCCTATTACAAGAATTAAGTAACCTCAAAAGTTGTTGACCCCAACAACATGCATATGATTATGAATCCCTATTGGCATAAAGTAAATGCAGTTTGACATAGTTCTAGTTAATAGTAATTTAAAAAATATATTTGTTTCATCATGTGAGCTTAACAACATCAGTAATACATACCTTCAGAAAACAAATGGTCAACACTCTCTTTCCATCAAAGTTTTCCCTCCATTTTAATACCTGCCCAGGGACTGTTACCTTATCGTGGTGGGCAGGTTTGCGTGCTTTTTTGATCCCGAGAGCTATGCCGGCGGAAGCGTATGCTTCTGGTAGGGCCACCCAAGCCGGACTGGTCGAGGAGGAGAAGTCAGACGAAGTGCAGTCCACACCCCAACCCCCTTTTCCCCCCACTGTCCCATTGAATATTTCTTCTCCCACTTGGCCCTGCCCTCCCTTGCTGGACTCCCGTATGACGACTCACGCGACGTACAATGGGTCTGATTCGGATGTGGCTTTATTCTTCATTATCATCTTTCTCATCTTCATTATCACCCGCTCATCGTCTCGATTAGCCATCGTTGCATAAATATGAGACGTTAAGCCCCATTAATCAATCAATCAATCATCGAATTTTCGAGTACTCGCACATCCCTACTTCTTTGCACTTCTCACAAGATCGTACATATCTCCCGTGATGTCGTCTGGAGATTTGCATGACTTGATTAGGTTTGTGCCCACATGCAGAAACACAGTCAATTCACTTAAATATCTCTAGCTGTCTTTGACTGTTCTAGCTTGTTTTGGAGTTGGCTCGGCCGAATTCCAGGGTAGGCCGATACTGTTGGTCTAAGATCTTCTTGTAGCTCATTATAACTTTCTGCAATGTTTTTAATTATTGAGTCTCCTACTCCTATTAACATGAGTCTTCTCAATATTCTGGACGAGTGCGACACACTTGGGCCAATGTCGTTCACAGCAAGTGGCAGATTGTCTAATGTGTTGAATCACACTCACCGAGTCAGTTGGAGTCACATTACATTTCCCAACATATTTTTTAACTGATGACCACATTTGTTCGATTGGGTTAAATTGGCAGTGATAAGAAGGAACCTAATTTCCCCAAAAGTCTACTCAAGTGCCGAGGAGAGTTATGGGAACTCTGTATCGTCATTCATAAGCTTCTGGTAAACTATATCGACTGAGGGGGATGTTTGTGACTGAAAAATTGATATACAATCCTAAGAATTATGTCACACAAGAAGCTATCAACTTTTTGAAACAATCGCTTTTTATTTCCTCAGTTCTTTGGAGTTTTGGAAGTGGGCCGTCGCACTATTTTGGATATAGTGTTCTATCAAAGCCTGAAGCTTCTGAAGTTTTTTAATGTTACCTCTATTGTACCCATTAGCACTTAAATACGCATGAACGTTTTAAATTACTGCCCGAGTTTCTTTTGAAATGTGTTGCCCGATGCATTGTTTATTCAATGAGACGCGTATGTCACTGGTATTGCTGTTGTTCACAACGTTATCAACTCCGGAATTCCCATCGCTTAGGTCATCCACGTGAATGTCTTCTTTCTCTTCACTCAGGTCTTCCCCGTCTCAATGTCCATATCTACTACTTCATAATCAATGTCATTGTCGCCCACCTCGGCACCATTATTTACATTATTTACACGTGAATCGGACAACGGTCTTCAACACGCCATTCCTGCCCATGGACCGCTACCTTATTGCGGTTGGCAGGTTTGTGCGCATTGATGATTCCTGGAGCTATGCCGGCGGAAGGGTATGCTTCTGGGTGGAGTTTTACTCGACAATGTTTCACGTCGGGTCGATGAAGTTTATTGTTAGCTTCAGTCCGACCGTATTAACTCCCTTATTGTGTTGGTAAAAATTAATTGAATTGAATTAAATATATTTGTAAAAAATAAATTGATAATATTTATTTTTCGTGTTGGTTCCCACGTTGGAACCTATAGTCACAAACTGAAACTCGAAACACATTGTTGTTGTTTATTTTTTCTCGGTTGTTGTTTCCGTCACTCGTTGACGCACCACCTCAATTCTGTTGTTAGCAGACTTGTACAATAGAGGATCTAATCTTAGCAAATGACAAAGCCATAAAAGTGGCGGATTTTTGGAAATTAGTTGTCTAGAACGGTGTTCCGGACACGGAAACGAACGATCATTGTTTCACAGCTCAAGATCTGTTTGTCGCAGTAATACAATATAATGTTGGATTTTAGTGAGAAAATTCTTAAGAAATTATAACAAGCAAGCATAAGTGAGATGTAGTTAAAAATGGTCTAAACATTGCATAGGGCAGTAATAATTGAACAAAACATTCGAAAACATCTACCCAACCCAGGGATTTTGAGTATGCTGCTCCATATGTATCGTAACATATAGGCTTATACAGTGGCGGCTTGTTGGCCATTGTCCGGGGCGGGGGGTGGGGGGCACATATTACTTGTGAAATTCAAGGCCACAACTTAAAATTACACGATACATTTAGTGAATAGTTAATGTACTTATTACTCACCTATTGGTAGAGGAAGTCCACACTTCTATCCTCTGTCTTTCGCTCGCGCAAACTTCTCAATGACGAGATAATTGGATGATGATGATTGATTAATGGGGCTTAACGTCTCATATTTATGCAACGATGGCTAATCGAGACGATGAGCGGGTGATAATGAAGATGAGAAAGATGATAATGAAGAAAAAAGCCACATCCGAATCAGATCCATTGTACGTCGCGTGAGTCGTCATACGGGAGTCCAGCAAGGGAGGGCAGGGCCATGTGGGAGGAGAAATAATCAATGGGACAGTGGGGGGGAAAGGGGATTGGGGTGTGGACTGCACTTCGTCTGACTTCTCCTCCTCGACCAGTCCGGCTTGGGTGGCCCTACCAGAAGCATACGCTTCCACCGGCATAGCTCTCAGGATCAACAAAGCACGCAAAACTGCCCACCACGATAAGGTGGCAGTCCCTGGGCAGGTAATTGGAGTTGAGCAGTTTATTTCCAAATTGTTTTTCAATTGATAACATCGCCAATGCGCTTAGTCTGTCTTGTGACATAGAGTTCCTGATAAATGTCTTAACACGTTTAAAGTTCGAGAAGCACCGCTCACTTTCAACTGTCTTCATTGGAATTGTGCATAATAGGCGCTCTCATTTCACAGTTTCTGAAAACGTGGTTGTGAGATTGTTAGAGATAAACAATTGTAGGATTGAAATGAGTCCATCTGCACTGTGAAAATCGTTTCGACTGTAGAGAGTTTCCAGATCGGATTGTAACCTATTTCTTTGCAAACACCTGTAAAGCCCCATGACGACGTGACGTAAAGCCCCATTAATCAATCATGCAATAAAACAATAAGTAACGAGTTACATAATCTTGGTGGCGCAAAATGACCTAACTGGTTGAAGCGCCCTTAAACCCAATAAACTCAATAAACTCAACTCGACTACAAACAACGAGACAAGCGTTAGTGTACAAGTGCAATCGTATATTCATTCCAAATACTATTATTATTATTATTATTATTATTATTATTATTATTATTATTATTATTATTGTTAGTACAATGGTGTACACCTTTTCAACAAATTTTTACATATTCCCTGCCCAGGGACTGCTACCTTATCGTGGTGGGCAGGTTTGCGTGCTTTGTTGATCCCGAGAGCTATGCCGGCGGAAGCGTATGCTTCTGGTAGGGCCACCCAAGCCGGACTGGTCGAGGAGGAGAAGTCAGACGAAGTGCAGTCCACACCCCAATCCCCTTTCCTCCCCTTTCCCCTTTCCTCACGCTCCCTCCTACTTGCCCCTTTCCTCCAAACAGCCCCCTATTTCATCTTCATATATCACCCACTCATTGTCTCGATTAGCCTCGTTGCAAAAATATGAGACGTTAAGCCCAAATATCAAATATCAATCAATCCGGTTTGGGCCCGGGGTAGAACCAGGCGCGTAGGAACTCTAAATCAAATCGGGGGGGGGGGGGGGGGGGGGAAGGCGATACATTTTCTTGCTATATTACTTAGTTATTTCTCGATTTTTTGGCTTAAATAAATACGTTTTGAGTATCTAGTTTTGCTGAAAAATTGGCATTTGCATCTAAAATTGCATAGTTCTTCTTGTAGACTTGGCCGACGTGATAAGTTATAGGTCTTCTCCGCAGGTTATACCTTTGGGCACTGCTCTGATACGCTGCGTCGTTTCTTTTCTTGACCTCTTTGTCCTGCCCAGGGGCTGCTACCTTATCGTGGTGGACAGGTTTGTGCGCTTAAATGATTCCTGGAGCTATGCCGGCGGAAGAGTATGCTTCTGGTAGGTTCTGGGAAATCAGACGAAAAGCAGTCTACAACCCACTCCCTTTTCCTCCCACTTCCCCTATCCTCCCCGCACACCTACTTTCACTTTGCTTGCACTTTGCTTCAAACACCCCCCTATTTCATTTTCATATTTCACCCACTCATCGTCTCGATTACCCTCGATTGCAAAATGTGAGACGTTAAGTCCAAATAACCATCCATCCATCAGAATTGTCGGTCGCCAAAACACATTCCATATCACCCAAATTGCGACAAATCGCCCAATCTGGCAACCCTGCCTCTAGAAGATGAAGATGCGGGGCGATCAACAAACGAGATGACGCACAAAGCCTCCCAATGGCATAGAAGCCAATCCTGACCCCATTTCATGTGAAACAAAGGCAAACACCACCATCAGAAAAAAACGAACGCCCGAGAACCAGTGCTTTCTTCATGCAACATGGCCCAGCCCTCAAAATTAACAATAGAACCGCGCCGCCCCGCACCTCCACCTTCTACAGCAGTGAGTATACAGACAACGCGCGCCTTCGCTGACAATAGTCAGTCGACGCTAGGCTCTTGAATGAGACGGACGTTATAGGGACTCGTGATCATGCCAGATGCAATTCTGGCGAAATGTTGAGCAATAGGTGACAGACTTCGGCGTGCACCAATATACTCATACAAACGGCGGAATATCCCGGAAGACAACAAATCCATATATATATAATTATATATATATATATATATATATATATTTATCAGTTTTCAAGTTTTCGCGGACATAAAAAAACCTGATTACATAATTTTCAAGCCGTTTAACGCTGTTTAACGCGATCATGAAATAAACATTTAATTCCTAAAAAAGTGTTTTTTCCTATAAGATGACATTTGTTGTGACAGGTCATCATGATTAACAGGTAAGATAATGCAAGACTCGCCAATCGAAGGTAATTACGGTCGAGGTGAGAGGGAGGGAAACCCGTATTTTGGTCAGAGATTGGTACAAACGCTACCCGAGCCTATGCCCTCGGGCCTGTCCAACAGCGAAATAAACGGACTGTTGGCGCAGTCTTCCCGCACTTTGATTCCTAAGTTGGCCGCCACGCTGCGCCATCATGCGTAGCGGTGGCGCGCTCACCGGCCATGCACGCTGCACGGTGCCTAGATCAGATTGTATTCTTGCAGCGAGCGCATCAGTGTTGTCTTGACCGCGGACGGAGCAGCACCAGGCTTGCATCCTAAGCCAGTCTTTATGTAGATAGTCTTCTTTGTGACATGTTCCGTAGTCTGATTTCGTGCAGTGAAAGTGCAAACAAGTGATTATTTATAGTTTTATAATTGGTTATAGAGTTGGTTCGACGTGATTAATGTAGACTGTGCTCAAGTCAAGGTATTCCTACTTAGGTCAGTGATTTCCAACCAACACCAGGTCATTTTTTTAGTACCTACGTTAGAGCTTTCTTTCAATTTTCTTGCTTGCGTAGCAGTCCTTCCCTATATCAGTCTGTATTCTTGCAGTCCTTCCCTATATCAGTCTGTATTCTTGCAGCGAGTGCATCAGTCTTCATAACTTACCCCCCCCCCCCCCCCCCCAGGCCATGTACAACTGTCAAATGCCTTTTTAGTTGCGTTTGGGGGCAGCTACACAAACTACATGTCAAGGACGCCCTGTTGCGCACTATCTGAAAGAAAATCACAAAACTCCCAGTGAGGCCCCCATCAATTACATATTATAAAGAATATTCGTTGGAAATCATTCTATTGTGTGCATTCAACTAATCACCGGTCTCCCACTTTCACGTTCCGAAGTAACTGTTGAAGAACTAACTGTTGTAACTTAAAAATCACTTTTAATTTTTCTCTTTATCTTTTTTTGTGGACTTTTCTCCGTATTTTTTTTTATGTTTGCTTGCTCTTCTGTTGCCGTTGGTCGAGTGAGCCGGCAGCAGGTTCATTTGGTTGCTGATGAGATATCGCAGCTGGGGGAGCTGTGACATCACCAGCGTCTGGTTCTGAGTGCTGATCATCATTTGCTGGATCTGATTCTACTGGAACTGGCCGACGGTTATCACCTGTGACCAGGACGCAAAACAGTGTCACAACGTTAACCTTGAACTCTCAGACAGTTTTCAAAATCAGTGCACCACATGTAAATGTTTTATCTTTTTATTTTTACATCATTAACACAGAGGAAGAGGAACTAAATATAGGCGGAGAAAGGCGGGTTGTTTGTGTACATGAAGTGTATTTTAGTGTGTGTTCTACCCATCTTACCGTGCGTAGTGTAATAACACTAGGTTATAGTTGTAGGTTCTTTATTAATGAGTTGTCAATCAATACACAAGTACAAGTGACGTAGGCTAGCCGACATGTTGCTACCTGATTGTGTCCCCTGGTGCACGCTGTGCTGCCAACGTCATACACTCAAGACTAAAGTCAGTGTTGACAACTTAGGTTCTTGTTGCCAACTTCACATTATTACATCTTTCCCCCAGTTCGGGACAGCAGTGTATGAACAATACCTAGTTTAGAGACAAGTAGACATAAATTTAAATTACCAAGTGATACATTGTACGATTTTACTCATCTGTCTAAATCTAGTGTTAGTTTACAATAAAAATTACACAATTCTATTTCTTTTGTTTTCCTGCTTATCTGTTTATTACATTACATTGTCCTTAAATTTATCAGGAGCCATTCTGTTCCTGCCACTAACACGTGGTTCAGGTGGTAGGCAAGTGTCCTTACAACACTTTCTTTTCTGAGATTTACTTTATCATCTCTACTCCTGTCACCTTCATTCTCCCTATCATCTTTACTCCTGTCACCTTTTTTCCCCCTGTCAAGTTTATCTAGGTCTATCTCTTCTGGTATTAATTCAGATGTTAACTGAAACTTGTTGTATGACGGCCTTAAATCTCGCCGGTTTCAATTCAATTCAATTTGTATTCAATAATTCCACATGATACATAACAGAATGGTTATTGGACGATTTGTACATTGATATTAATATCTACTGACAGAAGTTATGTCTTGAGGTGTCTGGTGTGCGGATTATTGAATACTGTGAGTTATATAACTAAGTGGGTACTTAAATGTAAACTATAAAACTATTATATTATAATATTTTATATCTAGTAACGATTACGAATAGGATGAGGTTTCATGACGAGACGATGTTGGGGACGGTTTATTATTGTTTTTTACCGGAAGTGTCTGTATTTATTATTTATATATTCAGCCATTATTAAGAATGTTATCTTATTAGAGGATTAAAATAATATGATAATGTAGTATGAATGCGGTTGTTAATGCTTTCTGGTTGGGAGATAATATTTTATGAGTTTCAAGGAAATTGTACAATCTATTTTTGATGCATTTTTCCATTATTTTTGCAAGGTTGCTAATAAGTGATATTGGCCTATAGTTATTTACCGACATTGGATCTCCTTTTTTATATATCGGTACGATGACCGCGTTTTTGAAAGCGTCTGGGAAGGTACCTGCAGTAAAACTTAAGTTTATAATATGTTTTAGGGGCTTTATAATATAAATGTCAACTGCTTGTATTGTTGAAGCACTAATAGCCTCAAGACTGATCCATCCTCCCTCTGGACTACATACTATCGGGTCGTGTCATGTCTTGAAAATACCACAGCTGGTTGCCATGTCTTATTGTTCCTAATAAGAATAGATTGACCATCTGCCAATTCAGACATCGGCTTAGCCTGTTTGTCATGAAAATATCTTTGGGTGTCTTGGACTGATTTCAACGTTTCCCTGACATTCATCTGTGTCGCGGGTTCCAACAGCTTAGAAATCGTAGGTATTGTAGTTTTGAACTGTCTACCCATGAGTAATTGTGATGGAGAGAATGATGTTCCCGTTATGTGTGTGGTCCTATACTCAAGTAACAAAAGGTAAACATCCGTACCCAGGTTGTCTGCTTTTTTAACATGTTCTTTGCCAATTTAACTCCATTCTCTGCCATGCCATTCAATTTCGGGTATCGAGGGCTTGATGCTATGGTTTCAAAGCCATATTCCCTTGCAAAATCTTAAAATTCTGCACTTCTAAAGGGCATATTGTCTGACATTAATTGTTCAGGGATCCCAAAGCGGGAAAACACTGTTTTGAACAAATTTATGAGTTCTCGGGCTGTTTTACTTGAAACCCGTAACTAAATTTCACTGAATTTCATACACTTATGACTCATTGGTGATTTTTTACTTTTTCACCTGACTATCCCTTTAAGTCCAAAAATCTTAAGAAATTGTAAAAATAAACGAGCAGGAAGCTAGCGAGCACAGGACGAGTGATGCTGGGGCCGCGAGGTGGCGTGGTCATATTGGCCTCGCTCCGAACAGTCAGTAGTGCATTGATTTATATCTAGAAATAACAATACTTACTTATCAGATCGTGTTAAACTTATTCGTAAAGGGACGGATTGACTATAGAATTTCAATTGTTTTTACTTTATTTTTTATTTCCGTAATTTGTATGAAATTACACATAGACTACTGCACGTATCGTATAGGTAGCCAGTTAAATTTTAAAATTCCTAAAAGCCTCGGTGGGGGGGGGGGGGGGGGGGGAGTAGCCCTCCCCTCCCCTCCCCCCCCCCCACCTCTTCGTGGCGCCCATGTGGGCTACGTAAGGTCCCTTGTTCCCTCCACCAACTATCTCTAATCCTGATACACGCACCTGCCCAGGGCCTGCTACCTTATCGTGGTGGGCAGGTTTGTGTGCTTTGTTGATCCCGAGAGCTATGCCGGCGGAAGCGTATGCTTCTGGTAGGGCCACCCTAGCCGGACCGGTCGAGGAGGAGAAGTCAGACGAAGTGCAGTCCACACCCCAATTCCCTTTCCTCCCTTTTCCTCCAAACAAACCTATATTTCATCTTCATATGTCACCCACGCATTGTCTCGATTAGCCTCGTTGCAAAAATAAGAGACGTTAAGCCCAAATATTAATCAATCTGATACACGCATAGCTGTGTAGGGTGTAGTGTTACTGTATAGTATGTTTGGTGATCCCACTTTAGCTTGGGGAGTAAAAGTTTAAACCAGTTCTGGTTGCCGTTTGCCGTATGTAGACACCATCAACGTATTTCCATTGTTCATTCACCGTTGCTACAACTAATAAATTGTAGTTTTACATGCTGCTTGGTGTTTTAAGAAACTTCTTTTCTGATGATTGTTGAGAAGTGTTGTAAAAATCACTTGCCTCCACTTCATATATCACCCACTCATTGTCTCGATTAGCTTCGTTGCAAAAATATGAGACGTTAAGCCCAAATATCACTCTATTTGATTATTTATAAGGACGCGTTATGATAATAAGCTTTCAATCATTTCAAATGATGACAATGACATCGTATCAACAACTTTAGGAGTGTATTTTATAAACTATAAACCCGCCGACATCATATCGAAGACGTTAGTTGGCCAAGTGTGGAAACGTCTTCACCTGCCCAGGGACTGCTACCTTATCGTGGTGGGCAGGTTTGCGTGCTTTGTTGATCTCGAGAGCTATGCCGGCGGAAGCGTATGCTTCTGGTAGGGCCACCCTAGCCGGACTGGTCGAGGAAGAGAAGTCAGACGAAGTGCAGTCCACACCCCAATCCCCTTTCCTCCCCTTTCCCCTTTCCTCACGCACCCTCCTACTTGCCCCTTTCCTCCAAAGAGCCCCCAATTTCATCTTCATTATCACCCACTCATCGTCTTGATTAGCCAAGTTGCAAAGATATAAGACGTTAAGCCCAAATATCTATCAATCAATGTCCCATAACATTAACTTGATCTACTTCCCTTCCTTCCAATGTTTGAAGATGAACTTCTTGTTCTGTTTTGTCTTTGATTTTGAAAACCATAAACTTTGTTTTACTTACGTCAAGTATTAAATTGTTTGGCCTCAACCATTGTGCTATTTCATTAAACATCACAAATCCATCCACTTCCAGTTTCCTAATATCCTTGTGAGCTAACACTGCCGTAGAATCATCGGCATACAGTACAATACTTCCTGACGATACTGACTTTGGTAGGTCATTTATTTGAACATTGTAGAATCCAGACCCTAAAATTGAAATGGTAAAAATAAACGAGCAGGAAGCTAGCGAGCACAGGACGAGTGATGCTGGGGCCGCGAGGTGGCGTGGTCATATTGCCCTCGCTCCGAAAAGTCAGTAGTGCATTGATTTATATCTAGAAATAACAATACTTACTTATCGGATCGTGTTAAACTTATTCGTAAAGGGACGGATTGACTATAGAATTTCAATTGTTTTTACTTTATTTTTTATTTACGTAATTTATATGAAATTACACATAGACTACTGCACGTATCGTATAGGTAGCCAGTTAAATTTTAAAATTCCTAAAAGCCTCGGTGGGGGGGGGGGAGAAGCCCTCCCCCCCCCCCCCCCCCCACCTCTTCGCGGCGCCCATGTGGGCTACGTAAGGTCCCTTGTTCCCTCCACCAACTATCTCTTATCCTGATACACGCACCTGCCAAGGGCCTGCTACCTTATCGTGGTGGGCAGGTTTGTGTGCTTTGTTGATCCCGAGAGCTATGCCGG
The DNA here is from genome assembly GCA_945910005.1 of Isoperla grammatica. Lineage (NCBI taxonomy): Eukaryota > Metazoa > Arthropoda > Insecta > Plecoptera > Perlodidae > Isoperla > Isoperla grammatica. The sequence continues at coordinate 6,420,183 of OX246747.1, read as the reverse complement.
CGGAAGCGTATGCTTCTGGTAGGGCCACCCTAGCCGGACTGGTTGAGGAGGAGAAGTCAGACGAAGTGCAGTCTACACCCCAATCCCCTTTCCTCCCCTTTGCCCTTTTCTCACGCGCCCTCCTACTTGCCCCTTTCCTCCAAAGAGCCCCCAATTTCATCTTCATTATCACCCATTCATCGTCTTGATTAGCCAAGTTGCAAAAATATAAGACGTTAAGCCCAAATATCAACCAATCAATCGACTCACGCGACGTACTATGGATCTGATTCGGATGTGGCTTTATTCTTCATTATCATCTTTCTCATCTTCATTATCACCCGCTCATCGTCTCGATTAGCCATCGTTGCATAAATATGAGACGTTAAGCCCCATAAATCAATCATTTCAGAATTTTTTTTGTAGGTTGGCATCTTCACGGATTTGGCTGGTTATGTAAATAACATCACGTGTAGTAGTCACGAGTGTTTACTGAAACTTTCAACCAAATCCGTCAAGCCGTTTGACCTGTGTGCGACGAACAAACTTTTGCACAGAAACAAAATAATTTTTTTTTACAAAATGGCGGTTCCTGCCCAGGGACTGCTACCTTATCGTGGTGGGCAGGTTTGTGTGCTTTGTTGATCCCGAGAGCTATGCCGGCGGAAGCGTATGCTTCTGGTAGGGCCACCCTAGCCGGACTGGTCGAGGAGGAGAAGTCAGACGAAATGCAGTCCACACCCCAATCCCCTTTCCTCCCCTTTCCCCTTTCCGCACGCGCCATCCTACTTGCCCCTTTCCTCCAAAACAGCACTGCCCAGGGACTGCTACCTTATCGTGGTGGGCAGGTTTGCGTGCTTTGTTGATCCCGAGAGCTATGCCGGCGGAAGCGTATGCTTCTGGTAGGGCCACCCTAGCCGGACAGGTCGAGGAGGAGAAGTCAGACGAAGTGCAGTCCACACCCCCATCCCCTTTCCCCCCCACTGTCCCATTGAATTTTTCTCCTCCCACCTGGCCCTGCCCTCCCTTGCTGGACTCCCGTATGACGACTCACGCGACGTACAATGGATCTGATTTGGATGTGGCTTTGTTCTTCATTATCATCTTTCTCATCTTCATTATCACCCGCTCATCGTCTCGATTAGCCATCGTTGCATAAATATGAGACGTTAAGCCCCATTAATCAATCAATCAATCTTATATACTCACAATTGACGTCTCATGCCATCATGTGTTTTCTTTTTGCTGTTACCTACGAACGATATAATCTGCAGGGCTATTGGAAACCAAGGTCTACTGGATTTACTCCTAGCAGAGCGCTACAAGCGATCTAGTGGACCTTGTTGGAAACTTGAGAGCGGTGTTTGGTCCTGCCCAGGGACTGCTACCTTATATCGTGGTGGGCAGGTTTGCGTGCTTTGCTGATCCCGAGAGCTATGCCGGCGGAAGTGTATGCTTCTGGTAGGGCCACCCTAGCCGGAGAGGTCGAGGAGGAGAAGTCAGACGAAATGCAGTCTACATCCTCCGCACTCCCGTTTCCTCCCCTTCCCTTTTCTTCCCCGCCCTCCTACTTGACCCTTTCCTCCAAACACCCCCCTAGTTCATCTTCATATATCACCCACTCATTGTCTCGATTAGCCTCGTTGCAAAAATATGAGACGTTAAGCCCAAATAATCAAAATCAATTACATACATTTTAAATAAAATAAATAAATTAAATTACGTCAGCGGACCAACTTGCCGCCCCCAACAGGAGCCGAGCACCTGCCGGGAGATATGCCGCGTGGCCACGCCCCTCCTACTTAGCGCGATGCTCCGCTCCCCGAGCTTCAGGCACCCTGGCTGCTGCATCTCAAGGCCAGCACCCAGCTGTGAGCCAAGGAGGCCGCGTTCAGACGGAGCCAGGCGGGTGAGTTTTCGGTGTTACGTACCATCTGATCGGTCCGCTGGATCGGTATGAATATGATAAAGCTCTTGATCGCATAAATTAAGTTTTTTTCTCGTTTTTGGTTAAAATATGCTCCTGCATGCTGAGCACAGCTATCCGCTCCAACATGGAGTGCGCGTAGAACTCCTGCATGCTGAGCACAGCTATCCGCTCCAACATGGCGCAGTAGTGCGCGTAGAACTCCTGCATGCTGAGCACAGCTATCCGCTCCAACATGGCGCAGTAGTGCGCGTAGAACTCCTGCATGCTGAGCACAGCTATCCGCTCCAACATGGCGCAGTAGTGCGCGTAGAACTCCCGCATGCTGAGCACAGCTATCCGCTCCAAAATGGCGCAGTAGTGCGCGTAGAACTCCTGCATGCTGAGCACAGCTATCCGCTCCAACATGGCGCAGTAGTGCGCGTAGAACTCCTGCATGCTGAGCACAGCTATCCGCTCCAACATGGCGCAGTAGTGCGCGTAGAACTCCTGCATGCTGAGCACAGCTATCCGCTCCAACATGGCGCAGTAGTGCGCGTAGAACTCCTGCATGCTGAGCACAGCTATCCGCTCCAACATGGCGCAGTAGTGCGCGTAGAACTCCTGCATGCTGAGCACAGCTATCCGCTCCAACACGGCGCAGTAGTGCGCGTAGAACTCCCATGCGAGCTCCTTGGCGTGACCCTCCTTATACGCGACGTACACGTTTTGCAGACATTCGTACCTGAAACACGACGGACATGTACTCGCGATTAGATTATTTGGGCTAAACGTCTCATATTTTTGCAACGACGCTAATCGAGACAATGAGTGGGTGATATATGAAGATGAAATAGTGGGCTGTTTGGTGGAAAGGGGCAAGTAGGAGGGCGCGTGAGGAAAGGGGAACGGCATAGCTCTCGGGATCAACAAAGCACGCAAACCTGCCACGTGGGTGGTTACCGAGCTATCAACGAAAACCGATGTCGCAATGTGTATTTCTTAAACTTTTCATGAATTATTGGCGGCGATCTTGGTGTTATTTGTTGACGGCGACAAAATAATTGGCATCGGCGGAAGCGTGTTCACACCCTGCGTCGAACGATATACGTCCCGTTACTGTGGGACGCAGGATGCGGGCGCTATACGCAAACAAACGAGTGCGCGCGCTATCTGAAATAATAACAATAAAATGAATAAATCAAACCTTTTATTGTCTCACCACTCTGCAAGAGTTTTCCCTCGTCTTTTCATCCTTCTCGCTGACGGATACAAAACCTTTTCATATCGGTATCTCGCGTGTCGACCTGGTCGTCGCGCGTCTTTCTTGCCGTCCATTGTGCTGGTGAACCGATCGAGGGTGAAGGTGAAACACTACTGAGTGATGTGACATTACTCGTATTTGAAGGAAGTTATGGGGACATATGACGTTTCGCCGCTGCCAGCGCTACGAGCGATCCTACCCACTTCGTTTGTATGCAAAGATGGCCCTTGCTGGACTCCCGAATGACGACTCACGCGACGTACAATAGATCTGATTCGGATGTGGCTTTATTCTTTATTCTTCATCATCATCTTTCTCATCTTCATTATCACCCGCTCATCGTCTCGATTAGCCATCGTTGCATAAATATGAGACGTTAAGCCCCATTAATCAATAAGCCATACGGCGAGTTGACATTGCGCGAGTTAAAAGTTTTTTTAAAAGAAATAAACGCACGAACAAGTGTAAAGAAAGCCGACTAAATTGAGAGATAAGTAATTCTTTATACCAAGTTGTCAGTTCTCTCTTGAAATTAGTACCTGCGTCTGTGCAGCAGGCCTCTTGTCATATGTTGGTCCGGTGACTCAGGTTCCTCGGCTCCGGCAAGTCCATGTGCATGTGCCACATCTTCTTGCCCACTAACATAACTATCCGAGTATTCAACACTTGTACTTGCAGCAATTTGCGACGTTCACTCCTAAAAAAATCTTATATTTTACTACACTTTTTAGCTCCTGTTTCGCGAATGCGTACCTTCTTGTCTCTTTCGTTCAGCTCCCCCTTTTCTCTTCTTACTTTTACTAGTACTGGTGTTCATGATCACGTTGATCAGCTAGCCTTCAGACATGCTACAGTTACACCGTGCAAGGGGCTAGAACTGCATTGCTGCTGTGGTCTCGACTCTGCCAACTGACTGAGTGTAGGCACAGTATAAGGAAAGATACCTCGTTATACTGTGGTGTAGGTAGCGTGAGCGTGCCTAATAACTACAAAGTGTGTGTAGGCTATGACTAAACACAGCCGCTTCTTGCTTCCCAAATTCCCGCACTCTTATTACAAGCTAGCACACACAGGGTGACTCACTGGCACACGCACCAACGTCAGAACTGAGACACCCTAAAGCTCCGTCAACAACTAAGTTTAACAGAAGGGGTGATAGTGGATCGCCCTGACGAACCCCGCAACCAACCCGCACCGGAACCCCAACCCCGCACTCAAAAAGTTACTAACAGCATTGTCAATGATCCGGGATACATAGTCCACAAAGGGTTGTGGGAAGCAAACGGACCTGACCGTGTCGATCAAGGCAAATTTCGAGACCTTGTCAAAGGTTTTAGACACGTCTAACGATGCTAGGTGAAGTTGTCGACACGCACGACGCGATTCCGCAGTGAGGGCCGTGAGAATAGTAACGTTCTCAGCGATCCCATCGACTGACTGGAACGCCCGCTGCCGAGAATCACACAGCTGCTTTCTTTGAATACGAAGAGCCAGGAGGCGATGAAAGTGCCGGCAGACCACAGAACCAATCGAAAGTGGCCCCATAGTCAGCGGGCTGGTCGGGCTCCTTCTTAGGTATGAAGATAGTCCTGGTGTGCAGGAATTCTGTCGGCATGTCACCAAGTAGCAAAAAGATATTGAAGAGAACAGCGATCGCCACTGGAAGAACCTTGTGCCACCGTGCCGCAGGTATACGATCGAGACCTGGTACAGACCTTGGCCGAATGCGAGATTCGAACACCTCTTTCGGGGTGACCGGACCCCACACGTCGGCAAAGACCTCACCATGGGCTGGAGGATCAGCAAATGGAATAAACGAAAGGCTTGGCTCACCCATGAATAGGCGGCCAGTACGCGTCCATGCTCTCAGGAGATGATCGCTGAGAGTCGTCCATCTTCCCCTCCAATACCTCACGCGCACACTTGGCCTGGTCTCGAACCCTGAGCCTGCCCAGGGACTGCCACCTTATCGTGGTGGACAGGTTTGCGTGCTTTGTTGATCCCGAGAGCTATGCCGGCGGAAGCGTATGCTTCTGGTAGGGCCACCCAAGCCGGACTGGTCGAGGAGGAGAAGTCAGACGAAGTGCAGTCCACACCCCAATCCCCTTTCCTCACCTTTCTCCTTTCCTCACGCTCCCTCCTACTTGCCTTTTTCCTCCAAACAGCCCCATATTTCATCTTCATATATCACCCACTCATTGTCTCGATTAGCCTCGTTGCAAAAATATGAGACGTTAAGCCCAAATAATCAAATCAACCAGGGCAGGCTCCAGGGCCTCCACTAGCTCCTGCAACTTGACCCTGTTCACCGCGTCAGGCGGGTGCGGCTCCACTGCTACTGGTGGGATTGGCATGACCCCTTCAGGCATAGCATCTTCCTGTTGGTCATCGGCTCCGTCCTCACCAAGCTGCAACTCTTCAGGCTGGGGGGGGGGGGGTAACACAGCTAGCTGCTGTGCCACCCTTATGCCAACGACTATCTCACGGTAGTCCGCCCTACGACGAACCCCTTTGATGGCCTCGAGCGTCCGGTTCGGGAATCTTTCAACAACATAATGGTTCAGGAGCGTCAGCTTCGGCGCGAGCCAGAAGTCTGAACTCCTCCCCTTCCCAGCGTGAACTTTTCCTGTCCACATCGATCGCGTCATTGTACTCCATAGGTTGTGCTCTTTTCATGTGTTGCCCCAACCCCCGCCTAGAGCCGAAAGCTGAATGGCAGAGCTCACATGTGACCAGGGCGGCCAGCATCTCTGTCGACACAGCCCCCTCCTCAGGAGTGGGTGGCGCAGCAACCACCACACCTCCCGGGGCGGTCAGCTCAGATACCGATGCAGCCCCGCGAACGGCCAGCCTGTGGCCGCCAGCAGCTCCCGGGGGTGGGGGCCAAGCGACCCCCCCCCCGTTAGGATATCCTGACCCGCTTAAACCAGAAGCAGCATTGCGCGATTGGTTCGATCTCTCACCAGCCCGGGTCAGTGAACCACGAGCAGTGCTGTTAATTGTATTGTTAACTTTTACTGTTAACTTCATACAGTTTGTCCCTTGTAATTTTTGAGCTCATGGTGGAGCTGGAAGATTCACACTCAATACATCTAGCTCCAATCGAAGTTGCTAGTCCTCTTCTCTTCTAAGAGTTTTCATCTTCATCTATCACCCACTCATTGTCTCGATTAGCCTCGTTGCAAAAATATGAGACGTTAAGCCCAAATATCAATCAGTTTTCAAAAAGTTCAACACAATTTGTATTGTCACAATACACTTTACAAACTTCTCTATCATCTGAGACAGAAGTTCAAGGTCCACAATCACATTGCCAGTAGTAAGGTCTTTATTATCATTAGTAGGCACATTAAATCTATCATTATTAGCCGTACTTAACTCACTTTTGATGCACTTCGGCTAGGCCTAGGGGAAATGTCATCAACTTGAACGTTAGGAACGTCCGTCACAGTCGCCGAATCAATGATTTTGATCGTTCAATCACTATTGAATAACCGATTACCTTTAACCTTCCGTTTAGAATACACCCGATTTGTTCTTGGCATTGTAAATCTCTAAAAAAGTACTTCTTGAACTATCAGATCGCAAGGCGGGTTGTTTGTGTAATAAACATACTGTTTATTTTGCATTTTTCATTATTTTGAGGAGCCTAAACAATGGCTTCGTATGGCGTCGGCTTCGTCCTGTGTTATTTCATAATCTTCCAAATTCACTTGGATATTTAAAATGCCAAGAGCCGTGACCCCCACAGCCAGCCACTACAAGTCAGGGACAATATTGCATTATTACTAGTCAGGTACTTAAGCATGGGATACCCCCCTCAGGTATAAAAGTATCACCGGGATGAGCCCCACTTGTCAGGTACTTATGTATGTAGCTGCCTATAGCCGTTGCCCCGGCCCTAGCCCAACCCCCTGACCCCCACCCCCCACCCTTAGTTTCACTTTAAACCCCTTCAATGTCCGCTGAGCAAGCACCCCACATCTGTTCTCCTCCCCACCCTTTGAAATATCCACTTGTGGTCACGTCTTGCACAGTACCCACCCCCCTCTCCATTCTGCCTTGGATTTCCTTCCAACCCCTCATTCCCCTTGATGAAGTAATGCAATAACATCGCTACTTTTAAATGTTATTCCATAACAGATTTAACTTCCTCCACCAAAATTACACCTTGTACAGAAACGAAATATAGCCTGAAAAAAAGGTTCAATTTTTTCGACCGTTTCTCCGAAGGTCGCTGCCCTCCCCTTACACACGTTGCTCACAGAACAGGTTGAGTGAGATGGTCACTCCTTCAACCCTCTCCATTCACCGTTATCCAGTCGTGCAATAACCTGCAACTAGTTGACACTCATCTTGTAGTAACGTAAGTGGTCGTGTTTGATTTTGTCTTCAGTTTCCTGTGCTATTAATATTTCAAGAGTGCTATGTATAACAAATTTCATATAATTTAAGTAAATATATCCGACGTTGATAGTGATGATGATGAGAGTGACTTGCTGCCAAGCTGGAGTTGTTAACTCGTATTTCGTAATTCCTAGTATAATGAGAAAATGGGTTCATAATATAAAAGCAATAAAAAGATGATGTAGTGTTAAAATAGCGCGCTTCATTTTCTGTGTAGTGCAAATGTAGCGAAGCTACATTTAAAAGAACTACCGCAACTATGGAGGTTGTTTTGGAGGTTATTTAATGAGATTCGTTGCTTTTTAAGTGGATGATATCGTCCTTGATGTAGGTAAGCCTAAAAATTATTTTATTTAGAAATGTTAATTAACATTATGTCGCCTACACATTTTTGTTGTACGTACGTTTAGTCTTGCATTAACTCAACGGATCTCTCATTTTATTTGGTTGAAGGTTCAGTTTCCTTACCAAAAACATAAAACCTCAGTAGTCTTACGTTTTGAGACAAATCGGGGACAATTGGGTGTTCCGAATGCTTTTTTTTGAGACACTAGGGGCAGAAATCTGGGACAATCCCGGTTTTCTGGGACGGATGGTCACCCTACCCCCAATTGAACAATATGATATTTCATTAAATTCCTAGCCCTAATAATAACAGTAATAATATTATTCTGTAACTCATTTCCAACTATGCCATGTTGAGTGGTTGTTGCCCACCCTTGTCTAGGTCATGAAACTGTCTGTGATTATTAATAACAATAATTTAATAATAATAATATGTAGGCCTATCTGTAGGCTGAGTAATAATGTAGCCTACATGTTTGTTTTTCGAATAGGATTCGGCCTAAAACACAACGCGAGGTCAAAGCGTGTCGAATATGCACGACAGTTAATGCAAACAAGCGTCAAGTAACCATAAGTGGTCACAGGTCATGTACTTATGACTACGTCTTTGACATGCCTGTGACACAACAAGAAATATATGAAGCATGCGTGTCAAATTTAGTCAATGGTGCTCTGCCCGTACGCAAGAACAGTTGCATTGTACCCTTCCAAACAGGTTCCGGAAAGACGTATACTATGGGCACAGGGTTTTAATGCAAGAAATCTGAATCGGAAAAGGGCATCATTCCGCGAGCTATTGAACATTTGTTCTGTGGCATCAAGAAACGAGAAGAGGCTGCAAGAGCAGAGGATAAGCCGCAACCTTCATTCAGCATACTGGCCCAGTTCATGGAGCTTTACAATAAAAATATTGTTGATCTTTTTGAGCCAACGAGGGTAAGTTTGCCTGACCTCATTTTTACTGACAATAGTAGACAGTTGATGCAGCTAGCTGGGTTTCTTGGGTACTGACTTAGCTTCGACGCGTGCGTCTTCAGTCATGTGGCAGAACGACATTTAAGTCACAAATGTTTTGATTACCTACTCAATTGACAAATGCATGCTTCTCAAAAGCTATAATATTACATTACATGTTAACATTAAGCTAGAGGCACATTGTGTTCAATGTCGTCGTTGACGTTCCCTTCCGCGACGGTGGCTCGGTGTATCCGGTCCAGAACTTCCCTGGAAGGTCGGTCAGCTGCGTTTCTGTCGGTTGGCACCCAGACGGTGTCCCAGGTGCAGTCCGGGTACTCCCGGAACAAATGCCACAGCAGGCAACGTTGCGCAGGGCTAGCAAAGATTTTTTCCTTGCCTTTCGGCATACTCCACGTTACCGCGGAATTATCCGAGAAGATACGGACGTGGACCGCCAAGTCTGCTTCTTCACAGGCCCATTTTACACCCCATAACGCCGCCAACATTTCACCCTGCTTGATCTCCATTGTTCCCGCGATAAAGGTCGCGTTGGTTTCAAGGGTGTCTGGTTTAACGGCTGCAATAGAGTGTGGCGTGGCGTCCGTGTAGATCCGTACTTGCGCTACGGATTGGCGCATGGGCCTAGGAGTTAAGGGGTCCCCGTTGTCGAGAAATTCTAAGAGATAGTCTGAATTTCGTTCCCCAATACGTCGACAAATGAACAGGGGCCACCTGAGATTATCGGACAGCCAGGATATGTACCCGATAATCCGCTCCAGATCCTTATCGCTTCCAGTGGGGATGAGCTGTGCCCATTCACGTATCTTCGTTATATCTCCCGCTGTGGCCTGTAGGGTTCCTGCTGGTATGTCGAGTTTCAGGCCTATGTACTGGAGCGCAGGACTTAGGGTTTCGATGGATTTCGAACTCAAGGTGATTCCTTGTGACCGCCCCACTTGGTTGCCCTGATCAGGTCCTGTCGCACTGGGCCATGTGTCAGCCAATCATCTAGGTATACAACCTCTACCACCCGGAATCGCCTCTGGATTTCAGGTGCAAACGACTCACTAAATCTCTGCATGAGGTAGGTAGAGAGCGCATGGCCCATAGGGAGCCGCGTTAACCGTAGTTTACGGCCCCGATAGTACTCCCCATGAAAGTGGCTACTTCAAGAGTGGTTCTCGTCGCAACCAAGTGTGTGTGCAGTTTACTCATGTAAACGGGTGGAGATGCGGGACGAAAAGAGACCCTGTCTCTTTCCTCCCACCTGCCCAGGGACTGCCACCTTATCGTGGTGGGCAGGTTTGCGTGCTTTGTTGATCCCGAGAGCTATGCCGGTGGAAGCGTATGCTTCTGGTAGGGCCACCCAAGCCGGACTGGTCGAGGAGGAGAAGTCAGACGAAGTGCAGTCCACACCCCAATCCCCTTTCCCCCCCGCTGTCCCATTTAATATTTCTCCACCCACTTGGCCCTGCCCTCCCTTGCTAGACTCCCGTATGACGACTCACGCACGTACAATGGATCTGATTCGGATGTGGTTTTGTTCTTCATTATCATCTTTCTCATCTTCATTATCACCCGCTCATCGTCTCGATTAGCCATCGTTGCATAAATATGAGACGTAAAGCCCCATTAATCATCATCATCTTTCCTCCCACTGTCCCACTGAATATTTCTCCTCCCACCCGGTCGAGGTGGGTCCCTCCTCGTGGTGACCGGTGCCCGCAAAGAGGGCTCTCGTGCACATCTTAAATCATCACTTTTTTCTTTTGCCTTCATCATCCTTTCTCTTCTTACTTTCATTACCTTCTTCCTCATCCGTGCCGGCCCTCTTTGCGATCCAAACGCCCACCAGTCCCCCCCCCCCCCCCCGAAATGGTTTGTTTACGGCTTGTTCCCCTGATGACGACCCCAGCAATGATTAGGTTATGATTCGACTCTCTGATTGATTTGACAGCACTTGGGCTTGGGCACAGATTGCGTCGGTTGTATGCCCAGTGCAGGAGGTCCCTCTAGGTACCGTCCCAGGGCCGGGGGCCAACTGCACTGTTAGAAGGCCGATTGCGTCTGTGTCCCATCCGCACGTGAAATTAGCACTTTCCTACATACCTCCCGATGAGACGTCTTGCCGGATCTCTGCGGAAGCGACCATTTCCCAATAATGACCAATTTATTACACCAAAGGCACTGATAACCCAGATGTGTTGTGCCTTTAAACCACAATAAAAATAATAATAATAATAATTCTGAACCACAGCTCTCATCGTTACCGTTGCCGTAGCATTTATCATTGTTGGCTGACCGTTGTAGAATGTGAAGGACTAGTCCTAGGCCTAGGCCTTAGTAAACCAGAATATATTTAAAATGAGGGTATTATAGCATACCTACAAGAATATTAGACCTAGACCCTAGAACATTACGCTACGTGCCTCAGAATTGTTGCCAAGTTTTTCACTTACTTTTTGCTAGGCCTAGGCTAGGGCCTACAAGAATATTATGCCTAGGTCCTAGAATAGGTATGCCTAGGGCCTTCGTTTGTCCACATGGTTACTGTCCCCAAAGCATTAACGCTTTTTATAATTTCCGACCAGCAATGGTCCTTTTTCGCTTTAGTTATTGTCGAACCAAATTTGGCTGACAAAATTTCAATATGTTTCTCATAGGCGGTAACCATCGCCTCTTCCTCCTCTCTACTGTATCTTTACTTGCGTGTTAGCTTTGCTTGTACAGATATTTTTTCAAGTTAAACAGACAACTTCAAGTTTCGGACCGTACTCAACACACACTTAACGCCGTCTATTCAGCAAGTCAATTGAAGATATTTGAAATTCGTTCTTAAATCTGATTAGCCTGCTATTGGTCGTAATCAAAGTGATTCACTCATTGGTTGTAATCCATGACGTAATGAATACGCGCTCTGATTTAACCTCCGCCCAACCACGTTCGTAACCCTCTTTTGTGGATATGGAAATTGGGGTAGTAAGAACGAGGATAGTTTCCGGGGTTAGAGAGTGGTAAAAAAACGGTGGTTAAACAGAGCTGACCCTCAGCCTTAACCCCGCTCTGTGGATCCGGGTCCTGGGGGGGAATGCGTGGTCCTCCGAGTGGTCTGGAGTTAGGGGGGTAGCCTAGACCTTGGCCTAAATAGACCCAAGCAACTAAGATAGCCGTAGGCCAAGGTTGGTAAAACCAGGTAAAACAGTATAATATCTAGCAGTAGCCTAGACCTAAGCTTAACAAAAAAAGTGATGCATAGACTGTTAGGCATACGATTTTAAATAAAATTCATCTTTATTCTTTGCCTTCGACTTCTTTTTAAAGTCCTTCCACTTAAACTTGATATCGTCAATCGAGCGAATCACATTGCCGGCGCAGTTGGCCGAGGTCGATTAGGCGTTGGTCTAGTCAACCACAGCCTTTGCGTTCCAGGTTCGAATCCTGGCTTGGGCATGGATGTCATGTGTCGTTTTTCATCCTCATAATCACCCACTCATCGTCTCGATTAGCCTCGTTGCAAAAATATGGGACGTAAAACCCCAAATATCATCATCATCATCGAGCGAATCACCCCCGACCCCACAGCATTGACTGCTTTGCAGATTTCGACCCAGCATTGATCTTTTTTGCTTTTCGTTATTATTGGACCAAATTTAGCCGACAAAATTGCTGAGTACTTCTCGAAAGTAGTAATTAATACCTCGAACTCTTCCCATGCAACACGAGCTTTACAAGTCTTGGTATTTTCCATTATGGTAAGCCTGCGTCTTATTTCAGTTCAGTCCGAAGTAAAAATTAATGAAGTGACACAGTTGACACTTTAGGAATATCAATTCGAACATATTTCAAATAAGCTCCCTTTTTATTGGTTGCTATAAAAATATTGTTTTTATTGGTTAATAACCATGACGTCATCAATGCGCGCTCGAAATGAAACCTCTTCATAGCCCCAAGAATAACTTCTTTTTGTGGATACGGAAAACGAGGTTAAAAAGCGAGGCTAATTTTCGGGGCTAACGTGGGGCTAATAACAGGTGTTAAACAGATCTAGCCCCGAAACTTAGCCCCGCTCTGTGGATCCGGACCCTGGTGAAACATCTTCCCAGACCGCTAAACCTAAATCTCCACTACAAACCTGAACAGTATCTTTCCACTTAACACCAGCAAATGCAGTTACCAGTTCTTCTGGTGAAACATCTTCCCAGACCACTAAACCTAAATCTCCACTAAAAACCTGAACAGTATCTTCCCACTTAACACCAGCAATTACATTTACCAGTTCTCCTGGTGAAACATCTTCCCAGACCGCTAAACCTAAATCTTTACTAAAAACCTTAACAGTATCTTCCCACTTAACACCAGCAATTACAGTTACCAGTTCTTCTGGTGAAACATCTTCCGATACCCCTATCCTGCCCAGGGACTGCCACCTTATCGTGGTGGGCAGGTTTGCGTGCTTCGTGGATCCCGAGAGCTATGCCGGCGGAAGCGTATGCTTCTGGTAGGGCCACCCTAGCAGGACTGGTCGAGGAGAAGAAGTCAGACGAAGTGCAGTCCACACCCCAATCCCCTTTCCCCCCCCCACTGTCCCATTGAATATTTCTCCTCCCACTTGGCCCTGCCCTCCCTTTGCTGGACTCCCGTATGACGACTCACGCGACGTACAATTTTTCTGAAACGGATGTGGCTTTATTCTTCATTATCATCCTTCTCATCTTCATTATCACCCGCTCATCGTCTCGATTAGCCATCGTTGCATAAATATGAGACGTTAAGCCCCATTGATCAATCATGCAATAAAACAATAAGTAACGAGGTACATTATCTTGGTGGCGCAAAATGACCTAACTGGTTGAAGCGCCCTTAAACCCAATAAACTCAACTTTGCCACTAAGCCCACATATGTTGCTTCCCTTGGTTTGCTAATGGTTGAGGGATCATCCTCCCCCCCCTGATAGTACAGAAAACCTGTTGGTTGTGACACAACTTGGACCCAGGGATGTAGCAGCAAGATTACTACTGCCTGCAACCGAGGTGACAGCATCGCCTGATTTATCGTTACCAACTTAAGTGACATTACTCCCCCTCTTTTTCGGAGCATTCGTCTTTAGCTTAAACTTTGTTTTGACTTTAACAAAGTCTGACATGTCCTTATCACTTCCGGTCTTCACCTTCACAAAATCTTTCTTACTGGGGCCAGTTTTGGCCGCTGCTTGGCCGATATCCTCGTCATGATCTGAGTCATAATCATTATCACTGCCTACTGGGCTTTCGGGACTGTTCATTATGTCAGTCACTTCATCCTCACTGGAATTTTCGGAGACTGATACGTCCAGTTCGCTTGCTACTTTTCGGTACTCACGTCTCGTGAGCGGCATTGGTAGTGGTGGGGGGGAGGGGGGAAGAGGAGATAGTACGCTGGCACTCACGGTCACTGCCGCCACTTAACAGCCACCGCGAAGCTGGGCCCCTAGGGAACCTCACGATAGCCGCCGGTGACAACAGGGGAATGAGAGTCGCCACAAGTCACTGGGCGGGGGGGTGGGGGGGGGGGGGAGAGGGGGAGAAAGCAGAAAGAAAATACCACCAGGTAGATTGCGCGTGAAGCAGCGCTAGTGTTGAATTTAAAGGAAAATTACAACACGCAGCTGAGGCCCCGAATCGTGGGGGGGGGGGGAGAGCAGGGGGGTTTAGCCCAACTACTGGAAGCTAACTATGTCAGACATGGCAGCAGATATATCTGGTAGGACTTTCTTCGTACAATCTCGTACCCACAGCGAGCCAGGGAACTTGCGCCTCACTGTGGGGGGGTGGGGGCACTGGGGGGGAACCAGAAGCTTAGGCACAGCTGCTTGGGGTGCACAGCTGAGCGTTTAGCAAGGTCTTTGGGGCACCATCACCACCGACAGGGTAAAGAAAGGAGAGGTTTTGCGGAAGAGAATGCGCACCACCTAAGAGGGGTGGGGTGGCGGCCCCCGTTCACCTAACTCCTATCATACTATCCTATGTACTGCGCAACGGGGAGCTCACCTCTGGTAGGTTTAGCCCGTGCACAGTACGACTAACCCGCCTGTTTACCTTCAGGCGTTCTGCAGAAATATCTCGGACCGGCACCTCTACCAAGGCGCAAACCCGGCGCCTCCGAAATGGCGTGATCGGCGTCCCACGTTGACGGAAATAGTCTCGCTTGAAGCGGGGGAGTCTGAAGAAGTAGTTAGCACCCTTTGGTGCCGAAGAAATCCTTTCCTGCGCTTCAGGAGATCGTCTCAAGTTTTCGCGGGTAAACCGCAAAAGGGTTAAGCAGGCACAGGCAGAGTGCGGGGCTGTGTAGACTTGGCGGGAAGCCTCTCGCCGTCGTCCGCCTAATCAGCTCTCCTCGGGAGGTAATCTTGCAAACACTCCCGGCCCTTCTTGCTTCTTTGACGTCTCGATGCAGAATCGAATGTGAATGTGAATCGAATGTGCCGAATGTGAATGTCGAATGTGAATGTAACTGGTCCATGATGTTGCTCGTTTTGTCTTTGTTAGTGTGACCAGTTGGTGCACTAGTATCGGTACCGGCCATTTATGCGGCCATCGACCAATGACTGGGTAGTGGATATGGTCTCTTGATTGTTGCGAGTTGCGCTCACTATGGGCGCTTGGGTGTATCTCTATGATACCGGTGATGCTGCTAGGCCAGTTTGATGCGTTTCCGCGGTGGTCTCGTGTCTGGTTCTCCTTGTGAGGCGATCGGGCGCCTGTACTTGTCTGACGGGTGGACTGTTATTGCTGCAAGGTTGGCAACGATTAGATGTTTTGATGTCCTGGCTCGTTCGTAGAACCTCTTGGAGAGCTTGTGTAAATGCGGGAGGACGTTGTCCACAACAAGCTGGTCGTTGAGTTCACGAATCGGAGTAGAGCGCGGCGCTCGGGCGATTTGGCGAAGTATTCTATTTTGTAGGCGTTGGAGCGGTAGCAGATTGGTGTCCGCTGTCCCTGCCCAGACCGGCGCTGCATACGTGAAAGTGGGCCGAAGCGCCATCTTGTAGAGTTGTATTTTTGATCTTGTGGTCAAGGAAGTAGACAGTAGGAGGGAGCGCAGGGCTCCTACTTTGCATGATGTTTTCGCGCTGACTTTGCTGATGTGTTCTCTCCAAAGGAGTTTGCTATCTAGAGTTACCCCTAGACAGTTGCTTGTTTTTGTCCACGGGACTGTTGTTCCATGTATTTGTAATGAAGGCTCGACGCGTCCTCGTAGCGTGAATGGAGACGCAGGGTTCTTCGCCTTTCTTCTTGAGAACAGGGTGGCTGTAGTTTTGGCGGGATTAATTGCTATGCGCCACGAGGTGTACCAAGGCATGACTGTGCTTGTGTACTCGGTTAGGCGGCGCAGTGCTAATGCTGGATGCAGGCCGGTTGCCACAGCCGAGAAGTCGTCAGCAAATAATGTGGCCGTGACGTGATCTTGGTTTGATGGTACCGGTATGTCGTGAGTGAATAAGGAGAACAGGGTTGGTCCGATTACCGAACCCTGCGGCACTCCTGCATGTATCGGCTTGAGAGTGGACATGCCGTCTTGCCACGCGACGGCGAATTCTCGATGTTGGAGGTAAGAACGGATGAAGCCTGTCAGTTCACGAGGAATGCCGAGTCTGTGCATCTTTAGCATTAGACCATCATGCCAGACCCGGTCGAAGGCCTTCGCAACGTCGAGATAGACAGCCGTGGCGAAGTGGTGCTTGTTGAATGCCGATGTTATTTTGTCGGTCATTCTAGAGAGAGCATGAACCGTGGAGTGCCCAGGACGGAATCCATATTGGAAGTCGGGCAGCGCGCCTGATTGTTCGATAGCCTTGTTTAGGGTCCATGATGTATGAAGTGAACTTATTATATACTAAAGCTAGAATAGCAGGCGAACCAATCCGGTTCATCCTTGTCCCTGATTGGTTCGGCGCGAGTACCACTGGGCCCTAACCAATCAGAACTCTCCTTCCATTAGTTAGGCCAGAGTACTGGACCTCTCCCAATCCTAACTAAACTTATTCATTACCTAACATGGTGGTAAACAGTCCACCAGTGGGGGATTCAACATCTTAAGTAAGTATTGGTGTGAAGCTGTAGATAGATGTTTGAACATTTCATTATGCAAGTTGTCAGGTCCGGGGGCGCTGTTAGAAAAGAGACCCTGTCCCTTCCCTCCCACTGTCCCACTGAATATTTTTTTTCCCACTTGGCCCTGCCCTCCCTTGCTGGACTCCCGTATGACGACTCACGCGACGTACAATGGATCTGATTCGGATGTGGCTTTATTCTTCATTATCATCTTTCTCATCTTCATTATCACCCGCTCATCGTCTCGATTAGCCATCGTTGCAAAAATATGAGACGTTAAGCCCCATTAATCAATAATAATAATAATAATAATAATAATAATAATAATAATAATAAACACACACGCACTCGAATGCAGACACCACTGGTCCATGATGTATGAAGTGAACTAATTATATACTAAAGCTAGAATAGCAGGCGAACCAACCTGGTTCATCCTTGTCCCTGATTGGTTCGGCGCGAGTACCACTGGGCCCTAACCAATATCACCCACTCATTGTCTCGATTAGCCTCGCTGCAAAAATATGAGACGTTAAGCCCAAATAATCAAATCAAACCGAACTCTCCTTGCATTAGTTAGGCCAGAGTACTGGACCTCTCCCAATCGTAACTAAACTTATTCATTACCTTACATGGTGGTTAACAGCCCACCAGTGGGCGAATCAACATCCTAAGTAAGTATTGGTGTGAAGCTGTAGATAGATGTTTGAACATTTCATTATGCAAGTTGTCAGGTCCGGGGGCGCTGTTAGAAAAGCGACCCTGTCCCTTCCCTCCCACTGTCCCACTGCATATTTTTTTTCCCACTTGGCCCTGCCCACCCTTGCTGGACTCCCGTATGACGACCCACGCGACGTTCAATGGGTCTGACTCGGGTGTGGCTTTATTATTCATCATCATCTTTCTCATCTTCATTATCACCCGCTCATTGTCTCGATTAGCCATTGTTGCAAAAATATGAGATGTTAAGCCCCATACATCAATCAATCAATCAATCCGACCCCATTTCGTGTGAAACCAAGGCAAGGCATGGCCCAGCCATCTAAATTAACAACAGTACCGCGCCGCCCCGCACCTCCACCTTCTACAGCAGTGGGTATACAGACAACGCGCGCCTCGGCTGTCAATAGTCAGTCGACGTTAGGCTCTTGAATGAGAAGGACGTGATAGGGACTCGTGAACATGGCAGATGCAATTCTGGCGGAACGTCGAGCAATGGGTGACCGACTTCAGTCTGCACCAATATACTTACACAAGCAAGATAATATCCCGGAAGATAACAAATGCATTTGTATATATAAATAAAATTACTAGACTATCAAAAGAATAACAAGGTGGAAATAAATTATCCATGGCAGCATTTGCAGACTGTTCTATTTAAAAATGTCAGTTTGTTCTACCTTCATAACGGAACCGCCAAAGCTCGTCATCATCGTCGTCTGTCTCGTCGCTGTCAGTCATCGCTTGCATGAAGGCTTATGATTATGGTCTCAACTCCCCGGGTATCCATGCCCATTTCTGTGGCACAAGTCTCTCTTATCAGTTTTTCACAGTTGTCGACTCGTTTTGACCATTCCGCTGCCGTTATGGCCTCTAAGGCATCATCTGAAACTCTTTTTGTGTTTTCCACTGTTTTTTCTCCGTTCCTCCTAATATTTTCATCGTAGCTTTGTTTAATAGAAGGCCCTATTTAGTATTTACTAAAATGTATAGGTAAGTGCATTACCTAGGCCTAAGAATTACTTTAATTACGTTACTCTAGCAACTACAGTGGAACTAGAGTTACAAGCATAAGTTATTGTATGTTCGTTCTTAATATTATTATCATGTTTATTATTGTCAATACAGGGGGAAAGTCACAAACGTTTCACATTTGTCTTACATTAATGCATACACTGTGACTTTAATTATTATAAACTTGACACATGTTACCAACACCTCGTCTGAGATACAACCTTGAACTAGATACATTTTTCAGGTACACACAACATACAAGAATACACGCATTAATGTACTAGACTATTGGCCTACAAGTAATTGACAAGAATTCCAAATTACACCCATTTCTTATGGAGAAATGATGTTGTCCAATATGAACACATTTGCATTAGCCCTAAGTAATTGTTTACATACCTTCCAACACCTCAGGGGTGTTTGGAGGTGGCACGGTGTCAACACTCGGCCCCGCTACCTCGACTAGAAACAAGGAGACAAGCGTTAGTGTACAAGTGCAATTGTATATTCATTCCGAATATTAGTATTATTATTATTATTATTGTTAGTACAATGATGTACAACTTTCCAACAAATTTCTACACATTCAAGTAGCTACCACTCTAAATGTTGCACAATCCTCTACCACAGGTCTGGTATTCAATTACAGAAACACTGACTTATATGTAATATTCAAAAAATTGATACATGTATTCTTACCACAAGTAGCGGCCGCATCGTCCACCCCCACTTCCTCGATCACTTCAATTAACTTTTCTGCAAACAACAAGAGAACAAAACAATCTTTAACATATGATGACTATGAGAGTACAACTGTGTACCACAACAATCACTACCTTAGACATAACATCTAGGCTAACAACTCCACAACAATGTTATAGTCTAGCGTAGGCCTACTCCATCTAGGCTATTCAGAAATTCATGTTTCAGGCCGTGGCCTATTGTGTAAATTATACACAGCAATTTAGTATATGACTGAGAGTACAACTATGTCCTACAACAATCACTTCCTACGACATCACACCTAGGCTAAATACTGCACAACAATGACAAAGTCTAACGTAGGCCTACTCCATCTAGTTCTAGACTATTCAGAAATTCATGTTTCAGGTCGTGGCGTATTGTGTAAATTATACACAGCAATTTAGCATAAAACTGAGAGTACAACTGTGTCATACAACAATTACTACCTACGACATCACACCTAGGCTAAATACTGCACAACAATGACAAAGTCTAGCGTAGGCCTACTCCATCAAGGCTATTCAGAAATTCATGTTTATCAATCAAAAAAATTGATGCAAGTATTCTTACCACAAGTAGCGGCCGCCTCGTCCACCACAACTGGCGGCACTTGAATGAATTCTTCTGCAAACAACAAGACAATCTTTAACATATGATGACTATAAGAGTACATCTGTGTTCTTCAACAATCACTACCTACGACATAACATCTAGGCTAAAAGCTCCACAACAATGACCAAGTGTAGCGTAGGCCTAGGCCTACTCCATCTAGGCTCGTCTTCAGGCCTAGCCTAGACCTACGGCCTACACGCCTAGTATTATTCCTACTACTATTATTATCTCTAGGTAGGCCTACAAACTCTAATCAAGTTACAATTTCCTTTCCAGTAACATTCTTTGAAAGAAATACTTAGCTTTATAGAGACGTCTCCGTCAACGAACAAGACAAATCATTGACGTTGTTGATTTCCAACAAACAGCTATTGCAATGACATTCGCGCATGCCATGACAGCCAACTATTGAAAGAGAAAACACCTTGCTCGGCTATCGTTTGAAACTGACCGGGTAATCTTGGCTCGAGACAATTACACAAATTACCTTCTTCAAACGTACATACGTAACGACGGGTGCAACATGTACAATTATCTAACTAATCAACACGGCGAATATATAGGGCCTAGTAGTTATTACATACTAGGCCTACTGCATTCATTACAGTTAGACTAGATTCATTTCAACTATGACGACAGGCAGCTTTATCATTCACGATACATTATAGGGGCCTACACCTATGTAGGCCTATGCCTACTACTAGGTGCTTCATGTTTACACTAATCACATTAGTTTAGCCTCTACAGTAAACTGTTTGTTTGATTTAAGATGCAGGTATGAGAAGACTACACAAGAAAGTAATATGTCCGTACCAGTGAAAGAAGAATTGCCCTACCGAATTGCCTAGCGTGTAAGTTAAACGCGAATCAGGCGCTGTTGCAACCTGCGTGCATTTGCCAGGATTGGGTTTACATTTCTGATGACTTCAGCTTCAGCTTGCTCTCCACCAATTCCCATTCCGAAGTCTAGTTCCCCTTCTGCGTCATGGTCTTGCGCAGCTGGAGGAGGAACGCCGTACTCCACACACATATTGTGGAGTACCGTGGCAGCCATAGTTATTTGAGATGCCTTCTCAGGATGGTAATGCAATACCCCATGCCTGAAAAGGCATCTCCAGCGACTCTTTAATAATCCATTACAACGCTCCACGATACTCCGTGCCCGCATTTGGTGGTGGTTGTATTCCTCTTGGGCATCAGTGATTGCAACTGCCAGTGGAGTAAACAGCCACGGCTCTAAAGGATAACCACTATCACCTGTAATTCCACTTGTATTAGTCTCTGTTATTTTTTTAGATAAGATGAGATTAAACACTAAGGCTGCAAATGGGCCAAAACTGCCTGGTGGCTACTAATGTAGGCCTATGTTATGATTTGAAAACCGTAAACATTTAGGCCCGGTTTTTCAATAGTCCGTTAAAGAGTCCGTAAAGCTTAATCGATTGATTAGTACAAGTTGGTGTTTTTCAATGGTTGTTTAGTGCTAATCAATTGATTAAAGCATCGTAACGGATCGTTAAAGTTACGGGCGGAATATCGGTTGGTTAGGGCTGTAACAGACTGATTAAAGACTTTCAAGATGGCGACTGGCAATCAGCTGGTAGGCCTAGTAGGAGGAGGTGGGTCTTGTTTGAAGGTTATGAACTGACATTTCAAAAAACATTACGTAAATATTATGCAGTGATGGCTAATCGTCGAGGTTATGGTGGATTTGCGTTAGGCCTAGGGCAAATTGATTATTTAGATTCATCAACGGATGATGAACTAGAGGAAATGGCACACGAATTTTTAAACCATGCAAGGAGAGAAAGAGTAGTTCGGCAACGTCCTGATCATTTTGCAATATGGGATGACATGGACTTCTTCATGCGATTCAGGTTAAGAAAACCCACAGTTGAAATGTTGCTGGACAAAATTGCGCATCTTCTAGCAACCCCTACTGCAAGGTGAGTACACTAGACTAGTCCAAAAATATTATTCTTGATTAGGCCTAGGGCCTAGGCCTACACCTTCAAAACACAGTTTTACTTTTCTGCCCCATTTACCATGTCATTGATTGATTCATGTCTGCCTAGGGAACAGTGTGTAAACTAGGTACCGGTATTTGTATTTCTTTAGGCCTATACCTACAATACTTCCATTTACAGATTTGACATTGGCACCTGTGCCTAATCTTAAAGTAATGCCCCCTAGATATGCTTGCAAACAATGAACCAAATATTACAACCATAGAAATAATACTGTTTTCAAGATTCTAGGCCTGTGCTATAAAACTTAACTTGTCCTAGGCCTAGTTAGGGTTGCCATATCTCCCAGTTTCAGCGCGACTGTCCTGCTTTTAATTTTTAAGGCCCACGTCCTCTCGGAATATAATAACAAGCGGGTCACGTCTGTCCTGCCGAGTTCTGCTTGACTTGACCAAAATATCCAATACAACATAGGCGTAAACATAACACAAACTCACCTGTTCTCTTGTGGAATCCCTGAACTCCCCACTTATAAGCCCTCCTCCAAATATACAGTCTTCGTTCTGAGTTGAGAGAGGCCGGCATCCTATTGATATTTTAAAGCCCAGTTCTTCTAATAGCGAATTACTACCCTGAATACTGTGACAACCCTTTTCTTCCAACTAGCCACCACTTGCGAACACAATAGCAAACATGATGTTTTACAGCGCTTTCTGTTAAATACCCTCTCAACTCACGAAGAAAACTATACCAAGGTCAAAACAATGTTTGTGCTGCCAGCGTAGTTAGCTGCGGTCCGCCCATATATAATCCGCCCATATATAATCATTAATTTTTGCGTCTGGTGACTGGGATTAATTATCTGGCAATCCTAGTACTGGCTCAGCTTGCACAGGCTTGGTCTCCAAATTCTCACACAAATTTCATTATCAAGTTTGGTGAGCTGCACTAATTTAACATTAGGTCTGGGGCTAATTTGTGAATTACTTTTAAAAATGTGTGAACTATGGAAAACATTGTTACTGACCCCATGTTGTACGGTAGGAATGACGCTGTATCACCAAGAAATCAGTTACTAATGACACTGCGGTTTTATGCTTTGGGGAGCATGCTCATATCTGTTGGCGATTTTGCTGGCATACACAAGTCAACAGCTTGTAGAATTGTGCATCGTGTCACAAATGCCATAGCACGACTAGCACCCGAATATATCAAGTTTCCAGAGACAGATGAAGAGAAGTCCAAGACCCGCTTGGATTTCTTTAGAATTGCCCGTTTCCCACGTGTAATTGGATCCATCGACTGCACACACATAAAAATACAATCACCTGGTAAGAATGTAAAACCAATCTATAAGACATTGTCAAAACAATACGGATTTGGAATTATTTACCATGTATTTGCATGAAAACAATCTGCCCAAGGAAATCTGTTAAAACTCCATTGAACATTAAATTGCCAAATATTCAAGCTTATGCTCTTACAAAATTTGTAAATAAAAAAAAATAATTATATGCAATGCAACTTTTCCAAAAATATAGCCGCATCACAGTGGTGTGTCAAGTCGGAGGACGGACTGGATTGTTTTCATGAAATATGCCTTTTTTGTAAACATTACAGGTGGGAACCAAGCAGAATACTTCAGAAACCGAAAGGGATACTTCTCTTTAAACGTTCAGACTATTTGCAATGCCAATTTGAAAATACTTGACATAGTTGCAAGCTGGCCTGGATCTACCCACGATACATCTATTTTTAATGGATCTGCCATTAAAGCAAGATTTGAAAATGGTGAAATGGGTGACAGTGTGCTAGTTGGTGACAGTGGGTATCCAATTCTTCCTTATTTAATAACTCCTTTGCGTGAGCCGGAAGGGGTTGCAGAAAATCGTTTTAATGAGGCTCAAATAAGGACAAGAAACCCAGTGGAAAGGTCGTATGGTGTATGGAAGAGAAGATTTCCCATTTTGTCTGTTGGAATGAGATGCAAACTAGATTTAGTAATGGCCATCATTGTGGCCACTGCTGTCCTGCAAAATATAGCCTGTGACATGCATGAGGATGAACCACCCCAAGACCCGCAAGTCAATGTTCCCGTGGAGGAAGAGGACGAAATGCCCATTGTGCCGGATTTGAATGGAGGTGGTGGAAATGACCGTGTTCGACACGCATTAATACACGAATACTTTGCAAGGTAATCATTAGTTTTCTATTTGCACAGATTACAAGCCATTGTGACATGTATTTTATTGGCAATAATCAATGGTGCATTATGATTTATAATTAACAAAACACAAGATTCATAACGCAATTTAATAGTACCTATGGTTTACTTGTTAATGTACATATACTAACTAAATACTAACTAAAATGAAAATAATTTGTTTGCATTATGGTCTAACAAGAAACCATAATAGGAACCAGTTACATTTGTTTATGAATACCTAAAATATAATTTTATGTTCAGCTTCAGCATTACAATTACCTCGGTTACGCCTACTTCCTTAATCGATGTTAACTATGAAAAACACATTACACGGAATCATATCATACTACGCTTTTGATACTTTGGCGAGTGCAACACGTATCCCCCTCACATACGTCAATTAAACTTTTACAGGTGATATCTGGTGTGTGCTAAACGTTTATATAGCTACACTTTTTTTCCCACCCCTAGCCTGTATTGAATGCATACCATGTCTCCCTAACCATTTTTTTTTTAAATTTCTAGGTTGGAATGAACATAAATTAAAAAAAAAAAAAAAAACACATTTAGAGTCTACCCACTCAGTAACAAAACTGATTTGCAGTGGGGTACTTTAATTTAAAGCAACTAAACCAACCCTGTAGGCTCCGAACACCATCAACAAGTGAGCGATAACCAATCAAAGATCGCAATTTCAAATACGAAACATATGAATCAGTGATTGGACAGTGCGAACACCTGCGGACAAAATGTCAGAATAAAGAAAAATAAATTCAGAACAACTTTGAATTTATTGAGTGTCTCGTTGCTAGGACGGCTCTAAACTCACCGCTTAGTTATTCCTAAGACTAGAACATCTAGTTTGTTCTGTCATAGTCTATCATGAGGAAAGTTAAAAGAACATCAATACTACATGGATGTTTTTCTACTCAAGACATAAGTGATAACCTATGTTTAAAATTATACTTAACAGTGAAATGTAAATAATAAATGTGAGAATGAATGAGAATGAAACGTGTTTGTCAATGTTTGTAAAATATACTGTACAACTAAGGCAAGACAAGACAACTAAGAAGAAAAAGTGTATACAGTAAGAAAAATAATGAATACATAATAAATGAGCACTTAAATATTGTTATCAGTAACTAATCACATCAGTTTTTTCTTCCTGTGTTTCTACCGGCACGTCTTAAGTTCATTAATCTACGTTTTTTAATGGCCACAGACAATCTTAGTGATTCCACCGTCAATTTCAGTGACTCAACCCTCAACTCATGCAGAGCATCCTCTCTGGCTTTATGCTCCTCATATTCAGCTTGCAGCAGTTTCTCCCTGACGTCTGTCACCCGTATTTTGCTGCTCGCCATTTGATGCAGCTTCGATGCTGTAGCTGCTCTCCCCATTTTAGTTGCAAATCCCGGAGACTTCTTTTTATTTCCATTACTCGTTGGAGTAACCAGATCTGCTTGTGCTGCTGAAAAATAGAAATACCTAATTAGTAAAGTATAAGTACAGTGAGAGAAGGAGGGGGAGGGAGACATTCATCTTTACCTACTTGACCATGAACCAATGACACTCAAGTCACTCATGTAAATAATATGTAGGCCTGAACATTTTGCTTAGATGTAGTAGGCCAAAACGATAGGCACAAACGGCACACGGTATCTACAAGAAAATGTGATTGTGAGATGTGCATATTTTTAAATTTGAAAACAGATTAGCCTATTTTTTTAAGGTATACACACAGTATTGTAGATTGATTTGCAAGTGAAAGCGTAGCCTAACGTTTGAATGCATATGAAAACTTGACTTCGACGTTTCTAGGTGTTCAGGAACTTCAATCTTAAAAAACTTGAAATCGACAAATATGCATTACGCTAAGATACAATTATGTTGTTAGTAAAACAAAGTTCCCCCATATGAAAAGCTAGAGAATACCTAGTGGATCATAATAGAAATGTAAGTGATTGATGACAATTAGCATAATATTCTATTCTATTGCAATAGCCCATTTAAAAAACCATCTAGGGTTCCGATTCAAGAACTTCGATACACAATAATAAAAATTTAAAATCCAGGTTAATAGATGAGTGTGTACATGATTGGAAATTGGCTTGTTGTACATTGTTTTTATTGAGTATTTAGGGGACCGTGTGGGAAACACATAGGCTGTGTTCTACAGTACATCTGACAAGTGACCGAGTTCCGTCACATGGTGGGCCTACAAGCTAATTAATCAATGTGACAAATCTGGAAATCTGTTTATAATATCTTAATATATCTAGCTACCTTTGATCGCCCTGCTCAGATTTCTCAGATGCTTATAAGAATGATACCGAGCAACCCGAGCTAGCTCAGACTGCCATGTGTATTTTGAGAACACAGCCAAGATACCTGGATAATTTTGTGAATTATCTATTATTGCTTTAATAATTCAATATGAACAATCTAGGGCTACAGCTTGTACAGTTGAACCCTGAAGTCAAACTCAAAGTAAGAAGGTAATGTGCACACTTTTTGTAGGCCTACATTACCTTCAGGTGCACTTGGAGCTTTGGAAGAGCCAGCCTCGATGCGTACGCTCGGTGAAATCAAAACTTCACTTCTTTTCTCTTTCAAAGAAGCTGGAGACCATGCAGACCAATCTTTTGGATAATCTTTCAAAATGTCCTTCCTTGAAAGCGAATCATTAGGCCTACTTGTGGCAGGATGGGTGACAACCTCCAACTGTTGAGCATAAGACTTGTTATCACATATGCCTATGTAGAATAGTGTAAATTTATTTTGTGGGGGTAGAGGGAAGGAAAATACTAGTTGCAAAATTATAGCAGAACATTTGCTTCATTTGTAATGTAAAATAATATAGTGTAGCCCATCAACGTTTATGTATGCCTTGGGTTTACCCTTTCTTACCAAGGCCTACTATTTTAAATTAGGCATAATCATGTATATAAATATTGCTAATGCACAAAGGAAAATTGATGTAAAGTTGATATAGACCTATTGTCTACCTATAGGCTACCATGACGGGCCTCCTCCTTTGTAAGTTCTTATTAAAACCTACAATAATTCTGTGCTATCACGCATGCATTACTTCAGGCGTAGGCCTACATTAATGTGAAAACATTGTATCCATTTGGCATGTGCATCGCAATTAATGAATGTACATTGTGACAAGGGCCAAGTTGTGAATAAAAAGGCCATTAAAATAAATGAAGTAATTTTCATAAACTTACCACTTCAAATGTTACATTTTCAGCTAGGCTTACTGTAGATGTAGGCCTAGGAGTAGGCGTGTCGGCTTCTGCCTCTAGGCCTATGTCCACTGTCATAAACTCGGCAGTCTCAGACGTAGGCCTATCTGTTATGCTTAGTTCTCCTGTTGAATTCAGGCTGTCGTCTAGGTCATCGCATTCGAAGGTTTGTCCTGAATCACAAACATTTGGGCTACTGAGTACTGACACATTCTTATAGGCCTAGATCTTAGGTATAGCCCTAGGCCCTAGGCCTACGCATAAAGAATGCATTGAACAGTTGAATCTGCATTAGCCTAATCATGGGTGTAACCTAGGCCTAGCCTACTTACCAGCAGTTCCGTTGCTGTCGAATGGATTTGCAAGGCCCTCCAGGCCAACCCCCATAATTTCCCGCAAAATGTCAGTATTCGGGTGCAATGTGGGTAGGACTGGAGTGCCTCCCCCCGTTTTGAACCGCTCCTTCTTCTCCTCCATCAACACTTTCTTCGCACCCCTCTTCATGTTGTCATATTTGGATTTCAAATTGATGAGGGTTCGAGGGTGGGCCCCACTTTGACAATTAAACTCCTCGTGGAGCTTCGCCCAGCCATGGTCTTTCTCCTTGTTTGTGAGAGCATCCGTCTTTTTGCATTCGATCACGTTGCAATATTTGCGTACCAAAGCCATCAATAGGGCCTCTTCAGTGGCGCTAAAATTACTCGCACGCTTCCGTTTCGACACTTTCTCATTGTTGGACATATTGCACAACAGAATGAATGTAAAAAAAGATAAATATGTAACAAGTTTGGTTTTGGCTATGCTTCCTTCCGAGAATGTAAATCAACAGGTGGGGTGGGCACTTGACCCTGACCAAATACCTCCCTGACAGCTAGCGACAGGTGAACAACTTAACGAAACGATACGTGTCTATAATATCTTCGTATACACACGAACAAAATACATAGATGTCTTCATATATTTTTTTATATTAATATATCGTGCATTATCATCGATAAACATGTTTAAACGAACCTTTTATGACCTCAATTATGTATATAAAATTTGGTTATCGTTCATGAGTAAGCGATGTTTTTGTTCAGCGGTTGGCGAAGAAACCGACTTGTATGCGTACGGTGAGTGCGCGCGCATTCATTTCAATAGACTCGGAACAACAAGAGAGGCAAGACTGAATTGCCAGCTGTAACCAATCACATGCTTCGGAAGAGTTCGTTAGTTAACGGATACTTAAAATCACATTGAAAAACGCAAACTGGATAACCATTGATTAAAACTGTCCGTAAAGCTAATCAATTGATTAGCTGACGAACTGTTTAGCAACTGATTGAAAAACCGGCCCTTAGTGGGAATCACTAAGGTTGGAATTCATAGTCGGCCCCTACACCTAGGGGCGCCCATTGTTACCAAGGTAACAATTGTTTCCATGTTATTTCCCATAAACAAAACAAATCCATAGCAACAATGGGTGCCCCTAGGTGTAGGAAGGTAGAAGGGCCCAATTTTGATAAGGTGTTAAATAAATTATTGCAATAATTAATATTTAACAAGCAACTATGAACTAATATTATCCCTGTGAGCATGTTGGAGTGCAGCTTTCAGATTTGACGAGCGCCAAATGAAGGCGTCATTTGTGCTCCCAGGGTAGTTTGCGTTAACATTCAAAATCTTCATATCTGCATCACAAACCTTAAACCAATTACAAGTAGTTACCACGTATTGAGCGTGATATTTAATAGTAATGTTATAAGAATTACATCACTAAATTTAAGTTTTTACCAGTTGAACATTAATTGAGTGGTAATGTTTCCTGTTTACATATATATGCTCCGGGTACTGATCGTCATTGGCTGTGGATGCAACGATTGCTACATGCGTGCAATCAATTGCCCCAATTACTCCGGGAAAATGGTAGTCATGTTGAAATCTGCAAAATGTTTTAAGTAATTGTAAATGGATTCCTTAAGGAATTGTTTTTCAGTTGGAAAAAGGGAATTGCCTCCCACTCTCCTACCTCCTATCAGCCCTAACCTATGTACTGCCCCGCGGGGAGCTCACCTCTAACAGGCTTAGCCCGCGCGCAGTACGTCTAACCGCCTGTTACCTTCAGGCGTCCTAATAATTTTCCCGGGACCGGCACCGCTACCAAGGAGCAAAACCCGGCGCCTCCAATATGGTGAGAACGGCGTCCCATGTTGACGGCTACTATCCCATTCGAAGCGGAGGAGTCTGTAGATGACGTTTGCACCCTTTGGTGCCACTGAATTCCTCTTCTGAGACGCAGGAGACCGTCTTGAAGTTTTTGGCGGGAAAACCGCGAAAGGGTTGAGCAGGATGCTGGCTGAGTGCGGGGCTGCGCCGGCCTGGCGGGAAGCCTCACGCCGTCGTCCGCCAATGCTGTCTGCTCGCCTCAGGAGGTATACTTGCAAGCATTCCTGGCCCTTCTTTCTTCGTCGGCGTCCCGAGACTGAATGAGTGAAGTGGGGAGTGTTCAAACGCCTGAAGTGTCCTCGTACAATCGCCGGGGGGTCCTAATGACGCCGTTCATGGCGGACGACACACGTGCGTGTGCGTGTCGTCAACACACGCACAAGACGCACCCGCGATACTATTAATAGAAGTGTGGTAGTACACAACACAACACACACATGCACATGCACTCGAATGCAGACACCACTGGTCCATGATGTATGAAGTGAACTAATTATATACTAAAGCTAGAATAGCAGGCGAACCTGCCCAGGGTTTGCTACCTTATCGTGGTGGGCAGGTTTGCGTGCTTTGTTGATCCCGAGAGTACAGTGTGCCAACCTGACATTTCATGACATTAGTTATTCATATTATTAGTGTTTAAGGTTTATTGTTTGTTTTTCGGCAGTTTTGACATTTCATATTCAGGCAGTTTTGACTAATGTTTTTAGAAACGATATAACTACACATGTTTTTCGAATGGACTATACGGCCGGAGGACAGTGCACGTGTGATGCGTATGTGTTTCAAACAAAGAAACCCTCAAATCGAAGCTTCACGGTTGTGAAATCGTAAATATCCAGTGCAAGTGCGTAGCCAGCTCACGCGTGTGTTAACATATTACGCAACTTTGCCTAGCAACAACGCGACCAACCAATCAAAACCAGCTACAACCCCACCCCCCTTCACACCCAAAGATTCTAGAAGGACGAAGACACAAAGAAACGCCAACCACTCTACCAACAGTTCCGCCCGTGACCAGACGTGTGAGTCCCGACCAGCGACAAGCCGTCTCCAGGACAAAGGCAGGAGCCTAGTCCATGGGTCCGGTCCGGTTCAACATGCCTCAAGCCTAGGCATTCATCTTCATCATCATCTTCATCATCATCTTCATCTACAACTACATCTACTACATCTACGATTCGAACTACAACAAAACCGTAACGTATAATCAAAGATCATGATCTCAAACTTATAAACAAAACAACTTACGAACAAAATGTGAAAGTGCATTAGCAAGGAACAAAGAACTCAATGGCCAAGGCCAACTCAATAAAGTCAAACTGCCACTAAAGTAATAATCACTTCATAGTTTTGATACTTTTGTAATTGTGTATTTTTGTGTATTAAATTAGTCTTAACAGAGTAATATTGTTGTATTGAACATTTCACTCCTTTTCACTCCTAAAAATATTCTTTTCATTTGAGAAGAATATTACACGTATGCTTCTGGAAGGGCCACCCTAGCCGGACTGGTCGAGGAGGAGAAGTCAGACGAAGTGCAGTCCACACCCCAATCCCCTTTTCTCCTTTTTCTCCTTTCCTCAGGCGCCTTCCTACTTGCCCCTTTCCTTTCCAAGTTGCAAAAATATAAGACGTTAAGCCCAATTATCAATCGTTGTAGGCGTAGCTGCAGAAGGTGTGGGTTCCAGTAAGGGCCTCAAACCAAACCGGTTTTAAGGTTTGGCTCGTATGTTGGAAGTGGTTCTTATAACCCTAATTTCTATAGCTCTCCCAAATAATCATCAATCAATATCAGTCAATCTCCTTTTGGCCCCTTTCCTCCAAACAGCCCCCTATTTCATCTTCATATATCACCTACTCATTGTCTCGATTAGCCTCGTTGCAAAAATATGAGACGTTTAGCCCAAATAATCAATCTATAGTTACGGACCGAAAACTAAGTTATCTAAACACTTTTCTTCTGAAAGTGACACATGAATGACTTATCCATCACTGTAATGAACACTATAACTTCAAAACTTGCTATCAAAATACAAGATCATTCTTTTGTTCACATGTAAAATATTGCAACAAAGCTTCCATAAAAATGATTCAGAATTGGGTGTGTGTACTCAAAAAAAAATATTTTAAACTCAATTACTCTGGATCTGCCTAGGTCTTGGCGAGCCTTTGTTTGGAATGGCGGAACCACTCCTTTATTGCTGTCTTAATACTCCTATCATCTGAATCTTTAAGAATGGGTATACTCCTGACAGCAACTGAAAAATAAATTCAAATAAGCTTATATAATAATGGAGGCCGATACCTAAGTCCTATCATGGATAAGTTGAATTTGAAGTTTCCGCCCGCAATTAGACCTGTGGAGGGATGTAGCTATTCGCGATTTCGAGCAAAGCGGGCGGTGCCTGGTGGCAGATCGGGGAAGCTTCCAAGAGCGGTTGATGACAGCAAACATGGCTGCCATGCATGTTGTTGTATGAACGTTCAACCCGTGTTTTGTTTTCATTATCGCATCTTACTACGTCGGCATCATGGACACAAACCTACTCACAATACTCTCATAATAGGACGACCCACGCGATGTAGAATGGATCTGATTCGGATGTGGCTTTATTCTTCATCATCATCTTTCTCGGCTTCATTATCACCCGCTCATCGTCTCGATTAGCCTTTCCTGCCCAGGGACTGCCACCTTATCGTGGTGGGCAGGTTTGCGTGCTTTGTTGATCCCGAGAGCTATGCCGGCGGAAGCGTATGTCTTTTCACCGCCTTCTCACTATTTCCATTCCTATAACTTAATCTGAATACTCCACGGTCTTCTTGATGCTTTATACAATTCCAATTACACCGCCGTCTTACTATTTCCATTCCTATAACAACAATACTAATCTAAACTACTAATAACTAATATAGTGTAAGCAAGCACACCGTGACAATCTTCCCCCCTTAGTCGTGAACGGTAGACTTGGACTTTCTCGGGCGTAAAACTCGGCGTTGCTGATCATCCACTGTTGTAGCCCAAGAAGGACTCGATACCCATTTCTTAAGCTGGTCAGCATTCGCTCTTCCCATACATTTGCCAGACTTAGGATCGACTAACTCAAAAGAGTTAGTGGCAATCTGTCGAGTGATTTGATGGCGT
Source organism: Isoperla grammatica (assembly GCA_945910005.1). NCBI lineage: Eukaryota > Metazoa > Arthropoda > Insecta > Plecoptera > Perlodidae > Isoperla > Isoperla grammatica. The sequence goes on along the minus strand of OX246747.1, from coordinate 6,387,364 downwards.
GGAGCTAAACCAGCAGACACTGCCATCGCTGCATCACTGAGAACGTGAGCGTCCCGCAAAACTAGATCACCAACAACAAAGGGGTTTGGTTGACGACGGACATCATAGTTTTGTTTAGACTTAGCTTGAGCCGCGCTTGCACGAATCCTCGCCCAGTGCCATGCGTCTGTTAATCGATGTTTGAGGTCCACGGCATATTCATGAACTTGGACGGCTGATGAATCCTCGTCGAGAGGGTCCCTGCGATCCCAGGGTGCGTGCAGGTCTCTGCCGTAGGTTAGCGTAGCAGGAGAGTACCCAGTTACCTCACTTACTGCGGTTCTTAATGCAAACGCTAAAGCATGAAGATGACGATCCCAATCTCGGTGGTTATCGCAGTAGGCTCGAATGCTTGTTTTTAGGGTACCATTATGCCTCTCCACCTGTTGCCCACAAGGCCTGTAAGGAACAGTATGGCGATCAGAAATGCCAAACAATGCCATCTTGCTTTTCCAGATGGCACTGACAAATTGTTTGCCTTTATCGCTCGAAATGGCATCAGGGAATCCATGACGACACAACAGTTCTTCTAGTTTGGATGTTATTTGCTTAGTAGTCGGGGAACGTAAAGGAAAAATTTCCGGGTTCAAACTGTCAATGTACTTCTGTCTCGTATTGCGGCGTTATTAAAAATAATAACATTGTTCAGGGAAGAAGTTATCTCTGAAGAAGGTAACATACAACTATGGAGTTGTATCTTACAACCACCTAGGCCTAGTTCGGCACTCCCACTTGACATGTGTTCGGCAAACAATCGAGGTGGCCGTGGGGAGACGCGACGCGAGAAAACATAAACTTGAACCATGTCTGACGCGAAGGATTCCCCCTCCCCCCCCCCCCCACCCCCCCGCGAGCTCGCGTGAAACTCGGCCGCTGATTGGAGCTCACGCCTTCGCTTCGCTCCCAACGCTTAGCTGTAAACCCACCATTAGTCGATAAAGGGCGTTGGTAACCCCTTTATTGCAGTGGTTTTAAGTGTGACTATTTCATTATATGATATTCTGTGTTTTCTTTTCTGAGTGCAGCCACGGTAGAAGCGTCTTCATCCCCTACCAAAACGTGAACTGCCAGGTTAGCCTGTTCTAACATTTTACTCTTAGTAACCAGCTGGACTGCGATGTCGGGTTCCATGGCTTTGGCTCGTCCATGCCATTTCACTCTACAGTCGTGCTTGTCCTCTGGAATCCCCCTTTCACACCGGCGGCACTTCTTGCACCGCTGCAGTTCACCTCCCTAGTTTAGAAGATTCCACATGTTTTCGTATCCGGGAAGAACTCCTGATGTTACAATTTCAATATCTGGGTTGGCATTCAACAGAGCCACAACCGGATCTGCAAAATCTTGGATAAACATCTATTGTAAAAAAAAAACAATAGCTTTGAATACAACATGTGTATGGTACATGCGTTAATCACAGGTCACATGTTTATGTATTAATAAAATGATTGGCAATTATGATTGTCTAGGCCTAGTTGAACACATGCTGAAACATGACAGAACACTAAAAAAATATAATTAAAGGCCAGGTGTAAACAGAAAATGGTTAACATATAGGCCTACATTTTAAATATAGTAGCAAAGCAAGCCAAAAATCCGAACTTCCAATGAAATACGCAACAACGTACCTCGACAGTCCGCCTTCTCGGTATGTCTTTTCCAGCACTTCCTCCTCTGCTTTGGTGAGGAATGTTTCTGGACCCGTTGTTCGAGTATCGACTCCGGAGGTTAACTTCCGAATTAGGGAAGATCTTAGCACTCCGTAACACCAGCTTGAAGCTTACTCACGCCACTTCGGACAGCAGCAATTGCCGCTGTCATAGCATCTCCGGAATACGAAAAAAACTCTCGCTTCACTTTTGGCATCTTCAGGGTCGAATGTCATAAACAGTTTATCATCGAGAAATGGGCTTTAATTTTATTATATAAATCAATTTTAAGTATAAAGCTTACACATAGGTCCTACATATACATGTGCAAGCATAAAACTGTGTTTATAATAAATATACATAAAATAAATGTGTATTCATAGTCTCTCCACACAGTTAAAATAACCGATTTCAGTTAAGGACATTTAAACCATGTTTTATTTTTATTTAGTTTTTTAAAATGATATTTTATGTATGTATTGTATATTACTATACATTAAATAGTAATATGCTAGTTTGATAATTATATTGTGATATTCTATTGCTAAATAATTAAATGCATAAGCATGACCATTACTGCAATCACATAATCCAGTAGTGGACACCTCAAATGTCCACTACTGGAAAACTGTCCATTATTACAACCCAGTAATGGTCACCCCCCCCCCCCTCCCCCCACCACCAAACTTTGTATTTTTATAAAGAGTGAGGTAAAGAGCTCTTCACAATACACATTGTAATACAACATGTCTCTTCTTGCATTAGAATAGCATATGTCTAAAAACAAAACATTAATGTTTTGTTAAACATTATTTATAATTATGGTTAGTGTAGACTGTAGACTCGCTTCTGCACAAAACTCAATGATAAATATTTTCAGACTATTGAAACGTTGATTTAGGCTTTCGGGCTATATAAGCAGCGCGCTGCCAGGCAGGAGCATCAGTCATCTTCAGAACTCCGACCTAGTGACTTCAAGAGTGGTTCTCGTCGCAACCAAGTGTGTGTGCAGTTGACTCATGTAAACTCTCACTCCTGATCGTACGTGGCGATGTTGGCGGCCTTTATGCGGAACGCGTCACGGGTGGATGATAGCGTGAATTGGCCAGAGGTGGTTGACTTTATGATGTTTAGCATCGAGCGGTAGTCCTCTACCCCGTAGAAGGTGATGGGCGCTCTTCATGCCGCTCGGCATTGCGTCACGTTCACCTGCTATCACAGGAACATTGGCTGCATAGATTGCAACTCCTAGGGAAGAGTTTCACCCGGTAAGCGAGAAATATAATAAATGTCTTACATAATATGTTATATTAATCAACATGTAATATATTTCTCACTCAACGGTTCCATCTTTAGCCATCAAACCACTCCAACGAAACTCAAATTGGTACCCAGCGTTTCATACAAAGTATCAGTCAAATATATGCCTCAATATTGCTCCTCTGCACAATGCAGTGTCATGTTGCTCCGTATGGTAGTTACTTATCGAGTACTAAGCAGTGGCCAGAAGAGAGAAGACTATCATGGTATCCTTGATATCTATTAAAGCTTTTGGCCTAAGAGCCTTCTCGCTCGAGGACAAAAAAAACCGTTTCTAATTGGAATTTAGGGAACAAAACAAATCTTCCCTGCCTCTGGGGTTAGTGAGACAGTTATTCGGTAGCTGGTGTAGTGAAGTGCAAACTGTTTTTAGTTTTAATTGTAGCTAAGTTATTGCTATTCATTTCACCATGGTAATCACCAGTGTTACTACCATAAGCAAAGAGTAAACTGGATTCAGGGACAAAATCACCTCTACCTCCCCCCCCCCCCCCCCCTACGCATCCATGCAACACAATAAATCTCCTTCCATCATTCATGTTACCTCGCTTTGCACTTCTTGTATCTTTATCTTTACATGTCTTGCCCAACGTTCCCCTCTAGAAAATCCACGTTTTGTTTTCAACATTTGGCTGCCGAGGACTAGATTTAGACTATCAATGTTTTGTATAGCCTTTACTTTGTTAAAAAGTTGATCCTGTGCAGCGCAATATTGTAACTTTCCATTAATACTCTTCGGTTATCCGTTTTCTCCCACTTAAATTCTATATCAACAACAAACTGTAGCTAGAAGGCTTGCAAATGGAAAATAAACACTTCATTAGTGGGGCAGAAGGTTTAAGAACTTTTTCAAAACATAACTATACTATAAAGGCTTGCAGCCTACTACTATTATTCAAGAATACGTTTGATATAGTTTAATAAGTTTTTCGCAGACACAATTTTTAAACGTAATTAACTACACATTAATATTATATACTTGCAAGTTGATGTTAGTGAGAAGCCCCATAACCTCGCCACGGTCTCAACTATCTATGGGGTCTTGTTTGTTGACGTAGAAAGGTGTAACCATAAAATATAACGGTACCGCTATTAGTTGGAAGGATGCGTTGTTTCGATGCGTTGTTTCTCGTGCGGCAACCCCTGCACAACCACCTTCTCAATTTATTTCGTGTGACGAAACCCAGAAAATGGTGAACAATATTATATATAAAGTTGAGACTTTTGAATATATATTTCTTGATTATATAACGTGGCATTGTATTATTTAACAAAAAAATGAATTTTATATAAACATGGATCAAAGAAAGTTGTCAATATAATAATAACGCTGGTAACTCGTTTACCTTCATAGGGCGGGAAAAAGTGATTCAGAACATTACTAAGACGGGATTGGGTTCCCTGCATGTGGCTTGCATCTGAAACAACAAGTTAAATAAAGAATGGTGATAAAAAAACAAAATAACAAAACACATTATTTTTGAGGTTTAATACCCCTTAATTGCTTAGAAATGAATGTTCTAAAAAGAAATACAATTTTAAGTTAAAGATTGTAAAAATATGGTTTTGCAGTCTCTAAGCCTAAACAGTTAAAATGGTCACTTTCACCTTCAGCAACTAAAATACCGAATCTATGCAAACGTGTTTTAATTCGTATGAAAACAAGATAATTATGTTTAAGTCTCTCCTACATAATGACTGTATACACTGTTCAGTGCTTGCATGCTCTCACCTACATAATGACTGTATACACTGAGCAGTGCTTGCATGCTCTCTCCTACATAATGACTGTATACACTGTACAGTGCTTGCATGCTCTGTCCTACATAAGAACTGTATACACTGTACAGTGCTTGCATGCTCTCTCCTACATAATGACTGTATACACTGTACAGTGCTTGCATGCTCTCTCCAACATAATGACTGTAAACACTGTACAGTGCTTGCAAGCTCTCTCCTACATAATGACTGTAAACACTGTACAGTGCTTGCATGCTCTCTCCTACATAATGACTGTATACACTGTACAGTGCTTGCATGCTCTCTCCTACATAATGACTGTATACACTGTACAGTGCTTGCATGCTCTCTCCTACATAATGACTGTATACACTGTACAGCGCTTGCATGCTCTCTCCTACATAATGACTGTATACACTGTACAGTGCTTGCATGCTCTCTCCTACATAATGACTGTATACTCTGTACAGTGCTTGTATGCTCTCTCCTACATAATGACTGTATACACTGTACAGTGCTTGCATGCTCTCTCCTACATAATGACTGTATACACTGTACAGTGCTTGCACGCTCTCTCCTACATACAGACTGTATACACTGTACAGTGCTTGCATGCTCTCTCCTACATACAGACTGTATACACTGTACAGTGCTTGCATGCTCTCTCCTACATAATGACTGTATACACTGTACAGTGCTTGCATGCTCTCTCCTACATAATGACTGTATACACTGTACAGTGCTTGCACGCTCTCTCCTACATACAGACTGTATACACTGTACAGTGCTTGCATGCTCTCTCCTACATACAGACTGTATACACTGTACAGTGCTTGCATGCTCTCTCCTACATAATGACTGTATACACTGTACAGTGCTTGCATGCTCTCTCCTACATAATGACTGTATACACTGTACAGTGCTTGCATGCTCTCTCCTACATAATGACTGTATACACTGTACAGTGCTTGCATGCTCTCTCCTACATACAGACTGTATACACTGTACAGTGCTTGCATGCTCTCTCCTACATAATGACTGTATACACTGTACAGTGCTTGCATGCTCTCTCCTACATAAGAACTGTATACACTGTACAGTGCTTGCATGCTCTCTCCTACATAATGACTGTATACACTGTACAGTGCTTGCATGCTCTCTCCTTTATAATGACTGTATACACTGTACAGTGCTTGCATGCTCTCTCCTACATAATGACTGTATACACTGAGCAGTGCTTGCATGCTCTCTCCTACATAATGACTGTATACACTGTACAGTGCTTGCATGCTCTCTCCTACATAATGACTGTATACACTGAACAGTGCTTGCATGCTCTCTCCTACATAATGCCTGTATACACTGAGCAGTGCTTGCATGCTCTCTCCTACATAATGATTGTATACACTGCACAGTGCTCGCATGCTCTCTCCTACATAATGACTGTATACACTGAGCAGTGCTTGCATGCTCTCTCCTACATAATGACTGTATACACTGTACAGTGCTTGCATGCTCTCTCCTACATAATGACTGTATACACTGTACAGTGCTTGCATGCTCTCTCCTACATAATGACTGTATACACTGTACAGTGCTTGCATGCTCTCTCCTACATAATGACTGTATACACTGTACAGTGCTTGCATGCTCTCTCCTACATAATGACTGTATACACTGTACAGTGCTTGCATGCTCTCTCCTACATAATGACTGTATACACTGTACAGTGCTTGCATGCTCTCTCCTACATAATGACTGTATACACTGTACAGTGCTTGCATGTTCTCTCCTACATAATGACTGTATACACTGTACAGTGCTTGCATGCTCTCTCCAAAATAATGACTGTATACACTGTACAGTGCTTGCATGCTCTCTCCTACATAATGACTGTATACACTGTACAGTGCTTGCATGCTCTCTCCTACATAATGACTGTATACACTGTACAGTGCTTGCATGCTCTCTCCTACATAATGACTGTATACACTGTACAGTGCTTGCATGCTCTCTCCTACATAATGACTGTATACACTGTACAGTGCTTGCATGCTCTCTCCTACATAATGACTGTATACACTGTACAGTGCTTGCATGCTCTCTCCTACATAATGACTGTATACACTGCACAGTGCTTGCATGCTCTCTCCTACATAATGACTGTATTCACTGTACAGTGCTTGCATGCTCACTCCTACATAATGACTCACTAGCTCGCGACCCCGCTCGGGATTGTTCCTGATTTTGGCTTCCATGTTGGCGATCTTCTCGGTCGCCTTCTTAACGACGCGCTCGGACGTCATGATCGCATCCTTGCGCCCCTGAGAAAGACGGAACAAACTCTTCGGTGATAAGGTTCGTTCGCTATTCGCTTAGAAAGGTAGACATGGAAATAATAATAAAAATGAAAGTAATGATAATAATAATAATCCTTCAAGACAACATCTATCCTACATAATGACTATACACTGAGCAGTGCTTGCATGCTCTCTCCTACATAATGACTGTATACACTGTACAGTGCTTGCATGCTCTCTCCTACATAATGACTGTATACACTGTACAGTGCTTGCATGCTCTCTCCTACATAATCCTGCCCAGGGACTGCCACCTTATCGTGGTGGGCAGGTTTGCGTGCTTTGTTGATCCCGAGAGCTATGCCGGCGGAAGCGTATGCTTCTGGTAGGGCCACCCAAGCCGGACTGGTCGAGGAGGAGAAGTCAGACGAAGTGCAGTCCACACCCCAATCCCCTTTTCCCCCCACTGTCCCGTTGAATATTTCTCCTCCCACTTGTCCCTGCCCTCCCTTGCTGGACTCCCGTATGACGACTCACGCGACGTACAATGGATTTGATTCGGATGTGGCTTTATTCTTCATTATCATCTTTCTCATCTTCATTATCACCCGCTCATCGTCTCGATTAGCCATCGTTGCATAAATATGAGACGTTAAGCCCCATTAATCAATCAATCAATCCTACATAATGACTATACACTGAGCAGTGCTTGCATGCTCTCTCCTACATAATGACTGTATACACTGTACAGTGCTTGCATGCTCTCTCCTACATAATGACTGTATACACTGTACAGTGCTTGCATGCTCTCTCCTACATAATGACTATACACTGAGCAGTGCTTGCATGCTCTCTCCTACATAATGACTGTATACACTGTACAGTGCTTGCATGCTCTCTCCTACATAATGACTGTATACACTGTACAGTGCTTGCATGCTTTCTCCTACATAATGACTGTATACACTGTACAGTGCTTGCATGCTCTCTCCTACATACAGACTGTATACACTGTACTGTACACTCCTATTGTCCCCTTTCCTCCAAACAGCCCCCTATTTCATCTTCATATATCATCCACTCGTTGTCTCGATTAGCCTCGTTACAAAAATATGAGACGTTAAGCCCAAATAATCAAAACGGCCCTATATTGTGGCCCCGCCGTGTCACGTTCTTCCCTGCTCTCTTATCTAGCTGGCCGGTGTGCAGGTTTGCGTGCTTTGTTGACCCCTAGAGCTTTGCCGGCGGAAGCGTATGCTTCTGGTAGGGCCACCCTTGCCGGACAGGTCGAGGAGGAGAAGTCAGACGAAGTGCAGTCCACACCCTAATCCCCTTTCCTCCCCCTTTCCCTTTCAACCCCGCCCTCCTACTTGCCCCTTTCCTCCAAACAGCCCCCTATTTCATCTTCATTTATCACCCACTCATTGTCTCGATTAGCCTCGTTGCAAAAATTGGGACTGCCATCTTATCGTGGTGGGCAGGTTTGCGTGCTTTGTTGATCCCGAGAGCTATGCCGGCGAAAGCGCATGCTTCTGGTAGGGCCACCTAAGCCGGACTGGTCGAGGAAGAGAAGTCAGACGAAGTGCAGTCCACACCCCAATCCCCTTTCCCCCCACTGTCCCATTGAATATTTCTCCTCCCACTTGGCCCTGCCCTCCCTTGCTGGACTCCCGTATGACGACTCACGCGACGTAATGGATCTGATTCGGATGTGGCTTTATTCTTCATTATCATCTTTCTCATCTTCATTATCACCCGCTCATCGTCTCGATTAGCCATCGTTGCATAAATATGAGACGTTAAGCCCCATTAATCAATCATGCAATAAAACAATAAGTAGGTAACGAGTTACATTATCTTGGTGGCGCAAAATGACCTAACTGGTTGAAGCGCCCTTTAACCCAGTAAACTAAACTAAAACTCTACAAATAATAATAAACAATTAGGTCATAGCTCCCCGAGTGTTACAAAACTTAACACCTGTTTGGAAATTATTTCACCTGGGTCTGACACGCAGTCTGTTAGTTTTGTGGTGGTGAGTTGAAACGTTAGATTCAAGACTTGGCCTCCAGGGCCGGGGCCCGACAGCACTGATAGAAGCCCGATTGCGTCTGTGTCCCATCCGGACGTGAGTACTTTCCTACATACCTCCCGATGAGACGTCTTGCCGGATCTCTGCGGAAGCGACCATTTCCCAATTATGACCAATTTATTACACCAAAGGCACTGATAACCCAGATGTGTTGTGCCTTTAAACCACAATAAAAATAATAATAATAATAATTCTGAACCATAGCTCTCATCGTTACCGTGGCCGTAGCATTTATCATTGCTGGCTGACCATTGTAGAATGTGAAGGACTAGTCCTAGGCCTAGGCCTAAGTAAACCAGAATATATTTAAAATGAGGGTATTATAGCATACCTACAAGAATATTAGACCTTAACCTTAGAATATTGCGCACCGTGTCTCAGAATTGTTGTTAAGTTTTTCACTTACTATTTGCTAGGCTTAGGCCTATGCTTTGTGCCCCAGAATTTTTGTTGTTTCTACTTACCCTTTGCTTTTGAGTTTTTCTTGAAGTCTTTCCACTTCATCTTAATCTCTTCGGTGGTCCTAATGGTTCCTGTCCCCAAAGCATTAACGCTTTTTATAATTTCCGACCAGCAATGGTACTTTTTCGCTTTAGTTATTGTCGAACCAAATTTGGCTGACAAAATTTCAATATGTTTCTCATAGGCGGTAACCATCGCCTCTACCTCCTCTCTACTGTATCTTTACTTGCGTGTTAGCTTTGCTTGTGCAGATATTTTTTCAAGTTAAACAGACAACTTCAAGTTTCGGACAGTACTCAACACACACTGAACGCCGTCTATTCAGCAAGTCAATTGAAGATATTTGAAATTTGTTCTTAAATCTGATTAGCCTGCTATTGGTCGTAATCAAAGTGATTCACTCATTGGTTGTAATCCATGACGTAATAAATACGCGCTCTGATTTAACCTCCGCCTTACCACGTTAGCAACCCTCTTTTGTGGATATGGAAATTGGGGTAGTAAAAAAAGGTTAGTTTCCGGGGTTAGAGAGTGGTTATAAACGGTGGTTAAACAGAGCTAACCCTCAGCCTTAACCCCGCTCTGTGGATCCGGGTCCTGGGGGGGAATGCGTGGTCCTCCGAGTGGTCTGGAGTTAGGGGGGGTAGCCTAGACCTTGGCCTAAATAGACCCAAGCAACTTAGATAGCCGTAGGCCAAGGTTGGTAAAACCACGTAAAACAGTATAATATCTAGCAGTAGCCTAGGCCTAGGCTTAACAAAAAAAGTGATGCATAGACTGTTAGGCATACGATTTTAAATAAAATTCATATTGTGGGTATAGGCTTCTTTATTCTTTGCCTTCGACTTCTTTTTAAAGTCCTTCCATTTCAACTTGATATCGTCAATCGAGCGAATCACCCCCGACCCCACAGCATTGACTGCTTTGCAGATTTAGACCCAGCAATGATCTTTTTTGCTTTTCGTTATTATTGGACCAAATGTAGCCGACAAAATTGCTGAGTACTTCTCGAAAGTAGTATTTAATACCTCGAGCTCTTCCCATGTAAAACGAGCTTTACAAGTCTTGGTATTTTCCATTATGGTAAGCCTGCGTCTTATTTCAGTTCAGTCCAAAGTAAAAATTAATGAAGTGACCCAGTTGACACTTTAGGAATATCAATTCGAACATATTTCAAATAAGTTTCAAATCAAGCTCCCTTTTTATTGGTTGCTATGAGAATATTGTTTTTATTGGTTAAAAACCATGACGTCATCAATTCGCGGTCGAAATGAAACCTCTACATAGCCCCAAGAATAACTTCCTTTTGTGGATACGGAAAACGAGGTTAAAAAGCGAGGCTAATTTTTGGGGCTAAAAACAGGTGTTAAATAGATCTAGCCCCGAAACTTTGCCCCGCTCTGTGGATCCGGACCCTGGTTAAACATCTTTCCAGACCACTAAACCTAAATCTCCACTAAAAACCTGAACAGTATCTTCCCACTAAACACCAGCAACTACAGTTACCAGTTCTTCTGGTGAAATATCTTCCCAGACCGGTAAACCTAAATCTCCACTAAAAACCTGAACAGTATCTTCCCACTAAACACCAGCAACTACAGTTACCAGTTCTTCTGGTGAAACATCTTCCCAGACCGCTAAACCTAAATCTCCACTAAAAACCTGAACAGTATTTTCCCACTTAACCCCAGCAATTACAATTACCAGTTTTTCTGGTGAAACATCTTCCGATACCCCTATCCTGCCCAGGGACTGCCACCTTATCGTGGTGGGCAGGTTTGCGTGCTTCGTGGATCCCGAAAGCTATGCCGGCGGAAGCGTATGCTTCTGGTAGGGCCACCCTAGCAGGACTGGTCGAGGAGAAAAAGTCAGACGAAGTGCAGTCCACACCCCAATCCCCTTTCCTCTTTCCTCACGCGCCCTCTTACTTGCCCCTTTCCTCCAAAGAGCCCCCTATTGCATCTTCATCTATCACCCACTCATCGTCTTGATTAGCCAAGTTGCAAAAATATAAGACGTTAAGCCCAAATATCAATCAATCAATAAGAAGGGCTGGTTTCGCTCCCTCTTGATCCGGCAATGACATCGAGGGTATTCTCGCCACGTTCAATGAAGATCACGTCTCTTGATATGATCAGCTTCTTTGATTCATTGTTGATCAATCGGTAGCACTTGCTTGTGTCGGGGTATCCAACAAAGATGTGTTCGGAAGATTTGGCATCAAGTTTTGTCCTATTTTCTTTCGGAATGTTTACATATGCCCTCCAGCCAAACGTTCTCAGATTCGACAGGCCTGGTTTATTACATCACTGTACATGGTATGAGTATAGATGTGCTTTTTCAGCATAAAAAACTAAGAAATGCGATAGTCTATGAAACAAGTAAATAATTAGAAAAACAAGCTTTAATTTTAATAATTTTGATAAATAATATTTATTTATTTATTAATCATTTCCATTTATTACAAAAGTGAATGGGGGTTGGCAGAAAAGAGCAATTTCTTCCTCCTTGGCCGCAGCCAATCAAGCCCGTCTAGGCCCGGGGAAGAATAGGCCCAGAGTGACTCTGCTAGTCGTAGAGGGCGACAAAAGGAAACTCGTCTCGGCCTGTGGTAAAATAGGCCCAAAGTGACTCTGCTAGTAGTAAGAGGCGACGAAAGGAGACCCTGTCCCTTTCCCCCCCACTGTCCCAATGAATATTTCTCCTCCGACTTGGCCCAGCCCTCCCTTGCTGGACTCCCGTATGACGACCCACGCGACGTACAATGGCTCTGATTCGGATGTGGCTTTATTCTTCATCATCATCTTTCTCATCTTCATTATCACCCGCTCATCGCCTCGATTAGCCATTGTTGCAAAAATATGATACGTTAAGCCCCATTAATTATTTGAAAACAATTGCTTGTATTCAAAGTTTTTAATTCATTGCAAATTCTTGTCTGCTCTTTCAGACTATCCTGATGGGTTTCCAGGATCTCCTCCTGGTTACGGATCACCTGCGCCTCAAATGGTGAATAATCGGCTTCATCACACTTGCGTTTTCTAGTTGATGCTGAAAAATTATAAAATTGTATAAATATTGCTGTACAGTTTCAATTGAAATACAAATTAAAATGAGAATGATCACAAAGTTAAGTGTAATGAAGGTTTCTTATTGACATTGGCATGCCAAGTAGTTGCGGGAGGCCGCGCTGGTGTCAAGTCATCGGCCCGGCTGTTGAGGCACCCGCAATCGCCCAGCGGAGGTCGTGTAATTGCCATAAGGCGATAGCACTTCTCCGATTAACACGAATACGACGTTCCACACACGCAAAACTCCGCGCACAATGAACCAAGATTTCGAGAGAACGTTGTTGTGGCCTACCCCGCCAGTGCCCGTCAGCAGACTATATTTTTTTTTTCTTTTTTCTTAAAAATCTTTTCTTACACAGTTAAAGGTCCATAGCGTTAGAACAGTTACTGATAACCACACATTAGTTTTGGTATTTTGGTATAAAAATTGCTCAGAAGCAGAGTACTAATACTTGATAAGTTTATTTGGTAATATTTACCAGTGTGTTCTAGGGTTATCACTCAATAAAAAGGCTGTGATAAGAAATATGATCTGCTGGTCGAGGTGGGTCACTCCTCGTGGTGACCGGTGCCCGCAAAGAGGGCTCTCGTGAACATCTTTAATCATCACTTTCTTCATTTTGCCTTCATCATCCTTTCTCTTCTTACTTTCATCACCTCCTTCCTCATCCGTGCCGGCCCTCTTAGCGATCCAAACGCCCACCAGTCCCCCCCCCTCTAAATGTTTTTTTACGGCTTGTTCCCCTGATGACGACCCTAGCAATGATTAGGTTATGATTCGACTCTCTGATTGATTTGACAGCACTTGGGCTTGGGCACAGATTGCGTCGGTTGTATGCCCAGTGCAGGAGGTCCCTCTAGGTACCGTCCCAGGGCCGGGGGCCGACTGCACTGATAGAAGGCCGATTGCGTCTGTGTCCTCACATTTTGTACTATCTATAATGTGGACAAACAAACCAAGTGCATGCAAGAATGATTACATCTATGATGTATAGAGCATCTGAGGCACAGGCCAACTGGCCGAGGCTTGCCACACCTCCCAAAATCATTAATTACATGGCCGTCAATCGTGTACGCTTCCTTTCCCGTTTCCACCTGTTTCGCATCCACGTTGACCCCACAGGTTTCTGTCAATCATAAACCGACTGTAAGTGATTTGAAAACTAAACTCCCAGCTTATTAATGAAATTTGTTATATTGTTATAGGGCGCTTTGAATCTGCTGGGAATCCACACAACACCTTGCGTAGACTCCCAGGGAATTCAATATTCCACAAGTAAAACATGGCTACAACGGCATCAAACCCAAGCGCCAAACTTGGCGCTTGTTCGCAGATGATTTTGTGCTCTAAAATCAGCTGCACTGCAGAATTTGTTTTCGAGTGACTTAAGAAAAGAGAAAAATCAATTTCAGCGGGTATAATTGTGCTGTTATTGAACGAGTAATTGGAATTATTTGTCTCTGTAAAAATGTCTATTTTCATCAAACCTGACTGTTTACATCAAATTTCGTTAATTGTGGCTTTAAGTGTGAGTGCAGGAATTAATTTGGATAGTCTTGAAAGAAGAAAATAACATAATTACTAACATTGCATTAAGTAGGGAAATTTCACAGAGGGCTATTTTTTTAATGTGACTCTACTTAGTCAAATTTGCCTGACGGAACTGTTGAAATGTTCAATAAATATGACTTTTGGTAGATACATCTGACTTCATTGAAAATACGAATAAACAATGTACGGAAGTGTACTTTTGTAATACACTCACGTTGTAAAATAGCGGACAGGGCGCGCAACACCAAATCACAAAAAAATATTTAGCTATTCGTTTTATAATAGTCGTAGATATGGACGGGCTCGCTTATCAACTCGTCAAACAAGTATTTTTTTTATAGTGTATTTGCAATATCAATGATTTCAACTTCTTACATTACAACAAGTAAAAATGTTTGATAAACATTTTGTTGTATATGTTATGCATATACTAAAAAAGAATTGAAATTAAAACGTTACATCACCAGTCAATTAAACACTCGCACATACCGCCCAACGAGAGCGTGGCAGATCGGGCAGGTCTTCTGCACTGGCCTGCCGTCAATAGCCCGACGGTGCGTTACCGTGTATTCTACGCACGAGATGCAGAGGCACACGTGACCGCAGGGGGACACCATCCTTGTAGGAGTGTTTATAAGGCAAATGCTACATGCTTCGCCCCCTGCGACCACCTCCTCTGCATTCTCGTGCGTGGGCTCGTCTTCAAAAGCTTTAAATATTATATACTCTTGGTCTTCTCTAGGCAAGGGGCCCAGGTCTATGTGTGATGGAGTGAACATCCATTCATACAGACCTGGGGCCCCCTACACGTTCTCTGGTGTGATTTCGACCATGTCTTCAGTTGGACCTGCCCCCCCTAGCTCAAACAATATGTTTGTAATATTGTCATGAAACGATTGTTGTTATCGATCATCGTTTCGTTGATATCGATCTAGGGGTCGTGGCCGTGTGGTTTGTGTTTTTTATTTATTATTATTAGTGTTATTTTGTCTGTCTATGGCAACGGGTTGGAAGATGATTGAGAGCTCGAGACACACGTAACGAGACGACGAGAGGAGATCGCGGGGACACAGCGTGAGTTCGTGTACATTTATTGTGTGGATTATCTGATGTTTTATCTGTGGCGAATCTATAATAAAGAAAACCTACGTACAAAGATCCCGTCATTGGCTACATGACAGATATGGTGGAGGCGCCGGGTAGGTTTTAACCGCGATAAGTTTGAACGTCAGTTTGGTATGTCTGTGTCTTCACTTTTCTTTTGCTTTGGAGGTTGTTTGGCTTGTGGTCTAAGGAATATCTAGCGCATGTTTCGGGTCTCAGACGATCGTACTTCGCGGCGAGTGCTCGTGACGCTCCCTCACTGTAGAATGACGCTGTCGGACTACTTGTTCCCGGGCGAGGGTCCCTCGGAGGCTCTCGTCTCTCTGCACGAGCTGCTTGACCTCAAGGTCAGCGAGGCAGACGTACAGAAGGACCTGGAGGTTCAGGCAGACGCGTCAGACTTCTACAAGGAGGACCCCCAACTGATCGAGGCAGACTACTCGGAAGAGTGTTTACTCTCGTCTCGATCGGGCGACGCGATAAGGACGAGACTGTTTGCGGGCGTTGCGATCGCCTTCCTTGTCGTCATCGCCTCCTTCGTACTGCATCACTTTGGTGTCGGGCGCTGACATGTTGGGCGCTGACATGTTGGGCGTTGACATGTTGGGCGCTGACATGTTGGGCGCTGACATGTTGGGCGCTGACATGTTGGGCGCTGACATGTTGGGCGCTGACATGTTGGGCGCTGACATGTTGGGCGCTGACATGTTGGGCGCTGACATGTTGGGCGCTGACATGTTGGGCGCTGACATGTCGGGCGCTGACATGTCGGGCGCTGACATGTTGGGCGCTGACATGTCGGGCGCTGACACGCTGGGTTATGGTTGTAAGTGTATTCCTACAAGCGACGACAAAGTGCACGCCGTTTTACTTGTTATATGGTCGGGAACCAACACTTCCTATCGATGCAGGATTACAGCCGGATTTGCAGCTAGGTAAAACAACGAAGGAGCGATTGCAACAAGTTCCTGAGGCTCGCACGATCGTGCTTGACGTTATCAAGAAGGAACAAGAGAGACAGAAAAAATACTATGACGCTGGCCATCGTCAGGTTGACTATGAGGTTGGAGATTATGTCAAGGTGTTCTTTCCTATTCGTAAGGTGGGCCAGGTTGATAAATTTCAGCATTGTTGGCTTGGACCGTTTAAAATTGTGACCAAATTATCGGATTTGACGTACGAAGTTAAGATGAACAAGAAGGGAAAAATAATGACTGATGTCATACATGTTTCCCGTCTCAAAAAGTATTATGATCCGGCGGAATGGCAGCAACCCTGGCAAGATTAAGAATTGTTTTTATTTTTCAAGCGATAAGTGTTGAAGAGTGGATCGGGTCATCACATGGACGAGGTGGTTTTTTAATCTGTAGTAGGGGTGTTTACACATTCTGAATGCTTTGCGTTATGCGTACGGCCAGTTCAACCACCTTTCACATGTGTATTGACCGCCGATCGACCAAATTGCTACACTTGGCATTTGCGAAATTTCTACGTTACGGAGTGTTTCGACGAGTTAATTTCAATCTCCAGGAACTTATCGCCTACAATGTGGCAATATTGTATTGTAGTTGCAAACCAGACACGGAAAAAAAAAATCGAGGGCGATTTTTGTCCGAAGGGGGGAAGATGTCATGAAACGATTGTTGTTATCGATCATCGTTTCGTTGATATCGATCTAGGGGTCGTGGCCGTGTGGTTTGTGTTTTTTATTTATTATTATTAGTGTTATTTTGTCTGTCTATGGCAACGGGTTGGAAGATGATTGAGAGCTCGAGACACACGTAACGAGACGACGAGAGGAGATCGCGGGGACACAGCGTGAGTTCGTGTACATTTATTGTGTGGATTATCTGATGTTTTATCTGTGGCGAATCTATAATAAAGAAAACCTACGTACAAAGATCCCGTCATTGGCTACATGACAATATTATAACGAATACAGCCTAAGAGTTAAAAAAGTAGTAGTTTGCTGTTTCCAACAATAAAAAACACTCATGAATTTGTACGGCCACTGGCTGAGCGGGAAAGCATGCAAGATTAACATTTTTATGCACACTTTTACCCCTCCACGTTTCCAATTAATAAATTTTTTTTCCAGTAGGCCTACAAAATACAAATATCAAAATATTATATATAACTAGGAAAACGCTCTACGTTTTCAGATGAGCGGTTTTTTTAAATGAAAAATCTTTTTTTGTAGGTTGGCACCTTCGCGGATTTTGCTGGTTATGTTAAGCATCTAGTTTTTAGTAGTCTGGTGTGTCAGTTTGTTCTTGTTCGAGTTGGGTTGGCTGGTGTTGCTTGGCCAGGGCAGCAAATGAGTTGGCCGTTTTGACAATCACGGTAAGGTCTTCAGTACTGCTTCTGCGCGCTTTACGCTTCCGTTAGACTGGATGAATCCTCTGTTGTCTGTGTCTTCTATCTCGCTAGCTTCGCTGTCTGAATGTGCTTCCATATCCACGGTGGTTGCCTTGATGGTAGATGGTAGGTTACTTAAATATTTTTGATATCTTTTACCGTTTCCGAGTTAAAAGAGGAAAACTGGGATTCGGCTGACATTTTCCAAGATGGCGGCCAAAATAATCAAAATAAAACTTGGGCCCGACGGTTTTTTGAACTAAAACTTCCAAAACGCAATAAAAACCACCAAAATCGAGTCAAAACACGGTGCGTACGCGCTCACAACGTTACACTGCCGCCATCTTGAACTCGTATGACGACTCCATTTTACCCTCAGAGCGTTGAGCCTTGTGTAGCTCGTGTGTCGCGCTCGCACGCTGGTTAATGTCTTTCACTTGCCTCACTACTGTACTGGGATGCGGGGATCGACGAGGCTGACGCCAACTGTTGTGCGCTGGATGAACCAGCCACTACTGTACTCACAGCCTCGTCAGTGTTGGTCACTGTCGGGATGTCCGACAGTGAACGGCTGAGCTGTGGGCGTCTGTCTATCTTGGGGACAGCTAGGACGGTCACGGGGTGAATGGCTTGTTGAGCCAGCTCACTAACGTTTTTGGGGTCAGTACTGGGTGCCGCCAGTGCACTGAGGGCATCCCCTACAGGGCCGATGGTAGTCGAGACCTTAAGCCCCCTGTGAACAGGGAGCACAGTCGGCTCGGTTCGATCTTTACGGGCCAGGGTTACTTTTGAGGCCTTGCCTCGCTCATCCTTCGTTGTCGGACCCAACAACGCCTTGGATTTTAGAAAATCCTGAGGCCTTGGGTTGCTCATTGCGAGCACCCAAAAACATCAAATTTAACGACACCAAATGAAAGAGGAGAAAAAAATGAATGGGAATTGAAAACAATATATTGCAAAATGCACGACGAGAAACTTACAGACAGTTTTCCGTGCAGTCGCAGGGGGCGCATAGACTCAGCAAACGACTGAGCTGCCCCGCACCGCCACGCAACGAAAACGTTGAGTACATACAGATAGAGACAGAGAAGGAGAGAGGGAGAATAGGCATTGCATGGTGAGGCTTGTGACTTTCTTTTACATTAATGCATAGGCCTGCACTACACCCTAAAAACTGATGTCTTACAATAAGGCACAAATGCTGTCTAAAGATGCTGCCTTATTTGAGTCACTAGCAATTGTCTAATATGTCAGGATTAAGACAGCTCGAAGTGACTGTTATGGTTTAAAATTAAGACATCCTCTGCGTCTTATTACTTAAGTAAGACATCTCCCGCTGTCTAGTCATTAAAATAAGACATTTACAGTGTGTCTATTTGGCAAAGATTAGACACACAATACTGCCTTAAATTTTAATACAGACACTTGAAATTGTCTACTTTTAAGACACTTATAGATGTTTTACCGATGGTATGGCAATCAAAATTAACTGAAAAGCAAATTACAAATTTATTTCAATATACAGTAGCATACTTAAATTTGCAGTATTTTAATGTATTTAAAGTACTTATAAGACATGTTTTATTACCATTTAAAATAGTGCGATTGTTGATAAATTGCAAATAAAGAAATAAACATTTACTTGCAATGCGCAGGTCGCTCGTCAACATAAAAATGCGATTTTAGTATATTCTCCAGTGGGTGTATAATAAACCATAGTAGGCATAATCTACATTGTCGAAACAGTTACATAAATAAATGAAACTAGAAAAATTAAATAAGTACTTTTATTAAGAGAGATGCAATAAGTACAATATGGTAGGTACTAGGTAGACAATGAGTAGAGGTGTTTGTTTTTCGCAAACAGCGATAAAGCGAAATCATTAACCATTGTTTCTATTGAAAAAAAAAACTTCAGGTGTTTATGAGTTGGGGTATAGATAGAGGTTTCGAATCTGTCTGCGAAATAGAGTCGAAATTTACGTAAACACCGAAATTTCTGCGTATTTGCGAAATAAAGACGAATTTACCTTGATTGGGAAAAATTATGCTTTATACTGTATATAATTCTCAAGAAATTTAAAAAGGTGTTAGCAGTTTGTTGAACAACAACTTGTATAGACATATGTATGTACATGTATAATCTAAGTTGTTTCAATAATAAATGATGTGATGTCACATGCATATCACACATAACAGATCAGTAATTCATTAATTTACCTTAAACAATTTTGCAACTTATTATTTTCTATTAAGGCAAAATGGGATGAAAAAATAACATCAAAATTTTAAAATCATTTGTGCTAAATTTTTGAAAAAAATAAAACTATTTTCAAACACCTCTACCAATGAGTACTGGTATATATGACATAATTTTCACATGCAGTGATCACAATATTATAGGACACACCTAAAATAACCTGGGGATAACCTGTATCTCTACTCTATGGTCCACAAGCAGTTAATTATGTGTTCAGACATATGCAGTTTAACTTGAATGCTTCAATACCATACCTTAAAATTAGAATCAATAGAATATTACAAAAAAAAGTACTCACGTGTAATAAAATCCCTGTAATATTTTAGTTTATGTACCGGCAAGGGTACTTACTTCTGCTTGCTCTTACTTCTGAGCATAATGCTATACATAATAGGATTGTACAATAGGCATACTAATTAAAAGAATCAATGAATATAAGCCTCTCATAGTAATTAAGGCAGTATACTATACACAATAGAAGAACATTAGGATTATGATACCAAGACTGCTATAATCACAGCCAAACAGTCCATACCTGATTAATAAAAAATAAACAAAAAAACAATCATAACAAAAATTGTTCAATAATTTGACCTGGCGAATCACTAGGTGGGTAATAGGCCATATGCATATTACCAACTTAAAAGTTTTTTGGTAGATAGCATGAATCTGGATATAAAAATAACACCACAAATAAAGCGTAAAATAAAAAAGAGCATTACATACAGTCCAGCCCACTTATAACGAACTTGAAGGGAGGTGATTTTTACTTTGTTAAAAAAGAACTTTGTTATAACAGAACCAATTTGCATGTATTTTTGTTTCAGATGAATAAAAAATTACTTTGTTAAATCCAGACTTTTGTTAAAAGAGGGTTCTTTAAAAGTGGGCCCGACTGTAGTAACAGTACAACAATGTTTAAAATTTAAATGTATACTCCTACATTTGAACATTGAAGTACCTACAATACTCATTTGGCAACACAATTGCACACAAACACTTTCAAAATAAACATTAATTCGCCAAAAATAATACCCATTAAAAAAATGATCATCAAAAGAAGTCCTACATAACGGTGTACATTATGCATTTCTGAAACAATAAGTTACACAATATTGTTCAATAATTTGACCTGGCATATACTGGTACCTTTCTTAGATCACTGTTAGTGCTGTGCGAGTACCCGAAATTTCGAGTCGAGTCGAGTATTTATTACCCGACTCGCGGTCGAGTATTTGCTACTCGCGAGTCGAGTCCATTTTCAAATTTGCCGCTTTGTGATAATGCAGTTCAGCGAGCGATCGAGCAGCCGACGCGTGGTACTTCCAAACTCGGTCAACAGGTAGCGCTGTAAGTCTTTCTCGCAGTACAACCAACACCACCGCTACGCGGCAGCTCATGTACATCATTGCAACCAACGTCATCTCGCAAGTTTCTACATTTTCTAGTTTCATTCAACAACGTGTCTTGTTGTGTGCTAGGGCTTAGGCCTGTCTTTTCGTAGAGCAAAAAAACACGTTGTTTATTCTGGTTGCTACTGTTTATAAATTGAAATGGCAAGCGAACATTCTGATCATAGATATGATACTGATGTTGATGGTGAGTTGGAGGAAAGAGACTTGGATGAGGCTTCGGGTCCAAGTTCGACACTCGCACCCGATCCTAACCCGTCGTCGTCGAGAGGTTCCCTTATTTGGGGGTTTTACAATCCAAGTGCTGACCAACGATCTGCAAACTGTAAATTTTGCGTGGCAGTAATAAAAGTTATTACGGGGTCGACTTCCAGTCTACAGAAACACTTAAATGGTAAACACCCCGTCAAGTTCATGCTGCTTACGACGCAGGAGGCAAAGCGGGTCACATTGCCAGCACAGCATACTAGGCCTAGGCCTTCCGCTAGGCCGCTAATGTCGCAGTTAGTATAAAGCCCAACACGATATAAAATACATACAAAATTGTATTACTTAGGCCTATTATTTATTAACATAAATTTGACAATATTGTAAAATAGCTTAATTCAACGAGTGTGGGGCCCACACATAACTAAAAACATTAAAACAAGTATTTTATTACTAACATAAATTTGTATTTATAGTATCTGCTTCCTCGTATGCCTACCTATTGTACTTTCATTAATCTAGGCCGAACTTAACTCGGACTCGGACTCGTATTGGACTCGAAATTGAGTAATTTTTAGGACTCGGACTCGACTCGAATGCCAAAATCAGGAATCGCACAGCCCTAATCACTATGTGAGTAACAAGCAACTTAAATAAAAGTTTGCTTGGTAGATAGTATGATTCTGAAATTTGGATATAAAAATAGCAAAACAAATAAAGCATAAAATAAAAAAGAGTATAGTTTAACAGTACAACAATGTTTAAAATTTAAATGTATACTCCTACATTTGAACATTGAAGTACCTACCTATACATTACTCATTTGGCAACACAATTGCACACAATGTTTTCTTTTAAATTACACACGTGTATTACAATGTATTTACTGGCAGTACTCTTTCATAAACTTGTTGAAAGTAATACTCCCTCTGAATTGAGGATTTTCCACAATTTGTAAAAGTTCTCTTTCTAAGAACGTTAAAAGGTTTGTGTAAACAATAGGATAATGGGAATCAAGAACAAAATATGCACCAATTAATAGTGTAAGCGCTGCCTGTGCAGTTATGTTGTCTGTGCTATGGCACACGGTTTTGCCCTCTGCTAGAAGAAATAGGTCTGTGGGTTCAGCTTCTCCCTCCTCGTCTGTATAGATAAAGACAATACATGGTGCTTGGATGTTGCTCGATGTTAGATCAGGAATTGCTTTGCTTGCCTGTTAACAGAACAGTCGTGGTACTATAAATATAACTGTTAGTCCGAGGTATGATCCCAAATAATTTTTGAGACCTCAATGCAATTTGACACATTGTGTGGGATTAACTAGGTAACTTTAATTGTACAGTGGAACCTCACTAATCCGGGGTAATAGGAACCGGTGATGGCCCGGATTTAGAAAAATCCCGGATAATTAGGGTTATTGCTTTTTATCACCATTTTACATTCCCTAACGGTCCCCCCAAAAAAGCTACAGTATTCTTACTTGTATAACTGTTATTGCTGGACGGTACTTGGGGATTTTTTTTGGCTGTAGCCGTCGTTCTAGAAGTTCAAAATTTCTTATAATATCAACTTCATTTTCACAATTATTTATGTTGAAAATAGAAGATATTTTGCCCAAAATAGTCTTGAAATTGTCGTTTATGTTTTCTGTTTTCACTGTTCCCACAAGATTGAAGTCGTACATGAACTGAAACAAAATAACACTGTTGAATTTGAATCAGATATATGCTACACCTTTTCGAAAATAATTACGAAATAGGTCATAATCCATTGCATATTCAAAGGCTTAGGTTTATTAGTACTGTATCTATTCTCAAGGTTAGGGCCTATGTTACAATTTAACAACAGAATGTGAATGTTATCCCAACTTCATATGCTAAAAATGTATAGTGCCCACTGCCCAGACAAAGACAAAGGTCCTAGAGGATGGGTCTGAATTGAGCACAAAATGTATAGTTAGATAAATAGATAGATAGATGATAGATAGATAGATAGATAGATAGATAGATAGATAGATAGATAGATGGATAGATAGATAGATAGATCGTTAGATCCTACCTACTGAGGCCACTTTCTTACCAAGTTTGTACTTGACTTTGCTTAAAGTGTGTACCTTACTACCTACGTGATGTCAGTCACGTCATTGTTGCTGTCTGGGTCGCGCGCGGACACATGCACGGATGCGCTGGTACAAACTAGGAGTTTTGGCCGAACACATAAATTTTTTTGATGTTGATATTAGATATGGATTTTTGTATCGAAAAATTACAATATCCATAAGGGCATGACATTCTCTTGGTAATTGTTATATTTTGGGTCACATTCCATGTGTTTATCAAACTATTTGCATATATCATGTACTGAGAGGGACATACATGGGTGGGGGTAGGCTACTTACCATATCCATGTTCTGCAAGTGGGGAAATTGTTCCACTACCTCTGTAGTGCAAGTTGCCTTTTGAACCTGAATCCTCCTCTCATGTGTAGTTAATTTTAACAACAACTGGACATGGGAATCACCCCTTTTGCCATTTTTGTTTAGCTCCTTGAGCATGTCGTCTGTGGACTGGCTACTTTAAACCAACAATACAGGAAAAGATTAGTAAGAATCACTCAGTCAACTAACATTTTCACCCCAAGTACCTGACGTTTTAGATGATCACATGACCCAGCAACTCCTGCCTCTAGCTAGCTACAATCAGTTCCATAAATTGATAAATATACTGGGCATGCTTAGTGCTTACATGACCTTGGTGCTTCAATCTAGTTATTTTTTAAACTTATAATGGAGTCTTTTTAACAGATTAGCTGTTATTAGAAATAAAGTAATAAGGAGCCAACGTTCTACAAATAACGTAAGGCAGAGCTCGACAAATACCATGCCCAATATGGGCAGGGTAGGCTACTTATGCCAGAATTACTATTTTGACAATTTGTTGAAAAATGCTTTTGCATTTGAGAAACTGCGTAAACAAATATTTGCTTGTAGCCTATGTATTAATTAAATGTATATTATAGGGCTGCCCAACGATATCGATAATTCGATACAATATCGATGATAGATAAATAATTCGATATCGATATAGAATTAATATATCGTACATATCGCGATATCGAGCTTGTGCCTAATAAGCTAATTTATACAAAAAACCGATTGCGTATCACGTCACGCCAACCACACTATCGCTGTTTTGTGTGGATATTTTACGATTTGAATAGTACAACAAACAAATTGACACACATAGTAAGACATTTCAAAGCTAAAATATTTCTTTACGTAATATTGTTTAAAGAATGACCTCTAGCTGGCCTGTAAATCCTAAAAACAGACGAGAAAAGTTTCGATGTGGCGATATCGCCGATATCATTACGTCACTTGAAAACTTCGATATCGCGACGCGATATCGATATTTCTTCCCGCGATATCGATATGATTTTTTTTATCGTTGGGCAGCCCTAGTATATTATATTCAATATTGAACTACTGACTTAGGTACCAGTTTGTTTAGGCACCCCAAACATCCCTAGTGAGAAGACTTACATTTTACAACATGGGAAAGCCAGTTCTATGTCAGGACATGTTAAATTATCTCCCGCTTGCCATCTAAAATTTTGTCAACCCCTATATAGTAGCCTATGCAAAAATCTGAAGGAGATAAACCCCACTTCACAAGATATTTAAAAATACAGATGTAGTAGGCCTAAGCCTTGTAAGTTGTAACATTTGAAACTTCTTTATTAAATAGTTCCTAGAAGGAGAACCACAGACAGGCCTTATTAAATTCATAACAAAGGAGGCATACTAAAATACATTAATAAATAAATAAATAAATAAATAAATGTGCCTAGATGTATTTATAGTCTACCAAGCCCTATGTACTCAGTTACAAGAACTAATTATATGGTCACTATGAGTTTGTTGAATAACTTTCACTAGGGCTAGATAGTTTACTAGCACTAATCACTAGTTACATACATACATACTTTTGTTTGGTGCCGACATCGACTGTAACAGGTCCCACTCCCAGAGACACATTTTGGTATAACCGCTTTCTTTTTTTTGTGGTATTCTCAGGGCTGTTTCTTTTTTTGGTTTGGTAGCGTGTATTTCGAATGTAGTGGCTTAGTTGCTGTGCTACAGATGCCTAAAAGAAATACAGACGTGTTAGGCTGACACATGTAATGTTTTAAGTTTTAACTAGAAGTACCGGTAGTCTACAAGGTAGCTTACATTTGATTTGCTCGTCGATTTGTCAGCCAATTCTGGGTAGGCTGTAACTATAGTTTGGCTATAACGTTGGTAATCCAGGGCTGTTGGGTACCCATTGGTAAGTTTCATTAAAAAGTTGCCACACTCTCTAATGAATGCCAAAGGATTTGACTGAAGCTTCCCATCTGATATTTGTTTTTGAACAAATTTACTCAAGTCTGGAAGTGGGGCAGGGAAGGGCACTTTGTTTTTCGTTTTGGATTTCCCTTCACTACCGCTAGTCTTAGAAGACTTATTGGCGGGCATCTAAAAACAAACATCATACGATAAACATTGAAGAAACTACCTTCCAGTTGGATCGCGTGGGAATCAATCTCATCAAGCGGAATGTGTATAGGTACTACTTATGCAACATGCTGACAGCACGTGCCGATCTATGGTCCAGCCAGTTCATGAGAGGTGGAAATGACCAACATGATATGTTTCTTGGATAGTAAAGTTATAAATACTTTCAATCTGAGTTGGACATTCTGTAATGTGGCTAGTTAAATGGCGTTGATTTATTATTATCAACAGCTTAGGGATTTTCCACATGGAGTAATTGAAGGCTATTACTAAAAGTCAATCAAGAAGACATACTAGTTGATTTTGCAATGCTATTACAGTAGAAGATATTTGGGCTTAAAGTCTAATATTTTTTAAATGTGGCTAATCGAGACGATAATACAGTACAGGTAGAAGCCTTGTACAGATAATGCCCACATATTGATGTTTCATAATACAATTAAAACCCCCTACACAAAACATAGCATGTGCTATTTTCTAGGCCTACCGCAAAATCAGGAACTGGTCGTGAAGAACTTGGCTCATCTTCAATTAATTTTATTGTAGAACTGGTCGAGTTAAATGATTCCGAGAAGCCCAAAGCTTGGGAAGAATTATTGTCATCCATTTCCAAGATGCCAAGATCCAAGTCAGACTCTTCTGAAGGAATAACAATGACTGGTGTTTTTGAGTCAACTAATGAGACAAGTGACTGGTATCTTTTTAAACTGGCAAGAAATATTAGCCTCTTTCCGATTGAAGGTATTAGTGCCTGGATGGTACTGGAATCCCCATCAATGGATTCCAGGACTTGCTGATCTATTTCTGCATCTATTAACACAATACAAAATTATTAAAATTATTGGTGATTAATGATTATGCCCAAGATTATGGGCAAATAGTTACAAGTCTACAACAAACAAAACTCCAGAAATTAAAAAGGCTGTGAGTATTAAACCATAGTAGGCCTAGGTTTTTGTAAAACATTTTCTAATTTAACCATAGACAAGCCTCCGGGCGATTTAGAATCGCAACTTGATAGCCTACTGCGATTCTCATGTAACCTAACCTGTGTTTATACAGAGAGAAAATTGGTCATACGCCCTTCTCTACTGTACATCGCGTAGCCTACCACCGGTGATTTCCCATGATCTTCGTTTTTGAAAAGGACGTTGTTATTTATAATTTTCCCGTAACCAATGATTTAGGGATGGAACGTTTTAAACGTGGGAGTGACTTTAAATGTTTAAATTTTTTAGTCCGCGGGTAAACGCCCATCTAGGTCGAAGTTGGCCTGTGACGCATGACGCAAGTACGCATAGCTTACAGACACGGACAATGATAGAAACAAACCAATATTTTACAACCGAGCCCACCACTAGTCGAGTTGCTCAACACGAATTTTAATTTTACACTGTTTTGGAACTTTTCAGTGGTTTAGTCTACTGCATCAGTCAATTTTCTCATCTCATGGTGGGGCAGAGGGCCACTAAAACGTTTAAATGCGTATTTTAAAAAAAAAAAACGTTTAGCCTAGCCTACTAAACATCTTTCTTTGCCCATCCCTATTCCCTACTATGGTTAAATAGCACCCCTGCATTAAAAAACCAACCCTGGCTGGGAATTGAACCCAGGGCTCCCACTTGCTGAAGTAGGCCTAGACCACCACAGGACTGGCAATTTAATGCCTGGATAAGTAGCTTATATTGTACATCTGTGTGGCGGTAGCTGAACACTGCCACTAATGAGGCCTAAATAATATGTAGGCCTAGGGCTAGGCCTACTTAAGGAAACATTTTCTTGAAATAGCTCCTTACTCACAGCTGCATAAAGCCTAGGCCAAGTTTATGATTGACGAAAACAGAATTAGGGTTGGAAGTGTGTTCTGAAAACGGGAAACAGGCGTTTACGATTAGCCAGTACTCGGAGTGTGTTCGGGTCTATTCGGCTGAAGTCGACAATTCTCGGCTTGTTGTTGTTGCCGTCAGCTGGGGTTTTTGGTTGGTTGGTTTGGTGTTGTCCATGTTTGTTTACTCTGCGCATTCGTAAACCGTGTCGGAAATGGCAACGTAGACACTAAAGTTGGGACTTCTGAACTTTACCGTTCACGTTCCCGTCTCACATTCGCAACCCGTTAATCATAAATGCTCGGCCGTGTTCGCCATCTTCCAACTTTCACAATCACGTGTCCCAATTCCGTTTCCGTCAATCATAAACCGGCCTTACAGGTTTTGACATTCAAATACATACTGTACATGATCAACTCAATTGAAGCTCGAGTTTCAATTTGCATAGGCCTAGGCTTAGTATCAGTAGCCATAGGCGCACTAAACATGCACTCTAGAACCAAGTTAATTTTAGACCCCAGGCCGAAACCTGAATCCTAGCCTAGGCTTACTAGGCCTAGGAGCCTTGGCAACAACCTTCTGCTTTGGAAGCCTAGGGCTTAGGCCCAAGACAAAGGAATTCTGCTACAGGTAGAGGCCTGCCCCACCTAGGCCTACTCGAAGTGCAATTTTACGGTTAGGCTAGGCCTGGGCTATGGTGTGGCTCTGGTACTAGGCTAGGGCATTGTGTTTAAAATACCCATTTTAAACACAATGGCTAGGGATAGGGTCTAGGCCTAGTAAGCATCTAGGCCTATAGGTAGGCCTAGTCTAGCATAAGCCTAGGCTTAGGCCTACCCATGGGGCCTACCTACAAGCGGGTCCTAGGCCTAAGGTAGCCTACGCATATTCTTAAATCTCACTGGACATAAAACTATACTTTACTTACCACGGAACGTTTCAATAAGTGCTCCCAGGCCCCAGGAATTCAGAAGGTCCACAGTCACTGTATCTGCCATTGTTCATGTTCATGTGCCAACAGGTAGCAAGCGAGCGCGTCGTGTCGCGTTATGCAGCACTTTACCGCCAAAACATCCAGAACAGCCAACATAACCTACGTGTATTTTCCATTATTTTTCTGGAATATTCATTAATCCACTAAACAAGATTTTAAAAAAGTTTTATTAGTTATATCACCTAATTAAGAACAATAAACCAACTGGGTAGCATTAGAACAATTACAATTTACAATCTGACTGAAACAATAACAAAAACAAGTAGGGCTTAGGACCTGTAAGTTGACCACACTGTCTACCTTGCTTTGGCCGCTGTCGACTCCTGTCAGTGTCAACAGCTGTCATGCAAGTACAACAACACAATATTTCAATGTGTTTAGCTGCAATTTGAGATGCAAGCTGCAGATACTAGGCCTAGACTGATGGAACTGCATTTCGGGCCTTATAGCCCTATTCCGCATTCGTCATGGAATATGAGAATAACTTTTGTTGTGGAATGTGCCAATTTAGAGCAAGAAGTGATCGGCAGTTAAATCAGCATACTGTTAGGAACCACAGGTTTGACCCAAATTTTGTCGCGTATTGCAAATTTGAAGGATGCGGAGTGTCATACAAGTCGTGGGGGTCATTTAGGTCACATAATCTCCGCAAGCATAGAAATGAAATATATGCAGAGCCTGAGGAAGTGAACGCACCAGAAGAAGAGGTTGATCTTGGAGGTAAGTGGCCTAACTTGGGCCTAGCCTAGGCCATAGCATTGGCCATTCCTAGGCCTATGCCTAGGTCTAGGGCATATTCTGTAATCTATGTAGGCCTAGGGCCTATTTATACTTTTACTCCTACCAATGTGTACTATGGAAAAATTTAATTCCAGATGCGATTGAAGAACCAATACTTGTGCATCCTCAAATTCTTTCCCTCGAAGAGATACGAAAGTGGAATTACGTCAAATTTTTGCAGAATATAAGGGAAACTTGCAATATCTCTCAGAATGCTACCAACAAGGTGGTGGAAGGTATAAAACAGTTTTCTGAAGACAATGAATCCATGTTGAAAGTAAGCTTAAATGAATACAGTTTCTATATATAGTAAAATTTATGACGTCTAGGCCTATATTTGTTTCTTAGGGTAAAAGTATGGCAGAGCGTATAATTTTTTGGTAATTGTTTAGCACCAAGTTGAATGGATCTAATACATATTATATTGATCTACAATTTGAAGAAGATGTAATTCATTTTTGGTGTTATATGATTACATATAACACCAAAAATGAATAAATACATGCGTGAAACACCGAGTAAAAATTATATACCCTCTGCCATATAGCGTCTGCCATAGATATTATCTAATAGACTACCGGTATACAACTATTTCATTTGTTTTCAGAACCACTTGATCAATACTGCCAATGAGGCAGGGCATCTCACAGTAGATAACATCCGTCAAGTTTTCGACGAATTCAATTTTTCGGGCATACCTGACGACTTACAAAGTAAATTTCTGCTCGACAAATTTTTGAAAACTGAAGGGTGTATTGTAATGCCAGAAAAGATACTACTTGGTACAACTTGGGCCTGGATTAACAAGCCACGAAGACATCTTGTGGAAAAAGATATGTTCTTCTATATTGTACCGTTCTTTAGTTCCTTGGAACAACTGTTAAATCAAGATGATATATTATATTGCGTTAACAATCCTCGGCCATTCCGTGAAAATGGTATAATACATAATTATACTGACGGGGACTTTATTAACACTCACCCATTTCTTAAAAACCCCTTGTCGCTGATGATAATTGTATATTATGATGACATTGAAGTGGTTAATCCTCTAGGCTCTAAAGTAAAAGTTCACAAGCTCAGTATGTTCTATTGGACACTAGGTAATATTTATCCTGAACATAGATCTAGCTTAAGATCAATTAACCTTCTTGGAGTAGTAAAAACAGTAGACCTGCGTACACATGGTGTTAATGTCGTTCTTAATAAATTTGTATCAGACATGAAAGAGCTGGAATCTCCAGAGGGCAAAGTACTAAAAGTCAAAGGAGTCCAACAAACATTTCATGGCTCACTTTTAATGTTTAATGGTGATACATTAGCTGCAAATTATGTCGGAGGTTTCAAAGAAGGTGTAGCATTTGCAAATAAACCATGTAGAGCTTGTTTAGGTACACATGATACGATAAAACAACACTTTTCTGAAGAAGACTTTACCTTGAGAGATAAAGTTAATCACTCATTACAGTGTGACAATCTTGAAGAACCAGGCTTATCAAATGCTGCTATAGAGTTTTGGTCAAAGC
Source organism: Isoperla grammatica (assembly GCA_945910005.1). NCBI lineage: Eukaryota > Metazoa > Arthropoda > Insecta > Plecoptera > Perlodidae > Isoperla > Isoperla grammatica. Next base: position 6,356,120 of record OX246747.1, on the reverse strand, counting down.
ATTATGGCATCACTACACGCAGTATTCTTTGTGAATTAGAAACATTCGATATAACTCAATGTATGGTCCAAGATTTAATGCATGTAGTAATTGAGGGTGTCTTAGAACTTGAATGCCGGTATTTTATTGAGTACTGCACTATTGAAAACAATTTTATTTCCTTGAACAGTCTAAATGAACAGATTTTGAACTTTGATTTTGGTCATCTTAAAAAAGATAGACCTTCTCGCATTGATCGAAGACATCTAGACAACAAGTTACGACAAAACTGTGCCCAATTAATTACTCTTGGTAACATACTCCCATTTGTGCTTCATTCAAAAGTGCCTCCCAATGATGATAAATTATTAAATTTAATCCGTATGCTTCAAATCCTCAATCTTATGTTGGCATTTAAAATAACCGAAGATGAGGTTATTTTGCTTAAAAGGATGATTCTAATTCATCATACTTGTTTTGTTCAGTTATATCCTCACAGGCCGCCAACACCAAAATTTCATTTCATGATACATATGCCTGCTCAAATTATGCGCTTTGGACCATTACGTCACCAATGGTGCATGAGATTTGAAGGTGCGCATTGCCGCTTGAAACTCTTGGCTGGAGTTATGAAAAATTTTAAAAATATAGCTTTCTCATTAGCATACCGCTACCAGTCATTGAGATGTGCCGAGTTATTTAATCTACCTAATGCTCCTTCAAGACATTTTCTTTACTCTGGTGATGTAATCAAATCACGTTGCACAATGAAAGTTGGTGACCATAATATGGCTTTATCGGTAATGGGTATCTTAAGTATTGATAACCATGACACTTTGATTTCAAATTCGACAGAAGTGGTCGTCCATGGCACATCATACAAAAAGAAGTCAATAATTTTGATATCTGATGATGCAGAGAAGTTGCCAAAGTTTGGATCTGTGACGGAGATATTGGTTTACAATACCATCAAGGTTTTAGTTTATAAAAAGCTTAAAACGGTACTATTTGAAAATTGCCTCAATGCATATCATGTTGTATCGAAAATTCCTAACAGGTATGACATGGTAAGTATCGCTGATTTGCTACACCCACACCCTTTAAGTTTGTTTCATACAGCTGATGGTGGTCACTATGTAATTTTGCTCAATCACAAAAGAAATGAATTTCATTAAACTCTCGTTTTCACTTTTTTTATGTATGTATGTAGGCCTATATTGTAGGGATGCACAATGATAAAATAATAATTATCCATAATCGAAAAATTGACTGCATTATTGATCGATAATATCGAACGATAATAAATTTACTAACATAAAGCAAACTTTTACAAATTCCGTGATATTACGTCGCATAACCGAGCACATAACGATACATATCAACATTCCTTGGGTACATCTGGTGTAACACGGTTGAGAGTAATCACTTGTGAGGCCCGATGGCCCAGTATTTTGGTGGTATCTTTGACTCTTTTGTATTTCGCTTTGTGTATAAAAGCACAAGAAGTACGAAATAATGCATTACGAACATGCTTTTTCAGAAAATAAACAATTTGATAATATTTTTATTACCGATTGTCAAAATTGTATTGAATATCCAATATCGAACGATAATATAGATTATTGTGTGCATCCCTAGTATATTGTTTATGAAGTTTACAACTTTCAAATACAAATATTTGGTTTGATAGTCATACTACCAAGAATGTAACGTAGAGTGTTTTCATTTCAAAGCACTGGGTCATCTATTTTTGTTTCATTTGTTACCACAATTGACTCCATAATATTAGCAATAAATTGTAATGTTTTCTTTCATTAATTTCCAACAAATTATTATTAGTATTAGTGACTCAAGTACATGTGAATACAAATATTGACTCGTGATGTTTGGCCATAATACAAATTCAAAATTATTACTGAAAATCTAGCTTGCATAAAATTTGCAACATTGGAATTTTTAAATATAATTTTGTACAATAATACTAAAATTACAATTATTATGCCTATGAAGAATTTGCATGGCAGTTGCAGTTTTTAGTGGAAATTAGCAAACAGTTTTAGTTTGAATGCCACTTTTGATCAGTAATTAGTAAAAACTAAAATTATCGTGCAAACCCTACGAAAGTTCAAAACATACCAATACCAATTTGTTTACATTTATCATTCTTATAGTTTTAACGAAATCTATGGGGCCCTATTAAGCCCTGTTCAAAATCTATTTAGACTACAACTTACCAACATAAATGTTATTTGAAATAATGATTGTGCAATTTTTTGGCAGATATTTGAAGTTTAAATGTATATGTTACAAAAGGTCTAGTGTTGTGTGCGTGCTGGTCGGTTTTGTAAATTGATAAAATAAAGTTTGTTCGACATGTATGCATGCATATTAAACAATTTATATTATATATATGCAGGCCTTATTTTCATGTTCCGATTTTGTCCAATGTCTTTTGTATATAATGTGTCTATTGCATGTATCGTGTCTTCTCTGGGCAAATGCCTTTTTTGTATATATATGTCTTATAAAATGTAACGTGTTAAAATTAAATTGTCTTATCTATAAATGACTTGCTTCTTGCGTGACTTATTGCACATAATGTCTTCATCCATGACTTAAATTAGAAATGTCTTGTATATAACAGACCCTTTAAAACGTCTTATACAAAAATAAGTATAAAAAGACACTTGGAATTAGGAATAAGACACATATAAGGTCTTAACGCCTTAGTTAGTGTCTTATAATTTGTCTAAATGTCTTGGCAGTAAGACACCTGTTTTTAGAGTGTATCAAATGCCTTATTGTTGAGTTAAGGTATTATAGATTTCCTGCCTGAAAGAAGTTGCATTTACAACGTCAGTACAATCTTTCTCGGTTAAGAGACATTTCATAAAATAGCTAACGTAAACACCACAGCTTATCATATCCGATTGCATAGCATGTGGGGGACAGGATATCTTCCATTCATTGCTAGGAGTGAAGTTAAGTTTCCTGTTTAGTAAAGACTTTAAATTATTTATGAATGTCCCATATATAGGACGACATGCCATGTAAAGGGGATCATACAATTCTATAACCTGTATTTTGGGCCTGCACACAAACAAGACCCAATGGGATTGTACATTACAAGGTACAAAAATGAAATCTTGGGTTAAGAGATTGTCGGTTTTCCAAAGGCGTTTATTGTTCATATTATTTAAGATTGAACAAGAGGCTGTTGTTGTACAATACAAAGCACGTGAACTATTTTGACAACTCTTGTGTATGTAAGCATTTATAATTGCATCATAAAGCCAACCCGTATGAAATGAGGAGTCTGCTTCCATTAGACTTTCCAGATCACTTGCACTAACTTTTGGCTCAAGGGATTTTAAATGAAGAAGACTAATATTTATTTCAGGATTTACCTCTATTAGTGGACTCACAAGTTCTGTTGCATTTGTGATGGGTGGAGTGAAGGGCTTAGCACGTTCATATGTCCGGGCAGATCTACACGAGTCAAATGTTCTGAATGAAAGTTGATTATTACTCTTCGTGGAAGTGTTTTTGGACAATGTACGCTTTTATTTGTGTCACCTTTGATGATTGTATTTACAGGATGTACTGCATGCATAATTTTACGAGGGGTTTTGGGTTGATGAGTACTTGTAGGTAGCACTTCCAGTGTGTTGTTTGAAATTGAGTTTAGAAGAGATATTTTAACTTTTTTCCTTTCTTCGAGACTTGGTCTTATGAATGGACTGCAAGATGGCTTTCGTTTCAATGTTGTACGATGAAGTTTGGGTGTGGTTTGAGGCTCTACATTTTCATTATTATTAACACGTTTTGTTGGAGTCAATTCCGATGGTTGTTCAAATGTACTATCGGCAACCCCTCTACATTGTTTAACAAGATCTTTTAAAGTTCTTTTAAGGTTTCGCATCATTAACCTATGAATATTGGGTTTGTTTACAAATCATTTTAGTTCCTCAAGATAATGTTAGCATTTTTCTACAGATTGATTAGTATTGTCACTTGTGTTCTCTTGACTCACATCTGGTGTAGTAAACATAACTATCGATTCACTATTAGGAACTTCGTTACTTGGACTGATAGTTGTATCCTGAACAACATTCCGCATCCCTAATGAATGTACTTTATATATGTGTTTACAAAGACCACAGATATCTGGACAAGAGCAATGGTAGTTGTGGCTACATAAACCGAGACATGACAACTCTAAGCATCTTTGAAAGCAGAAATCGGAGTTGCAAGCATCTCCAATCTTTTCTACTGAGTAACTCAAATTGTTCGCACTTTTAGATTTGTTCTGTGATATAACCTGCCAAATACTAGGATTGAACTGCCTTACATCACTATCGGAAATTTTTAAGCCAGCTTCATGCCGTTTATGATGTGACGCAGGTACTTCTGAGGTTAATGCGTTGGTTTTTTTTTCTTAAAATCATGTTCAAGAAAACGGTCCCTTTCCATTTCTAAAAGAATGTCTAGTGAAACATCAACCCGTTTGTTTTGCTTACGTTTAAGATACTTTCTTTTAAGTTTATTGTGAAATGATTCGCAATACATGTTAGTATCTGTGTTACCATGGGGGAAATTCCTATAACATTTAGTCCAGACTTCAGGTCTGTTCAAGTTATGTTTTTGAAAATAACTAACAAACTCTGGACAAATAGCTCTAAACGTAGAGATAAAGTTTTTAGTCATTTTCTTAAATATGTGGACATCTCGCTCCTCCATAAGTGTAACTACGGACGCAGACACTCTACTTTGAACATTGGGGTCACGAATGAATGCACGTGTCTGTCTTTGCCAAGTGCGATGCACATGCCACAGACACAACAAGTGTTTAATGATTGATATTTGGGCTTAACCTCTCATATTTTTGCAACGAGGCTAATCGAGACAATGAGTGGGTGATAGATGAAGATGCAATAGGGGGCTGTTTGGAGGAAAGGGGCAAGTAGGAGGGCGGGGTGGAAAGGGGAAGGGGGAGGTTGTGGACTGCATTTCGTCTGACTTCTCCTCCTCGACCTGTCCGGCTAGGGTGGCCCTACCAGAAGCATACGCTTCCGCCGGCATAGCTCCAGGAATCATCAAAGCACACAAACCTGCCCACCACGATAAGGTAGCAGTCCCTGGGCAGGAACAAGTGTTTAATATCATTACCAAACACTTGCTGCACAGCATTCCATCCACTATTGTCGTCATCTGTCATTAGTACATTTATGTTGAGTTTTTTAGTGCTTCTGCTTTTTATACTATCTAAAAGAAGACTTAAAGTGTCGCAATCTTGTTTATTGGTGATAAAGTGAGCAACTGGATAGCCTACACCATACTCATCAGGGACAATTAAATTAATTAAGTAGAAATCATAGTGTGTTGTTGAATGAGATGCATCTAGACACAACACCTTCTCACATCCCTTCTCCATCATTGCAAACTGTGACTGTGTTTGTATGCCTAATGCAAACAAATCATGACTGTGTGGTAGATTATCTAAAGCTTTGTTCCCAATAACTGTATCCATTTCTTGTGATTTATACACAATAATAGGATTATCTTCTTCCTTAAGCATCGCATGAACACGAGCCGACACAGAAGTAGCATCGTCCGCAATCCGCCCTTGCCCCTTCATGTTCGTTTTAACTTTGTTTAAGTATGTTGAAGTAACATAATGTTCTTTGAGGGGAAACACCTGGCCATCTCGATTTCCTCTCAAACCAGCATTAGATTGTAGAACGTTTTTAACTATTTCTGTGACAACCCCCATGGCTTAAGTTCCTTTGATAAAAGAACGGGTACTTTCTGGAATTCTTTGGTATTTACAGTTTTCAAACGTTAATGCATGATTATGAGATGATATGTATTCTACATTTACCCCCTGTTAACTAACAGCTACTAACATTCGAGCTGGGCAATGTAATGAAGGTATTTGGCCCATACACCACTTTTGAGATGTTAATCTATAGTGCTCATTTGACTGTCCATGAGTTTTATTTTGGGCATCAAACTGACATGTGAAGTAATGATGTTCTACATCATTGCATAATTTGTGTGATGCCTTGGTAAAAGAGGAGAATTTGGACACCTCCTCATTTTCTTTCTACTTTTACAAATAATTTTTACATATAATTTTACATATACAATAATACTTTACATATAATTGTGTTTTAAAATTGTATACCATCATTCCTAAGATAACAACCTATAGCATACTACATTTTCGTGTACTTGACAAATATGGTCTAGAAGTGTTAGTACTGAACGTTAAGACTTAAACAGCTATCGTTGCACTTAAAAAATAAAATTGTAGAATTTTTTTAAACCACTTTTTGCTGACATATTAATATTTATCAACCTTCATAAAAAAACTTAATTTAAAAAAGTAACGATACCTAGATATTTCACCTTAAGTTCTCCCATGAAGGTTTCAGTTGTTCCGGAGCTCGCTAGAAACGAGGTAAAAATAGATTTATTGTCAATTTATACTTATGGTTTGAAAAATAATCTGGCCTTTCGCTAACTGATAGGCTAGCCTTAATAATCACGTATTCTGAAGTGCCAAAAAAGTGTTCTTTTCCTAGGTTTATCATGACTCACTAATTCAACGCACACTAGGCAGGCCTAGGGCTATTCAAGCTGGGCCTAGTGGGTTTACACACACCTCCTAGGGTCTAGGCTTAGCTGTCAAAGTCAGTTAGAAAATCAGGTACAATGGTGAAGCCCTACACGGTAAACCCACTCCTGATTATACAGCCACGCCTGATGCTCACAAGGAATTGAGATAAAAGACAATATAAAACTAAAAGTAGACAACCGAAAATAAAATAATTAGAAGCTTACCTTGGATCATCTTCTAGTTCTTCATCGAATTGTTTGATTTGATGCACATGGAATGTCTTAAGGGGTTTTTGCATATTGGACGTCGTGAACGTGCGCATAGATAGGCCGCCACGAAAAATCTCTTTTCTGCAATAATTGCATACTAATCAGTTCTGAAAACGCCTATTTATTATTTTCACACTTCCCGTACGAACACTTCACCGGCCCCGTCTTAAAAAATTCGTAAATTAAAAATGTAGTTAAACACACGCCCACTATCACTGGACACCTTACCTAGCACTTGAAGGCTCGCGGGCGCCCTGTTGTTCTTTATGTACGTACCTGTGAGGTTACAACAAATCTAAACACTAAACAAAAATTAAAAAGTGTAGTGAAACACACACGCACTATCACTGGAAAGGAAAGTTGGGTCTCTCTGATATCGGCTCAGAGTCTAAAACACAGTCTGACTTTTCTGCCTCACAGGTGACAAGCAAAAATTCTGCCCTCAGTAAAGTTTTGCACTGTTACTGTCAATGTTACCTAAAATGATGTCGATGTCATTAATTTGTTGATAACAGGAAATAAAAAGATGTACAGATCCGATGATAAGGGTTATATCCGAGTTAAAGCAACTGACGAGATAGAAAAATAATGCAAAAGTCACTCTCCCACAGAGTGGTCACCTACCGAACGGAGAAAAAACAACGACGATCGGCGGAACGGTTACCGATTTGTACAATATTGATGAGCGAGCTACCTTTATTAGAAACAAAGTTTAGTTACATACATCGAGTGTCTTTTATTGAAAGGGCGTCGCCTTTAAAAAGATGCTCCGAAAGTTTTGAGCATCTCGAAGAATGTGCTGTGTGGCAATAGCAAGGTGGGCCATTTGTATACCCCATAAGTATGTGTACTGGGTATGGAAATCATTTAATTTCACCATCATCTCGTCAATAAACGGTTGATCAAATAACATTTTAAATATTTTCATGTCCTTAAATGAATGGGTATACAATGAAATCACAGAACACATGACTCGTGAGGTGAAGCTGGCCCTGGATCTGATAGTAATAATTATGATTTCTTTTCAGTACCAAATTACCCTTAACAACAGTTAGAAATGATACAGTTCCAGGTGTTATCATCCAGTTGCGCGATACAAATGTGCACTTGACTTCGATTACGGTGTCTTCTCCTACTAATCCATCAGGTGATGTAGCCAGGTAGGGTTGATCTGGGTGAACTATTAAGCCACACTTCTTAACGGTCACATTCATTAGTTTTTCATATGCCTTGATTGCGTCACTTTCAAAATTCAAAGTGACGGCCATGAGATGTTGCTCAGCTTGTAAACATTTTGGGGGAAATTAATCTTCTAACCTACTTTGGGTTACGAAGCTACCACTGACTAAAGCCTGTTTTATTGTCAGTTGGAAATGTAAATACAGTGTTGATTTGTGTACAAAAAGTAAATATAAATTCACTGTTATTTTATAAACATAATTAAATGTAAATTCAGTGCTTTTGATAATATACATATTCGACAATAGTGCACCGCTTCTCAATACCATAAGGCTCTCGCTTCATAATAAGACTTTATCAAGTCTACACTACTCATCTTAATTTCTTACAACTGTCTTTTTTTTACTAATGGTTCAAGGTTTGTAAATAACTATCAGCAATATTTCTCAACACTATCACGTAGAATGTTTATCCAAGTTTATGATTGTGTTGGTTTGGGTATATAATATAAAAATATGTTCTTCATCGATTGCCGTGTTTTAATCCGAGAAATCCTGTGCACATTTCCTAGGGAACCGTTAGGCTTTGCTACCATCGATGTAACGCTTTCAGTCCCTAGCCTAGAAAACCGTGTTACATGTACTTTGATACTCAAAGGTTAATCGGGGTAAGGCTCGCTCCAGACCAAGGGGCCGAATCCCGTCACTTTCAGTAAAAAGAAGTGTTGTGGGGGCAGTAGGCAGAAGGCGATATATTACAACATATTTACTTGCAGTACTCTTTCATAAACTTGTTGAAAGTAATACTCCCTCTGAATTGAGGATTTTCGACAGTTTGTAAAAGTTTTCTTTCTAAGAACGTTAAAAGGTTTGTGTAAACAATAGGATAATGGGAATCGAGAACAAAATATGCGCCAATCAATTGTGTTAGCGCTGCCTGTCCAGTTATGTTGTTTGTGCTACAGCACACGGTTTTGCCGCCTGCTAAAAGAAAAAGGTATCTTGGTTTAGCTTCTCCCTCCTCGTCTGTATAGGATGTTGCTCGATGTCAGATCAGGTATTACTTTGCTTGCCTGTTAACAGAACAGGCGTGGTACTATAAATATAATTGTTAGTCCGAGGTATGATCCCAAATAATTTTTGAGGCCTCAATGCAATTTGACACATTGTGTAGGACACATAATGTAGAACTATACAACTGGTAACTCAGAGCTAAGGCCTTCCACTGATGCTATTTCATCTTCTTGATTTTTAAAATATATAAAAGTCAAGTAAATGTCCATCCACAAGCACTCATGGAACAAAATGCATTGCATATTTTTAAATTGCAAATGGTCGTAATTTAGTACTATGTCCCCTTGCTAACTCTGCTTATAAGCCTACTTAAATTTAACATGGTTTAACCCTTGACTGGTATGGTGGGGTCTGTGCCGACCCCAGCACGATATAGTTCTATATTTGACCATCAGGAAGTTCTAGCAAGCGGCTGGCGAATTAGGTAATCTCAGTTCCCGCTGAGCCGTTGAAGGTAGTGGTTGTGTTTTTTTGTTGCTCCGAAGCGTTTGGCGGCAATTAACTCGTGGGGTAAAAAAATACCCCAGGATACCTCTTACGGGGCTTTTTCTTTTACAAATTTTTTGACAATAGGGATGAAAATGACATCGTGACAACTCGTCTGGTTAAAAACAAACATAACTTTGCGTATTGTAAACCAGTGTTCACTATAATGGACAAAAGTAAACAATCTGGTTGAATAAACAAGAAGCAAAAAATGTACTCATGACATGCAAAACAGACACCCTTGTTGGTTTGACACACAAACATAATATTTCTGTTTTTTTTATTTCAGAGAATGATTTGAATTAACAATAAATCGACGCGCAAGAAGGAAAATAAAAATTATATGTTTTAATATACATTTCAAAACATTCACTGTTTTTTTTAGTTTGAAAATTACTAAATTTCAGTAAAAAATGTGTAACTGCGCTCATTATTGATTAGACATCAATCCATATTGTAAATACAATGAATAGAATCTATATTAATTAGTCCTCAGCACAATAATTCACATTTGTTGTTATTTAGGCAGTTTAAAAGTAAAATTAAAACTGGGGTCATATTGGACCCCACCATATCAGTTACGTATATGAAAATGAGGATACCAGTCAAGGGTTAAACATTTTCAAATGAATTTGCCGTCAGCTGAATTGTGATGTTCGTAAGTTGGTATCTGCCTCCCGCTGCCAAATTAAATTACAAATTTGTTTAACTTTCAGTTTCCACTAGCTGTAGATTAGGGGGCTTTTGTAATGTAGGCCTTAAAGAGATGTTAATATGAGACGTTACGTTCCATTAATCAATCAATCAACCAAAACAACGCTCAATGCAGCTCCTAGTGGACATATGGCTGTTATTGTAGCGTGTTACGGCGCCAGGATCCGGGTTTCGTACAGGGGTGAAAGGTGGGCCCCCAACGGATATCCTGAGCCTCCTGTCAAATAACAAGCAGCACATGATACCACCAGTATACAAGAGCTAGAAGTATTAGCGAATGAGCAAAGGCCATCTGGTATACGGAAAGAGAAGTATATAACAATACATATTCAAATGGGATGTGCCTGATCACAATAGCAGCAGGCCTACACTAGGCCTATAGTTTTCAGTTTTCAATTATTATCTTCTTGAATTAAGGATCTATTGTCGCCCTGTATGAATCGACCGGACTAATACATTCTTACTTACTTACTTACTTATTCATGTTATTGTATTTTTGAATTCTTAAGGTCCAATCTCAACAACGAATTAGCATCTATCCATGAATAGGCCTAATATTGCATAAGCAAAATAAATAGCTTGTATGTTCATGAAATGTCATGAGCCATGCTAGGCCGACTTACCCACAAGACTACATAGGTGGCCTAACTGTCAAACCGGTTATCAAGGGATACAGCAGTCCCAGGAATGAAGCCTAGCACCTGCTCTTGCAGGGGTGTGATCTTTGAAACCAGGCTTCTTCCTCCAAATTAATACAAATTTATATATGCCTTACATTAACACAATGTCCTAACGAACGCTCGTTCCACATTTAAGATGCATCACCAAGACCTAGGCCAGGCCTCTAGCCTAGGCCTATACATGCATTGCATAGGGTCTAGGCTGCGTGACAAGGAGCCTATAGCGTATAAATCATAGTCCATAACATACCAAAAATACGGAAGCGAACCTACCTGTTTTGAAGATCTCTACCTTCTCATCTCCCACAGCTTTTCATTTTCATAGCAACTTCTTAAGGAAGTTGCTGTACGCAATGGGCCCCCATTTTTTACATTGAAATCTCTTGCAATAGCCTCCCAGGCGGCGATTTTTTTTACCCTTTTGTGGTTCCATCAGTCTGCTTGCATTAGACAATTTTAGTGTAGCGTGATATAATGCTTATTAAAAGTGCCTTGTCTGCGTTACTAAAATTTGCAGAGCGAATAAACTTCTTACCTTAAGCCGAGCCGCTCCCCCCCTTCCCAGCGTGGTCTCTTCCTTCCCACGTCGATCGCGTCGTTATACTCAACAGGGTGTGCTTTTTTCATGTGTTGCCCTAACCCTCGCCTAGAGCCAAAAGCTCGATGGAAGACCCCACATATGACCGGGGCGGCCAGCATATCTGCCGACACAGCCCCCTCCTCAGGAGTGGGTGGCCCAGCAACCAACCCCCCTCTCGGGGCGGCCAGCCCCAAAACCAACGCAGCTCCGAGAGCGGCCAGTCTTGCGACCGACACAGCCCGCAAATAGGCCAATCCCGAGACCGACGCAGCTCCCAAGGGTGGGTGCGAGCGAACCCCCCCCACCCCCCGTCAGGATCCCCTGACCCGCTCGAACTGGAAGCAACATTACGCAACCGGTTCAATCTCTCAGCAGCCCGGGTCAGTGGACCACGGGCACTGCCGTTAATTGGTTTAGGATCAGTACCGAGAGATTGAGGGACGAGGGGGTGGTAACCCACAGCGTCCCTGTGCCTGTGCATTTAGCTCGCAGGTCCCTCTACCAGAGATCCCCACTGAACGACTCTAGAATAGGCCTAGAGTGACTCTACTAGTCGTAAGGAGCGACAAAAGGAGACCCCGCCCCTCCCCCCCACTGTCTCACTAAATATTTCTCCTCCCACTTGGCCCTGCCCTCTCTTGCTGGACTCCCGTATGACGACCCACGCGACGAACAATGGATTTGATTCGGATGTGGCTTCATTCTTCATTATCATCTGTCTCATCTTCATTATCACCCGCTCATCGTCTCGATTAGCCATCGTTGCATAAATATGAGACGTTAGGCCCCATTAATCATCATCATCGAGACGAGAACGTATGCAATCAGGCCGCTTAGCAACCCAGCCAGCCACTCCCCAGTCGCTGGGTATTAACTGACAGTGGTTCATCACAACTACGAAAGGACGACTTGGTCCTAAAGGACATTTACCAGTCCAGCACAGGAGGCCAGAATTACCCAACCTGGTAGCCGTACTGACTCGGCAGCCGCACCCCACTAGCTGAGTCACCTTGAAGGAATTAGGAGAGTTATTGACTGACGCACTTCAGAAGAAAGGAGCCGCCTCTTCGGGTTTAGGCTCCGCTAGAGCAAACATAACGATGAGCAATTTAGCAAAATGAATAGCAATTCCGGCATAAGGCCGTGGCAAGAGACAACACAATAAGTAAAGACACAACCAACCGCACGCAGGCGACTATGAAAAGAAGAACTTCCAGGTACACCTTAACAGCGTGTACCTGTACCCAGAGGAGCAACCAACCCCCACAACATGGCGCAGCACGAGTAAAAGACAGTATATCAACTGTGATAAAAGGGATGGGGAAAACCCCGACTAGACTCCTAGGCTGGCCGCTCACTCTCCCCAACGAACCCCCCCCCCCCCCCCCCCATCCCATATAAAACAAACCTAACCATTATCTTAAAATAGCGTTCCGTAAATGACGGACGCCCGTAAAGCCACCAAAGAAAGGGTCGTACCAATGTAATTCGAATAAATCCCGAGACCCTGCAATCTATCTATGGTGGGCTAGGGAAGACACCTTTAGCTCCTACCACTAACGGTACAACTTCAAACCTAGAAACTCCCCATCTCGCCTTGAGAACAGGCTCCATGGGGAGGTAACTCCGTAATTTCTCCTTGTCAGCCCTCTCCAGGCTCCCGTCTGGGCCCGGGGAAGAATAGGCCCAGAGTGACTCTGCTAGTCGTAAGAGGCGAAAAAAGGAGACCCCTAATATTGGTACATAAATATTTTAAGTCCAGTTTCTTTTCGTCGTAGAAAGACTACTAAAAACAACCTGATTACATAATTTCAAGCCGTTTAACGCTGTTTAACGCGATCATGAAATATACATATAATTTTTAAAAAAGTGTTTTTTTCTATAAGATGACTTTTGTTGTGACAGGTCATCATGATTAACAGGTAAGATAATGCAAGGCTCGCCGATCGAAGGTAATTACTGTCGAGGCGAGAGATTGAGAGAGAGATTGAGGCGAGATTGGTACAAACGCTACCCGAGCCTATATGCCCTCGGGCCTGTACAACAGCGAAATAAACGGACTGTACGCGCAGTCTTCCCGAACTTTGATTCCTAAGTTGTCCGCCACGCTGCGCCATCATGCGTAGCGGTGGCGCGCTCACCGGCCATGCACGCTGCACGGTGCCTAGATCAGATTGTATTCTTGCAGCGAGCGCATCAGTGTTGTCTTGACCGCGGACGGAGCAGCACCAGGCTTGCATCCTAAGCCAGTCTTTATGTAGATAGTCTTCTTTGTGACATGTTCCGTTGTCTGATTTCGTGCAGTGAAAGTGTGAACGAGTGATTATTTATGGTTTTATAATTGGTTATAGATTTGGTTCGACGTGATTAATGTAGACTGTGCTCAAGTCAAGGTATTCCTACTCAGGTCAGTGATTTCCAACCAACAACAGGTCATTGTTTTAGTACCTACGTTAGAGCCTGTTATCTATTCTCTTGCTTTCTTGCTTGTGTAGCAGTCCTTCCCTATATCAGTCTGTATTCTTGCAGCGAGTGCATCAGTCTTCATAACTTAGCCCCCCCCCCCCCAGGCCATGTACAACTGTCAAATGCCTTGTTAGTTGCGTTTGGGGGCAGCTACAAAAACTACATGTCGGGCGCGCCCTGTTGCGCACTGAACATCACAAAACTCCCAGTGAGGCCCCCATCAAATACATATATTATAAAGTATATTCGTTGGAAATCATTCTATTGTGTGCCCCGCTTTCGGTCTCCCGCTTTCCGACTAGCCATTGATTCTATGAATGAAGGCAGAATCTACTTACCGCCTTGATGGATCGCGATATTGGGGCTACAGCATTGACCGACTCTGCCACCATTTCCCTCGCACGGTCCTTGTGTGCCTTTGTCAGAGTAGCACAGAATTCTCTATTCATAGTGGCACTTCGTAGCTGTACCTCACGCACAAGCACTAATTTCTCTTCTTCAGTAACATTTATAGAACGGGCTGCCATGACTCTAACTTCAGCCATTTTGAAAATAATTGTGTTCCCGCAATCGCCGTGATGACGTCACACATTATTATTATTTTGGCGACCTGTGATTGGCTGTCGACTTCGATTCGGGTAGCATGGACTTTATATTGTAACCCTATGTTAACAGTATTATCAAGACTGTTAATGAAGACTGTTAGTGGTAGCAGTGGAGGTTTCTCCAATTAGCTGGAGGAACGTTCTACTGTAGCAAGGCTGGGTTGATCTTGAAGATGGGGAGAATCCTCAGTAGTGAAATCTAAGGAGGAAATTAAAAATTATTATTTCTGGAGGTCTGTTGACTGACACGTTATTTGAAACAGCGCAATACAATTTCAAACAACTAGGTTAAGAGTTTGAAGCAATACTAAAATCTATTAATATTATATTGGTTGTACTCAATTCCCACATGATACAAAATGCATTACTTATATGTTTTAAGAAATGCATTTGATAGATAAAATGCATTTAGAAAAATACATGATATGGTGTAGGGTAATACATTTTATGTCTCCCAATTGGCCCAATTTCTTATATTTAACCTCTCGGTACCATGCCTACGACTGTTCCCCACCCCAGGGCCGCGCCCGCTTAAAATTTTTTTACACATGTGTCAATCGTTCATCCATTATGTCCGTATTTTGCTTATTAAGTAAGTTTTTATCCTTAAGTGTTGATAATAACTCTACCAACGAAGAAATGTTTAATTCCAGGCCTGGGCGTTGGCTGTCCTCTGGACAGCCTCGATTTGTTTTAATTAATAATGAAGTTCTTGTCCGTGTTATAATGTTTATATAAATCACTGAAACCTCTTAACATACCGCTGTTTACTGGCAAAGAATTAACACACTGCATAAGTGCTCGAGCGGATAAGTCTGTACATGTCTACTCTTGGGGTTACTGACCCATCTATTCAACTGTAACAGAGCTGAATCAACCTAAATAACTGTTGTACACAATTTTGAACTTCAAATTTTCTGCTACATGTTTAACAATTAAACTAGCTGTTCGAGACAAATCTAACGATTTTTACTAATCAACCATGTCGCACCTAGGTTGCAAACAAAAATTTGTGGCTGGACTCAGCCTAGGCTGAAAAACACTGGCCTGGGCCCTGCCCAGGGACTGCTACCTTATCGTGGTGGGCAGGTTTGCGTGCTTTGTTGATCCCGAGAGCTATGCCGGCGGAAGCGTATGCTTCTGGTAGGGCCACCCTAGCCGGCCGGACTGGTCGAGGAGGAGAAGTAAGACGAAGTGCAGTCCACACCCCAATCCCCTTTCCCCCCTTTCCTCACGCTCCCTCCTACTTGCCCCTTTCCTCCAAACAGCCCCATATTTCATCTTCATATATCACCCACTCATTGTCTCGATTAGCCTCGTTGCAAAAATATGAGACGTTAAGCCCAAATAATCAATCACTGACCTGGGCGGCGCCCAGGTCCGACTACAGCCCTGATTGTATCTCGTAAATGCAGTATGCTGCATGCTTGTAATTTGTTTGACATTGTCATTATTCCGAAAAAAGAAATATTATCTCGCAAATATTTGCTTTAAGGAATAAATTAATAAAGTACATTTTTACTGTACCTTTACACCTTATCTGTTTTATTCAAGATTTAGATAGAGGAAGAAGAACTGAAGAAGCACGGATCAGCCATGTTGAAAATATGAAGTCCTGCCCATGGACTGCTACCTTATCGTGGTGGGCAGGTTTGCGTGCTTTGCTGATCCCGAGAGCTATGCCGCCGGAAGCGTATGCTTCTGGTAGGGCCACCCTAGCTGGACTGGTCGAGGAGGAGAAGTCAGACGAAGTGCAGTCCACACCCCAATCCCCTTTCCTCCCCCTTCCCCTTTCCACCCCGCCCTCCTATTGGCCCCTTTCCTCCAAACAGCCCCCTATTTCATCTTCATATATCATCCACTCATTGTCTCGATTAACCTCGTTGCAAAAATATGAGACGTTAAGCCCAAATAATCAAAAATATGAACTCTCGGAGTTCGGTACCCAGTTTTCTAAAGAGCTGCTTACGTTTACCTCACCAGAGCAATCTGTCAGTCCGCAAACCAAACCCGATCAGTAGCAGGTTACTCTGGTGTAGAAGCCTTCCGTATTAAACCCAATCTTAGGCAAACTTATGATGAGATATTTAAATATTTAAAGATCAATAACCTCCTGTTCCACACTTTTCCGACAGAGGAACAGAGGCGAAAGCGCCTCGTCATCCAAGGACTTTCCTCCTCTGTGCCCATCAAGGACATCAAACTAGACTTGACAC